>CM077673.1:434637069-434962069 GCA_039707655.1 Elymus sibiricus
GATTCAGTGGAAGAATTGCAGGCTGAACCTTCAAAGAAGGCTGTGTACAACAAACTGGGGCTCCTCGAGAAGCTCGAGGACATAGCCTGGCCAGAGAATGTGGACTAGATGCACAAGCTCACCGTCGATCATGAACAAGGGGAGAAGGTCGATGTGAACGATGATCTTACCCGCGAGCTCGCCTTCTACACCCAGGCTTTGGATGGCACGAGGCAGGTCTTTGAGAAGTTGCAGTCCAGGAAGGTCCGGTTCCGCAGGCCGGCAGATTACTATGCAGAGATGGTCAAGATTGACTCTCACATGCACAAGATCAAAGGGAAGCTCTTATTTGAGAAGAAGAAGATTGAGGAGGCTGAGGAAAGGAAGAAGGCCCGAGAGTCGAAGAAGCGATCGAAGGAGGTGCAAGCAAAGAAGCTTAAGGAGAGGGCCAAGCAGAAGAAGGAGAGCATCGAGTCAGTCAAGAAGTGGAGGAAGCAGAGGCTACTGGGGGAATTTCCCCAAGGAAAGGAGGACGGGCCAAACCTGAACTTTGAAGTTGAAGAAGGACTCAAGCAGCACAAGAAGCAAAGGCCCGGCGTTTCTCCTGGTGTTAGGTCTGGTGGTCTTGCTAAGCAAGGTACGCAAGGAAAGAACCGTAGGACAAAGGATTCCAAGGTTGGGCATGGCAATCGCAAAGGGTTGAAGAAGCAAAACACTACTGAGATGACGAATGACTTCAGAGGATTTAACAACCAAAAGGGTGAGTCAGGAAACAAGAAGAGGAAGATGTTTTGATACGGTGTTGTAAGAGTCTGTTCCTACTGCCATGTGACACTATTATATTCTTGTCGTTATGTTATTCTGCTGCAGTACTTTATCGCTAGATGCAAACGTTAGCTGGATGTAGGGAATTTGGGGAGGCGGCCCAAACACATGACATTTATCTTTAACTGTGCTATTCTTCATAAGATCCAGTGTCTTTTGCATTTAACTTGTGACTAGTAAGTTGCCCGTGCGTTGCTACGAAAAATAAATATATACTGAAATATAGTACTAAATATTCATTACAATGGTCCAAAACGGAAGTGGATGCATCACATGTGTATGATTGTAAGTAAATCGGTAGTCTAGTTACTAAAAAGCTTGGAACATATGCTTGATAATGCTTGCAAGGAACAAGTTCAGTGTCCACGTCAATGTGGAGTCTCTATATAAACGAGTATTGTGTGCACAGGTATGAGTGTGACGTGGTTGTGACAGTAAAGTAATTTGGTGCAATGATCATCACACAAGAAGGCTCTGCCCGTTTGTGAGGTAAAATCAGTGCAAAGCTTGAAAACAAATGTAACGACAACTTGTCGATTTGTTTCTTACAAGGGCGATGATAGGCGCCGGCAGACCAGCCAAAATTTGGGCCGGTCGCTGCGCGTCCGTCAGATGCGCTTGAACCGAGCCGTCAGATCTCGCGCAAACTCTCGTCTCGCTATTCTTCCTCCCCCCTGCAAAAAGACTCGCTTCTTCCCCCACGTGAACCCTCAGACCTGCTGGCCGCTCCCTCCAGCCAACGCTTGCAGCAGGGCGCCCCTCGTTCGCAGCCTCCCCGGTGCCGCTCGCAGCCTGCCGGCGAAGTATCGCCCGTATCGCCCATCGCCCAGTTGTAGCAAAAAACTTGCTGGTCACAACAAAATTGCCTCGGGTTGTAGCAAAAATGCTGCCCATGTCGCCGCTTGCACCCGCAATCGCCGTATGCCCATGCAGCTCTGCCACTGCCGGTTGCAGCTCTGCCACCAGCAGCCACCGGTGCCGAAGACGGCAGCCACGTGATGGCGAGAGCAGATGCTGGAACCATGGGAACCAAAAGACGGAAACAACAACAAGATTTGTTGCGATGGCCCAGAGTCGACTAGCCGGTTGCAGCTTCTGTGGCGCCGCTCGTAGCTTCTACAAGCGCCAGATGCAGCTTCTGCCGTTGACGGTTGTAGCATGGGGGCACCACCGTAGCCGCTCCCCCCCGCCATGGTTGCAGCTCCCGGCCGCCATGGTTGCAGCTCCCCCCGCAGCCGGATGTAGCTTCTACCGTCACGGTTGTAGCACCGGGCGTCACCGTCGCAGATCCCAGTCGTCATGGTTGCAGTTCCCCGTCACCGCGGTTGCAGCTCCCCGTACAGCTTGATGTAGCTTTTTCCGACACGGTTGTGCGACGGGAGACGCAAGATCTCTCACGATCCAACGACCCGCGCGTGACCGGCGGAAGACTCGGCCGGTCCGCCGGGTACAAATGTTTCCCTTCTTACAAATATAGGAGGAAAGCATATGACTTTTTCAGGACCTTTGGCTCACAAGGAATGCGATAAATTAATACAGAAGTCATGCAAATACCGTTTACTGTTTTTTTTCTATTTTTTATCTTTTAACAAAACAACATCACTCTCTAGTTTTCACTTTTCACCCATCATACATTTTTTAGACAATAATCTATTCCAAACCGACACACTACTTAGGATATAAGTAACACCTTAATAATACCTATTACAATAATATATCATGCATGAAGGGATCAAAATAGACACTTGTTTCCGTCTGTGCATTCATGACGCCAACAGTCATGGCTGATGTCTTCTTTCACCCTTATTGTGTTTCTTGTCTCTTGCACTTGCCCAGAGTGTAGTTTTTAGTATTACAAGAACCATGAAAGCAGTAAATATTTGAGCCAAAACATTTCACAATGTGAAATCTACTGTCCTTAGCTTAAAAGGTTAGATAAAAGGCCCCAACTATGTTGCACGCTACTAAGATTCATCCCAATCAATGGAGAGAGTTTTACAAAGATTATTGTTGATCCTACAAAACAATTACAATTATATTTGACATAATAACATCTTAACCGAAAACTTGTCATGATTTTCTTGCGTTACCTCTGCTTCATTTGACGTGCAACTGCAATATTCGGACTAAAGTGCACCGAGCAGAAAGCAGTAGTATGCATATTGTGTTCTAACTAAAGACAAAACAATGATTTAGAAAATTCTATGGACTATATTATACAATTATATCATGTATACCTAAATAGTTGATCCTCGCTACTTATACTATCTTGACATGCACACATGCCATTTCATTAAAGGCCAACCACAACATGTACGATTTTTTTTTCATTATTATCTCAAAATCGACAGGGGTGGACCCACGTTGGGCTGAGTGGTGGCCTAGGCACCCACTAAATTTTTGGTTTTCTAGCTTTGAAGCATAGTCTTTCTACTACTTGGGACCCAGTTAGCAAAATAAGTGTGCCCCCACTCACTTGGGCCCCCACTAAAATTTTGGCCTAGGTCTGCCCCTGAACATTGACACATCACACTTCACCACACATGACACCATCGACATCCTTATCAGCTAGATCCAACCCATTAAATGACAAAAATCTTCATGTGGCTGCAATACATAGCCTAATACTGCCCATTACAAAATTGATTGGTTGGTAGTAAATATGATGGTGCATTACAAAAGGAGAATAAGTATCTATCTATAGCACTACACTTTGGCTCGGAGTTCTCCTCTCGAGTCCTCATGCATCGATGACTGTGCTAACTGGATTTACAGGACTGGCGCATCGCTCATCCATGATTCCGGCCTTCACGAGGAAATAAATAAAAATGTGATAGATAACATCAATATTTGATTGACCAGCTGTTACAATGTAGTTTACCCCATAAAATCGGGTGGAAGGGCTATATGGTGGTTCACCAATGTTTCTCAAAGACAGTCTGCCAGAGTCGGAGATCATTAGCATTTGCACACAGGTTAACAATTATACTCTACAGATAACAAGCTGCTTCTTTTTTGCAAATTAATACTATCAAGAAAAGAAGTTCAACATCATACAAACTTACGACATATAGAACTCCACCCGTGAGAACATCTTAACACGTGAAGCAAATGATAAAAAAGGAATTGTTTTAGGACCTTGCAAAGATGAAAAGGATATCCCACTTTCACAATCAAAGTATGCTAAATGCACTACCCAGCTTAGTCAAGAGCAGGAAAGTACATGACCGTAGATCTAATAGTAATAGATTTATGAGACACTGCAAATGTAAATGGCATGAGGTCAATACAACTAAAACAGATAAGAGTAAATCAACCAAATGAAATGGTCATCATGCTTAGCTTACCTCGATTCCATCGAAAATCAACCCAAAGGTCCAAGCTCAACCCAAAGGGGCTGCATGTCCGTAACTATTCAGAAAAGATTGGCCTGGCACAATATAACCTTTTTCTTTTTGAATGGCCCTGCTGCATACCCTTGAATTGTAGACGAGTCATTTTCAAGGAGAATAATTTTGCCAATGAGCGTATTGTACCCAACATGGACAATCTCATAGATGGCAAGACCTCCCATTCCATCAGAATGACCACAGGTTCAGAGACCTACAACAAGCCGGCAGTACAGCACCGAGATTAATCAAAATTAACATACATAAACAAACTTGACAGTTCATTGTCTTTATACCATATGTCAGAGAAAAGATTATTGTTAAACATAATGCAATGCAGAAAATGAGGTCTACAATATTCTACCGGGCAGAGAAAAACTGCCGAGCACCGTGAAGAACGCAATTCTAAAGCAGCAAATCTATACGCACTCCCTGGTAATCAACTAAGAGCAGAACAATGAACAGTAAATACTGAGAAGCCCCACGAGCATGCATATAGTCAAGATCCACCAGCAACCATCTAGGTATAACCACACACCTCTGATCATCAAAGACCAAACAACATTGTGATATAGACCAGCGACCATAATACGATAATACCACCACCCAAATCTTGAAAGTACAACCGCTCTACCTCTAGAATCTTCAAACCTTCAGTGCTAAGCAAACTACCAGGCAATGCGGGATGGATTCGAATGCCTCCTTGGAAACAGGGTGAGAAATCAACGTAAGCACCACCACCTCGGGTACCCTTCCAGCTACACAAATCCCTCGGCAATTCAGCTTGACCTGACCACATCGCAGGCCACAAACACAAATGCCACCCAGGTACAAGGTCACCAGGGCAGTGTCGTCCTCTTCCAGCTACCAATTAGAGGGCCCAGAGGTTGCGAGGAGGGCATGTGCTGTGGCTGTGCAGCACATGCCGAGGCCCAGCTCCGCTAAGCGCTACTTGCTGCTAGTTCTCCTGCATCCCCCTCCCCGTTGTTGGTCCTCCCCAAGTCCAGCGAGGTAGATAGAGAGGAAACAGAGGGGGAGGGGCAATACCTACAAAGGTCGAAGCCATCATCACTTGCTGGATCTCTTATCACCACTGCCTCCGTGTTCGTGAGGGAGAGAGTTCGACACGACGGGCAGCCCTGCGCCCCAAGTTGTACACCAGCGTCCTTCCGCTTCTATTACGCCGGAGGTAGTGAGGCATCTTAAGCACCGATGAGCACCAGGCGTTGTACACGCAGTAGTTCCGTCAAGACAACCTGTTGTGTAGGGCGCTGGAGCTATCAGTCGCTAAACACATCGTCAAGGCAAGCTGATGCTTCACACGCCGGGCCGCACCATCACTCCCAGCGCGGGCGCCTCCACCCTCGCTCTTCCCCGCTCCTCGCTTGACCGCGTCATTCTAGACTCCCACCTCCATCCCCCTCCCTCGATGGGCAAGGACAGTGCAGGCAGAAATAAGAGGTAGGGGCAGATGCAGGGAGGGACGCGGCGGTTGCTCGAGGTTGCCAGGACTCGGGAGGAGAGCCTTGGCGACCCTTCTTTATCGAGGGAGGTGGAAGAGCAGGAAGCAGGGATCGGACAGGAGTTTGAGCTCTGATCGGCACCGATTGGACCAGAGGCTTCCTTGAACTTCACGAGCGATAGTGTGTCGGCCTTGGCATGATTTTTTGCGTTCAGAGAGGAGAGTGCGGTTTCCTGGTTTTCAGAGATTGATTAGCGTATTGATTCGTTCCATGGAATACGTGCGTTAGGTGGCTTCTGGTCAAGATCGTGCGGAAACGGATCGTTTGATGTTTTTTTTAACTATTACGTAGAGCTTCTTTTAAATCTCAGCCATCGATCTTTATGGTTAACACAAAATTGACGGATATAAACGGGTGACGGAAGGAGAACTATGAAAGTTTCCACCCTTTAATATTAGGTATATAGTATAGATATAGATTGCCCTTTTGGTTATTGAATGCAGCTGAACTTACTATCTATGGAGTAATATTAAATAGTGCATTGAAGTTTACAGCTGCTGTGTGCGCCTTCCTATTGTTTACTTTGTTCTGGAGCATTTTATTGTATCAGTGTGCAAGCTAAAGTGAAAGGAGTAACACTTGGTAATTTTGACTGCTCGTACATTCAAGTCTTTTATATCTTGCATTAGCTACGGACCACTGTGCATCACAATCAGTGTCACATTTGTCTTCCTTCTCTGCTATTTTGATATTCAATGTCCAATCGGACTAAACAGATTTGGTTGTGATGCATTGTTCGTTCTTATTGCTATGCATGGCCAGATGAAGTTGGGGATCATTTATTTTTTCTTGCTGATTTTGATTGTTGGAACAACTTTGGCATTAGCTACAGTACCAATATGCGGACACTGCTTGCGATAAATGCATAAGCCTAAATTCTGCAAGTTGCAGCTTGCCTGATTATGTATGTTGATTTTTTGTCTTTCTTATGCGATTACAAGTTGCGTTGTTACACTTTCTCTTGAAAATTTCGGTACTATGATTTACATAGTCCTTCGTTTCCTTTTTCTGTCTATATCATGGAAACTATTGTCTTGGTTGCTGGAACTTCCTGATGGAGGGGATCTGATCAATCCTAACAGCATGACAATCACCTACTGAGAGGGAGACATCTGGCGCTGATAACCAAATCTATCAGAGCGGATAGGCTTGTTATCCTCACCATGGAAGTACTAAGATTGATGTGGTGGTTGCTTTTCATCGTATTGCATGATATCCGATTCTAAAGACCCCCGCCTACAAACCCTTGTTCGCCTTATTTGAGCTGAATGGCTCCCTCGATAGGAAACCAATTTTCCATGAGGTTTGCACCAGAGGAACCGGAAGTTGCGAGGTACTGCTGGAAGAGGTGGTGTAGGATCTCTTGCGTCTGACCATGTTGTAATGTGAGAAGCTTTGTACTTGTGTCATGTCCTATCTCAGACTCTGCAACTTTGCCTTCTTGTCTATCTGGAGAAGCTTGCACTAGACCAAAGGGACCTGGTTGAACGACTGGTTGGCTGACACTAGTAGAAAAAGGGCCTTTCGTTCAGCCGAGGAAGAAGATTTAGTCCCGGCCGCGTTTGGAGCCGGGACTAATGTGAGCATTAGTCCCGGTTCCAACGGCGAGGGCGGCCGCACAGGCACAGCCACCTTTAATACCGGTTCAAACAGGACCTTTAGTCCCGGTTGGAGATACCAACCGGGACTAAAGGTTGCGGCACTTTTAGTCCCGGTTGGTGTCTCCAACCGGGACTAAAGGTCTATCTTTAGTCCCGGTTGGAGACACCAACCGGGACTAAAGGTTTTTTTTTCTCTCATGCCTACCCCCCCCCCCCGGGATCGTCTTTTTTAGTTTTGTAGAAAATAAACAAAAATGATAAAATCTTCAAAAAATAAAATCCTTTGAGATGTAGTTAGGTTTTAGTGTCTAGTTGGTATAGAAATTTTGAAATATGAATTTTGACCATTTTTGCAAAAAAACAGAAAAAAAAATAAAACGGCCATAACTTTTGCATACGACGTCGAAAAAAAATTAATATATCAAAAAAAACTAGAGAAAAATTGGGACTCGAATTCACCCGGGTTTACCCGGTGAACTTTTCTCAGATTCTCAAAATTTCAAAAGTAAAAAAAGTTATTTCAAAAAGAAGATTTTTTCCTACAAAATCAAAAAAAAAAAAAGCACACATAGCAGTACATTATTTAAAAGACATAATACATTATGCAAAAGATGATATGGATGCAATATTTGGATTCCTATCATTTTTCTGATCGATTTATACATATTATTTGTCGAATTTCGACTTACGAATGTAAAGATATGAATTTTTCCATATTAAATTGAAAATGGCAATAATAATGTAAAATTCATTTTTTTGTTATTTGAATTAATAATTATTATTACTTAATCATTAATGTTTATGTTAATATAGGTTTGAATTCAAAAAATAATATCATGTGACATCAAAGTCTAGGGGATAATAAGATTGATAGCATAGTATTATCAGGATGTTATCAGTGCAATCTTGGAAGCTCATTGGGATGGAACTCAAAAGTTAAGGTGCTGGGGGTGGAGTAGTGTGAGGATGGGTGACCGACTGGGAAGTTTGACCACGAGTATGCACTTTGACTTGAGATTAGGGGTGATTAGAGATTAAACTGACAAATAATTCAAAGATTTGAAATATAGGAAAAAATTAAAAAAATTCAAAAAAAAATATTTTGAAAAAAGGTCTTTTAGTGCCGGTTGGTAACAGATTAGGGGTGATTAGAGATTAAACTGACAAATAATTCAAAGATTTGAAATATAGAAAAAAAATTAAAAAAAATCAAAAAAATTTATTTTGAAAAAAGGTCTTTTAGTTCCGGTTGGTAACAGATTAGGGGTGATTAGAGATTAAACTGACAAATAATTCAAAGATTTGAAATATAGAAAAAAAATTAAAAAAAATCAAAAAAATTTATTTTGAAAAAAGGTCTTTTAGTCCCGGTTGGTGTTACCAACCGGGACTAAAGGTCCTCCAGCCCCAGCGCAAGAGCGCAGCCATGTGGAGGGCCTTTAGTCCCGGTTTGTGACCAACCGGGGCTAAAGAGGGGGGGGGGCGCTTTAGTCCCGATTGGGCTGTCCCGGTTGGAAAACCGGGACTAGAGGCCCTTCCCAACCAGGACTAAAGGCCCATTTTCTACTAGTGTGAAAGGAGGTGGTGGAACCTGATTGTTACTCAAACGGCAACTGTAGATTTAACAAAATTTTGACTAGGGACTGCTGACGTCACAAAGTTAGCTATTGTCTGATTCAAAGCACTGGCATTGCTAGATGCTTCCTAGAAATAGGAGAGATGAGTACATAAGTAAAAATAGCGCAAAACAGAAAAACAAATTTATCTGCAAACTATCATGTGAAAATGTATGCAGTTAATTTTAGTTTCCGTTTTCTGTACAGAATGCCTCCTTTAAACATCAAGCTACTCATGAGTCATGATAGAATCATTTCAAGCTAAAACTTATCATATGAACACCTTCATGCAAAATAAAAAACCCTTAAAGATGCTAGGGAAGCTAAAAATTTGGATTACGTCTCCTAGTGGGTATATCCAACTGGTACTCCGACTGATCTTAGGAAAAGATCAGCCGGCTGGCCAGCCGTTGATTTCGGCCTCGTGATCCCGCCCGTGTTATTCACAATACACCCAGGTACGCTTGATTCCCTGGACCACGTCATCACAACAAGCCATCACTCTAGCCACCTGAACATGCAACGCAAATTCTTGCTTCCCCTGTGGCATGCATTGCTTCGACGAGAATCGCGGTTGGCCACGACTTGCAGCACCAACTTTTGCTTGCACCACCCGCAGTGCTCAGGTTGTAGAGCCATGTCGCCGGTCATCTCATGGCAACGTCAGCGAGCTTGCGATGACCGGCCACATGCAAGCTCTAGGATTGCGGCACCAGCAACGACACTGCTATGACCATCCCTTGAAGTGCTGCTCCGGCGGCCCGATAATGCCCCATTGCAACACCGGTGGTGCTCCGTTGCAGCACCGGCGATGCTCCGGCAGCCCGGCGACGCTCCATTGCAGCACCCGCGAGGTTTCGGCGGCACTACAATGCTCCATTGCAGCACCAGTGATTCTCCAGCGGCCCGGCGAGCTCCGTTGCAGCAACGACGATGCTCCATTGCAGCATCGGCGATGCTCCGGCGGCCCGACGCGCTACGTTGCATCACCGATGATGATTCAGCGGCCCGACAATGCTTCGTTGCAGCACCGGCGATGCTCCGACGGCCTGGCGAGTTTCGTTGCAGCATCGACGATGCTCCAGTGGCCCGGCGATGCTCCGTTGCAGCACCGACGATGCTCCGACGGTCGGACAATGCCCCATTGCAACACCGATGATGCTCTAGCGGCCCGGCGATGCTCCATTGCAGCACCGATGATGCTACGGTGGCCCAACAATGCCCCATTGCAACACCGGTGGTGCTCCATTGCAGCACCGGCAATGCTCCGGCTGCCCTACGACGCTCCATTGCAGCACCCGCGATGTTCCAATGGCCTGATGATGCTCCGTTGTAGCACCGGCAATTCTCCGACGGCTCGGCGAGCTCCGTTGCAGCACCGACGATGCTCCGGCGTCCCGGTGAGAAGCTCCATTTCCGCAGCCAACTACGCATGCAGCAGAGACCGTGACTTGCAGCCCACCGACGCTCCATTGTCCCAGCATCGCCGGCCACCAACGCGGCATAGCACCCAGACGACCTTGTGGCACCATCGTTGGCTGGCCGGCTCGTAGCGACGGTGTTGAAGGGCAGCCCTTCGTAACAACATGCAGTAGACGTCCACAACCCTCACCTCGAAGCACCGGCTCGCGACATGTCGGCACCCGGTCTCGCAACACCCGGCGCCCAGCTCCCAGCAGGGGCGGCGCCACCTTAGGGATTGGTATGGGCGGCTGCCCCGGGTGGCTCAAATGTGCGCCCTAATTTCAAAATCGCACGAGGAGCAGGTTCACACACGGATGACACACGAGCAACACCAGGTTCACAACGAGCTTTAGGCAACGAACAAAAAGGGGAAACATTTCGTTCGGATGGGACACTTAAGTGAAAGAAAGGCCCATTTGCAGCCCAAACAAGCTAGCTTATCCCTTCCACAGGCTCGACCGTAGCAGGCAGTCACTAGAAAATCCCCAATTCAACTGGTTCCTAACCTAGTCGTTACATTGAGGTCTGCCTCCTCCTCGCGCCCTTGCTTGTCGCCGAGAACCATGCGAATGTAAGAACAGCAAGAAGAAGCCTCGGGCTTAGCCAGCGTGGGAGGCAGTGGCAGCGGCACAGCCTAGAGCTCGCGCAAATGGGTATCGCCGTTCACAAGGGCAAGATGCACAATGAGCAGGTACCAATCCATTTTCTTCTCATATGGCCTTCAATTTCTAGACAATAATTTTGGGGACTAAAATTATGAAGCATTATCCGAGTTTGATTGCTGCTTATTTCGATGGTCAACTGCCTGATGGTGTTGTAAACTTGTAATGTAGGGGATCTTTAAGAAAATGAAACCAATTGCTCCCTATTTTGGAACTGCCCCAATCAGTACTGAACCAATTATTGTGTCTAATGAAGTCTGTGATTCAAATATTATACAATCTCACGTTCTTGAACCTGAAGTATCTAATGAAGGACTTGATGCAAACATTTTACATGCTCCTAGTCCTGAACATGATGTGTCTAATGAGGGCTCTAATGTCAACATTTTGCAAGCTCCTCTTCAAGGATTTAGTCGAGCTGATATTGAACCTGATCCGGGACTCCAGAAACAAATCGAAGATTATAGTACCTCGGAAATTAGAGATGGTGTGAGGAGGAAGTATATAAAGAATGGTCCATTTCAGCCATTTGGGCATGATTTTCCTTGCAACACTACAACAGATAAAAGGGTATTCAGAGAGGAATGGTTTGAGGAGTTTGATTGGCTAGAGTATAGTGTAAAAAAGAATCGCGCATATTTTTTCACCTCTTTCTTTTCAAGCACTCAGCAAACCATGTAAGGTTTGGGCGCAATGTCTTCAAGCAGGATGGGTTTAAAAATTGGAAGAAAGCAGTACAATATTGTAGGCTTCATGTAGGTTCGACAAAGAGTCCTCACAACAGTGCTAGAAGACATTGTGAAGATTTTAAGAATCAAAGACAATGTGTGGCATATGCAATTACTACTCAAACTGAGAGGGCACATCTTCAATATCAAGAACATTTGTTTGTTGTTATGGGTGTTGTGAGCTTTCTACTTATGGGTCCAAGACATCGAAAAACAGGGGTAATTTTCTTGAGATGTTGGATTGGTATGCTAAAAGATGTGAAGCTGCAGCTGATGTACTTAATGATAATGCTCCTGGAAATCATCAAATGACTTGTCATGATATCCAGAAGCAAATGGTACAAGCTTTGTGCAGAAAAGACCACCGAAGTCATCATGGGTGAGCTTGGGGATAGTCATTTCTCTCTACTTGTTGATGAGTCCTGCGATGCATCTATTAGAGAACAAATGGCTGTGGTCCTAAGGTTTCTGAACATAAAAGGAGATATTTTGGAAAGGTTACTTGGTGTCAAGCACATTGTCGACACCACATCTTCTTCTCTCAAAAGATCCTTGAATGAAGTGTTTGCTACCCATAAATTATTTTCGCCCCTGGTAACTTGAATTCCTGGATCCGCCACTGGCTCCTAGCACTCCTGTGCCGCACGGATGATGGTACGAGTAGCCGGTCGCAGCATCAACCATCGCCTCCCCAGCCGACTACGCCTTACGCGAGCAGTAGTTTAAGTGCAGCAAGCCAACAAATACACTAGCAAATCGGGTGGAAAAGAAACAAAACCAAAAGAATCACGATAGCCTGTTGTGGGGACCAGCCACATGCAAAGACGCAGAGCGTGCTCCTGCGCTCTGTACCAAGCACGACTGAACGAGCTGATCTGCTAATCGGACGGCGCAGCGGGCCGTTTCGCGTCGTCAGAAATCAGTCGGAGGGATATAAACGTTTGCCATTTCTTATATTATACTCCCTCCGTCCCAAAATAAGTGTCTCAAGCTTAGTACAACTTTGTACTAGAGCTAGTACAAAGTTGAGACAGTTATTTTGGGACAGAGGGAGTAGATAAGAAAACTTGTTAGAAATTTCACACATTTAATTTGGTTAGTCATTTCATGCAGAAAACATCATCATGCAAAGTAGCACAACCAACCAGTGAATCACTGTTCCCGTCCACTGATGATGCAGTCGAGCGATTCACTTTGCTATGTCAGTCGCTAGTGCAAGGACAAATCTAAATCTAAATCTATTTTGTAGCGAAGGAAGTATCAATTTAAGAGGGTCGTAACACCATCACACCTGCTAACATATTTTTGTATAGGTAGTGTTGTAAATTTGTTCTCGTAGCACTTTTGATTTGTTATGTTTCTTATTGTTCCACGTAAACATAATGTCTAATTTGACAATCTGGTCGGAAGAAAATTTCAAATAAATCATGACTTTTTATAGGCAAATAAATCCTGACTTTTGATGCTTAACTTGAAAGCTATGAATTTGTTAAATATTTTTCCCCATCTATATGCACGTACACTAAAACATGCTTCTAGGAAAAACTTCCGAACATCATTGATTTTAGTTAGAACACGATGGATTTTAGTTTGAAAATTATTCAATAGACAATGTGTTATAAGTCACCCTGAACATATCCGTTTTTGTTTTGACAAAAAAAACATCAGTTAGAGAACCCGCGGAAAAGCAACGCCACGGCCCACGGGAGAAAAACTACCGCCTTGATGTGCCGTTATGGGCAGCCCACCTGCAAGGCGCGGCGCTAAAGCCCGCAACGTGACGATGTATGGAGCTCCCTAACCCTAAACACTGGCCCCTCTCATAGCACACTGCCTCCCCGACCCCGACGCCCCCTTCTCCCCCTCTCGCTCCCGTGTCTCTCCGCTACCCTCTCCGGCGGCCAGCGACCCTCTCCGACGATGATGGTTCCCCGTAAGCAAGGTGAGCACCTGCCCCTCTCCTCTCTTCATACCTTCTCCTTTCTTGGACCAACCGCAGCCAAATTTCTGCAGCTGCCATAGTGACTAGGCCAAACTGAAACCGAAGTCCTTCTTTAGAACCCTAGGTGGTGCCGTCGCATCCGCCGGAATAGCGTTATATGGTTTTATAGATTAAGGCCGCGTTTGATAACAAAGTATTTTCTAAGTATTCTCAGAATACTACAGTTTTTGTTATTACCGTAGTTTTATTTACAAAGGGTTGTTTGGTTGCCTCTAAAACTGTGATTTTAATACTACAGTTTTTAGCAAACCACGGTATTTTCTCTGTATAAAAAAAGAACCACATGCCTCTTTTTTAAAAACTAAGCACCCTGAAAAAAGGGAGTCCCTTGCCCACACCTTCTTCTCGACACGCCTCATGTCCACGACCGGTTTACTAGGATCTTCTGCTTGGTGATTTAGTTACCTCGCTTCCACTTATTGCTCCAACTATACAAAGATATACTTTAACACAAATTGCAGCCAACCAAAAATCGTTTTGAAAAAGTTGTTGCCATCTGGATAGTCAGCTAGAAAGTGTGCCTTCTACATCGTGTGCATGGCCATTCTTGGTGCAAGGACAAATCTAAATCTAAATCTATTTTGCATCAATGGAAGTATCAATTTATGAGGGTCGTAACACCATCACACCTACTAACATATTTTTTTATAGGTAGTGTTCTAAAATTGTTCTCGTAGCACTTTTCATTTGTTATGTTTCTTATTGTTCCACGTAAACATAATGTTCTAATTTGATTATCTGGTTGCAGTAAAATTTCAACTAAATCATGACTTTCTTAGGTAAATAAATCCTGACTTTTGATGTTTAACTTCAAATCTATGACTTTGTTAAATATTTTCCCCCATCTATATGCACGTACACTAAACAATGCTTCTAGAAAAAAACTTCCGAACATCATTGATTTTAATTAGAACACGGTGGACTTTAGTTTGAAACTTATTCCGCACACAATGTGTTATACACCCTGAACATATCATTTTTTAAGAAAGAAACACATCAGTTAAAGAACACGCGGAGAATCAACGCCACAGCCCACGGGAAAAAAACTACCGCATTGATGGGCCTATGGGCAGCCCACCTGCAAGGCGCGACGCTAATGCCCGCAACGGGGCGATGTATGGAGCTCCCTAACCCTAAACCCTGACCCCTCTCATAGTGCGCCGCCTCCCTGACCCCGATGCCCCCATCTCCCCCTCTCGCTCCCGCGTCTCTCCTCTACCCTCTCCGGCGGCCAGTGACCCTCCCCGGTGATAATGGTTCCCCGTAAGCAAGGTGAGTACCTTCCCCTCTCCGCTCTCCATACCCTCTCCTTTCTTGGAGCAAACCGCCTTCGAATTTGTGCAGCCGCCATAGTGATTTGGCCAAACTGAAATCGAAGTCCTTCTTTAGAACCCTAGGTTGTGATGTCGCATCCGCCGGGGATAGCGTTATATGGTTCTGTATATTAAGGCCGTGTTTGATAACAAAGCATTTTCTAAGTATTCTCGGAATACTACAGTTTTTCTAATTACTGTAGTTTTATTTACAAAGGGTTGTTTGGTTGCCTCTAAAACTATGATTTTAATACTACAATTTTTGGCAAACCACGGTATTTTCTCTGTATAAAAAAATGAACCTCATACCTCTTTTTTAAAAACTGAGCACGCTGAAAAAAGGGAATCCCTTGCCCACACCTTCTTCTCAACATGCCTCATGTCCATGAACGGTTTATTAGGATCTTCCGCTTGGTGATTTAGTTATCTTGCTTCCGCTTGTTGCTCCAAATACTAAACTAGTATGTTTAGGCAAAAATGCCACACCAGGGGCGGCCATCATGTTGATACTATATAGGATTACAAGCCTTGGAGGCCAAGGGAAATCTCAACCGAATCACACAATATTCGACGGGTGAAGATATTCCAATACAAAACAACTATAGAAAGATATACTTTAACACAAATTGCAGCCAACCAAAAACCGTTTTGAAAAAGTTGTTGCCGTCCGGATAGTCAGCTAGAAAATGTGCATTCTACGTCGTGTGCATGCCCATTCTTGGTGCAGAGACAAATCTAAATCTGAATCTATTTTGTAGCGAAGGAAGTATCAATTTATGAGGGCCGTAACACCATCACACCTACTAACATATTTTTGTATAGGTAGTGTTGTAAAATTGTTCTCGTAGCACTTTTGATTTATTATGTTTCGTATTGTTCCACGTGAACATAATGTTCTAATTTGACTATCTGGTCGCAAGAAAATTTCAAATAAATCATGACTTTTTTTAAGTAAATAAATGTTGACTTTTGATGCTTAACTTGAAAGCTATGAATTTGTTAAATATTTCCCCCCATCTATATGCACGTACAGTAAAACATGCTTCTAGAAAAAAAAAACTTCCGAACATCATTGATTTTAGTTAGAACACGATGGATTTTAGTTTGAAAATTATTCAGTACACAATGTGTTACAAGTCACCCTGAACATATCATTTTTTTTGAGAAAGAAACACATCTGTTAGAGAACACGAGGAAAAGTAACACCACAGCCCACTGGAGAAAAACTACCGCCTTGATGGGCAGTTAGCGACGCTAAAGCCTGCAACGCCATGATGTATGGAGCTCCCTATCCCTAAACCCTGACCGCTCTCATAGCGCGCCGCCTCCGCGACCCCGATGCCCCCTTCTCCCCCTTTCGCTCCCGCATCTTTCCGCTACCCTCTCCAGTGGCCAGCAACCCTCTCTGGTGATGATGGTTCCCCGTAAGCAAGGTGGGTACCTACCCCTATCTGCTCTCCATACTCTCTCCTTTCTTGGACCAAACTGAAGCCAAATTTGTGCAGCCACCATAGTGACTAGGCCAAACTGAAACCGAAGTCCATCTTTAGAACCCTATGTAGTGCCATCGCATCCGCCGGAATAGGGTTATACGGTTCTGTAGATTAAGGCCGCGTTTGATTACAAAGTATTTTCTAAGTATTCTTAGAATACTACATTTTTTGTTTTTACTGTAGTTTTATTTACAAAGCGTTGTTTGGTTGCGTTTAAAACTGTGATTTTAATACTACTGTTTTTGGCAAACCACGTTATTTTCTCTGTATAAAAAAAGAACCTCATACCTCTTTTTAAAAACTAAGCACGCTGTAAAAAGGGAGTCCCTCGCCCATACCTTCTTCTCAACACGCCTCATGTACAGGACCGGTTTACTAGGATCTTCCGCTTGGTGATTTAGTTAGCTTGCTTCCGCTTATTGCTCCAAATAGTAAACTGGTATGTTTAGGACAAAACGCCACACTAGGAGCGGCCATCATGTTGATATTATATAGGATAACAAGACTTGAAGGCCAAGGGAAATCTCAACCGAATCACACAATATTCGGCAGGTGAAGATATTCCAATACAAAACAACTATACAAAGATATACGTTGACACAAATTGCAGCCAACCACAAATCGTTTTGAAAAAGTTGTTGCCGTCCGGATAGTCGGCTAGAAAATGTGCCTTCTACGTCGTGTGCATGGCCGTTCTTGATGCAAGGAAAAATCGAAATCTAAATTTATTTTGTAGCGAAGTAAGTATCAATTTATGAGGGTCGTAACACCATCACACCTACTAACATATTTTTGTATAGGTAGTGTTGTAAAATTGTTCTCGTAGCACTTTTGATTTGTTATGTTTCTTAGTAAACATGATGTTCTAATTTGACTATCTGGTCGCAAGAAAATTTCAAATAAATCACACTTTTTTTATGTAAATAAATCCTGACTTTTCATGTTGATTTTGATTGTTGGAACAACTTTTGCATTAGGTACAGTACCAATATGCGGACACTACTTGCGATGAATGCATAAGCCTAAATTCCGCGAGTTGCAGCTTGGCTGGTTATGTCTGTTGATGTTTTGTCTTTCTTATGTGATTTTATGTTGTGTTGTTACACTTTCTATTGAAAATGTCGGTACTATGACTACTTACAGAGTCCTTCGTTTCCTTTTTGTGTCTATACCATGGCAATTGTGTCATCCTAAACACAAGACAACACAATTGCCATGGTATAGACAGAAAAAGAAAACGAAGGACTCTGTAAGTAGTCATAGTACCGATATTTTCAATAGAAAGTGTAACAACGCAACATGCAATCGCATAAGAAAGACAAAACATCAACAGACGTAACCAGCCAAGCTGCAACTCGCAGAATTTAGGCTTATGCATTCATCGCAAGTAGTGTATGCATATTGGTACTGTACCTAATGCAAAAGTTGTTCCAATAATCAAAATCAACATGAAAAGTCAGGATTTATTTACATAAAAAAAGTGTGATTTATTTGAAATTTTCTTGCGACCAGATAGTCAAATTAGAACATCATGTTTACTAAGAAACATAACAAATCAAAAGTGCTACGAGTACAATTTTACAACATTACTTATACAAAAATGTGTTAGTAAGTGGGATGGTGTTATGACCCTCATAAATTAGAACATCATGTCCACACCTTCTTCTACAACTTTTGCATTAGGTATAGTACCAATATGCGGACACTGCTTGCGATAAATACATAAGCCTAAATTCTGCAAGTTGCAGCTTGCCTGATTATGTATGTTGATTTTTGTCTTTATTATGCGATTACAAGTTATGTTGTTACAGTTTCTCTTGAAAATATCGATACTATGATTTACATAGTCCTTTGTTTCCTTTTTCTGTCTATATCATGGGAACTGTTGTCTTGGTTGCTGGAACTTCCTCGTGGAGGGGATCTGATCAATCCTAACAACATGAGAATCACCTACTGAGAGGGAAACCTCTGGATCTGATAACCAAATATATCCGAGGAGATAGGATTGTTATCCTCACCATGGAAGTAGTAAGATTGATGTGGTGGTTGCTTCTTATCGTTGTGCATGCTATCCGATTCTAAAGAGACCCCCCTCCCCCCAGCATTGGCTAAAGAAACCAACGCCAAGGAAGAAAAACTTCCAAGAAAGCATCCTTGGTGGGCCGTTAAGACCAGCCCACATGCACGGCATGCCGCTAAATCCCGCAACCGGGCAATGTATCGGAGCTCCCGAACCCTAAACTCTGACACCTCTCACAGCGCGCCTCCACCCTGACCCCGACGCCCCCATCTCCCCCTTTTCGCACCCGCGTATCTCGACCCTCTTCGGTGGCCAGCGACCCACTCCGGCGATGATGTTTCCCTGTAAGCAAAGTGATTAACTACCCCTCTCCGCTCTCCACACCCTCTTCTTTCTTGGACCAAACCGCCATCGAATTTGTGCAGTCGCCATAGTGGCTAGGCAAAACTGAAATCGAAGCCCCCTATTGAACCCTCGGTTGTGCCGTCGCATCCGCCGGAATTGCGTTATATGGTTCCATAGATAAATGCCATGTTTTCTTTGGTACAGTGAAAATAGTGGAAGTTCAAAAAGAAGAGGACCCCTTGGTCCATGACGAAGCCTTGCAGGATGATGACGATACTGATGAGGACTATGTGGAGTTAGAAAGCGATGATTCAGAGGAAGAATTGTAGGCTGAACCTTCAAAGAAGGCCGTGTACAACAAACATGGGCTCCTTGAGAAGCTCGATTACATAGCCTTGCCAGAGAATGTTGACTGGATGCACAAGCTCACCGTCGATCATGACCAGGGGGAGAAGTTTAATGTGAACGATGATCTTACCAGCGAGCTCGGCTTCTACACCCAGGCTTTGTATGGCACGAGGCATGCCTTTGTGAAGTTGCAGTCCAGGAAGGTTCGGTTCCTCATGCCGACAGATTACTATGCGGAGAAGGCCACGACAGACTCTCACATGCACAAGATCAAAGGGAAGCTCTTGTTTGAGAAGAAGAAGTTTATGGAGGCTGAGGAGAGGAAGAAGGCCCGAGAGTCGAAGAAGCGATTGAAGGAGGTGCAAGCAGAGAAGCTTAAGGAGAGGGCCAAGGAGAAGAAGAAGAGCATCGAGTCGGTCAAGAAGTGCAGTAAGCAGAGGCAACATGGGGCATTTCCATGGGAAAGGAGGATGGGCCAAACCTGAACTTTGAAGTTGAAGGACTCAAGCAACACAAGAAGCAGAGGCCTGGCATTTCTCCTGGTGATAGGGCTGGCCACTACAAAAAAAACACTTCCATGATGATACGTGTTTGTCACAGTAGGTCATGTTTTCTGTCATGCATGTACAACCGTGATGATTTTATGACAGAATCAAGATAGTCATACATGTGCGGTCGTAGAAGTGTTCGATGACAATACTCAAATTATCATCATGGAAGTGTCCACTTCCATGACAATAAATGGTGTGTCATGGAAGTGTTTTCGTCAAGGATAACCAAAACGTGGCATCCACCGTAACGGGTTGCCGTTAAGCTATCGGGTTTCGGTTTGGATCCGATAACCCGTTAACAGCCCGGACCAATGTGGATTTTCCACATGTAAAATTCTCATTGGCCAAAGGAACCACGTGTCAGCTCGGCATTGGGCCAAATGTCATCCTTTCAATGGACGAGAGACGCCTATGATACGTCGACACATGGCACGACCCAACAGTGGCCCATTTAGGCTAGAAAGGTCGGCCCGTTTGACTTGGTCAAAAGTTAGCGGGCCGGCCTATGAAAAGCCTGTTAACGGCCTGTTTGCATATAGCCCATTTACGGCACAGGAACTCACAACCCGTTATGGCCTATCCGAATTCGGCCCAGTAGCGTCATGTGGGCCATCCAATATGATTCCAGCCCGTTGTTACTTTCGGCCCATGTATGACCTGTGACGTCTTTCGGCCTATATGAGGCCTGCTATATCTCTGGTCCCTTTAACGGCCCATGGTGATTCTGGCCCATAATGAGCAGTAAATTGCTTTGGACCCATTAACAGCCATTATTCAGTTGGGCCGTTTCCAGCCCATGTTAACTTTCGGCTTTCTAAGGGCCCATAAACTCTTGGGCTCATTTCTAGCCCACGATTACTTACGGTCAGTTACTGGCCTCTTCTGCTAATAGGCCAAATTCAGCCAGTGGTTACAATCGGTCCTTTTGTGGCCCGTTAACCCATTGGGCCATTTTCATCCTGTCATGTAATCCGGCCCATTAACGACCCGTTATGCCTGTCGATAGAATTAAGCATGTGTTGTCTTCCGGCCTGTTAACGACCCGTTATGGTCTGAGCCCATAAACGGACGGTTCCGATTTTGGTCCATTTACGGCCCATATTGCGGTCCGACTTTGGCCCACGTGCGGTGTGACTTTGGCCCACGATCAGTACAGCCCATGGATCCTATGGCCCGTAGGAGGCCCATAGATCATAAGGCCCATAGAAGGCCCATGGATCCTATGGCCCGTAGGAGGCCCATGGATCCTATGGCCCGTAGGAGGCCCATGGATCCTATAGCCCATAGGAGGCCGATCCTACGGCCCGTAGGAGGGCCATGGTTACAATTTTCTTTGAAGGTCTGTACTACAATTTTCTCATTATTAATGCAAAAGAATATCCCTTATCCTTATGTCATAGATGCTCCGTTGATAGTAGTTGGAGGTAAAAAAGAACACCAAAGGAGGGCAGAATTTAATTTTCTGTTTTCAATTACAATCTTATATAGAAAGGCAATGGACATGGCCTCATCTCCTAGAATTGCATGTTGTATGAAAGGCATCTGAAGAACTCTTTCTGGAGCATATTCTTATTTATTTTTATAAATGACAAGAGGTGAATGATGTTCTATAGTCTTCAATCCAAAAGTATATCAATAATGCAGTGCCACAAAATTTACTATTTGTTGTATATATATATATGGTGGTTTTCAACCATATCCAAAAAGGTAGAGGTGCACACCATCTATGTTTGCCTTTGCCTACGTGAAAAAAATCTAATTATTTTATTTTCCATTCCATATGTAGGTACCATCTGCCAGCACCTATTGTCAAGTGATGTCATTTTGTGTATATTTTAGAACCAAAATAAGGTCTCTTTCTTCACCAAACAATTTGCTGGAATGGAAGTCGTCTTAAGAACAAAATGAAATTATGACTTGGTCAAGCTCAGAAAGTTTACTTCTAAAACTATATCCATATGTCGTCTTAAGAACAAAATGAAATTCTGACTGGTCGAACCCGAGAAAATTTCCTTCTAAAAATATGCCCATATGTAGTTTGCATAGTATGGCCTTTTCTTTTCACGTAGTATGAGAAATACATGAAGTGCTCTGTTTAAGATATTATCTTCAAAATGACATGTCTAAAATTCCTCGATCGCAGATCATTATTGAGACATGTTTTGTTGCATATTTTTCATTTTTCTTTTTTCACCCTTACATCGAGTGGTTTATTTATCAGGTCTGCTTTATGTTATTTCTGTTCCAATATAAATATTCATTATAAAGGTTTGCTTTCTGGTGTTGTAACTAGGAAAAAGGCCCGTGCGTTGCAACGGGAGAATATCAAACACTCTAGGCAGATAATAATGTCTCAAGACCTTCACTCCTCAGCGACGCGAGCTTCTATCTGGCGGTGCCCAGGAGAGGAATGCTTCAGTGACAACTGACAAATGTACGCCAGTGAAGACGTGGTCGCATATCGCGCACTACACACATCTTGTACATGTCCTCCACAGGATGATCTGCTATTTGCTCATACGCTGTCTGGCCGCTGGGCGACATCGAGCGTGGAGGGCTGGAGGAGCTGGGTGCTCGGCCTACCCTGTGGTGGAGGATCTGGGTCCAACGCCGCGTTCATGCGGTCGGTCGGAGGTCGAGCAGACCCCGCAACAACCGCACGCTGCTCCTGCTCATTTGAATGGTTGATTCCATGCACCCGTGTGGAGTGCACAGGTCACCGGCTTCTTCGAGATGCTCTGGGGCACCGGTGGCGCAGGCGCCGCGGGTCTCGCATCGATGTTCTGTAACACCCCAAAAATCGGGTTATCGATTTTCGTGCTGTTATTCCTTCCTGGCTTTTCTCTCCCGAATTTTTTCCTCTGGAATTTGGCAAGTGACCAGATGAATCCAGTCTGTCCTCGACCTCTCAGTGCTTTTCTCATGCTCTTGTGCCAGTCAACCCTCTATCAGCCAACCCTGAATCTCCTTCAAACCCTAGTTCCGAAATATTGGAACCGGAAATCCTGTCTTTGTGTTTTCATGGTAGCTATCATTTCCCTTGCTTTGTTGATCCTCCCAAGACTTTCAGAGATCCTTCTTCTCTCATGGACCCTAGATGTGCAAAAATATTGCTAAGTCATATGCAATATTTGTCATCTAGAATTAATTCCTCTTTCTGCCTTTCTGAGGAATTAAATCTAGGAAAATATCTATATCTCTCCATAGGTCATGAAAACCTGTGGAGATGTTCTTTGTGATTATGTTGAGCTCTCATAAAAATATTGGCTATAATTAATTTAGGGAAATTGCATTTTCCTATTTAAAGTCAATATTGCAATTTGGGGCCTTTCCAAAGGAACTACCATTTTGGTAGCTAGGAAAAATCCCAAATAATTTGTGGAGCTTTTCATATCCATATATTCTCCAGTTCCATCAAAATATCCAGTTCCCCAGTTCAAGTTTTGAGCACCACTTCCATTTGCAAATTCTGTCCAGATTTTCAGTTTGCAAAGGAAGTGCTAGATTCCTTGATCTCCTTGGGCTAATATTTTGCAGGGTGATGCATGGTGATAAATCACTCTTGTCCTCCAAAAATTAGCCCAATCCCTCTAGCCAATCATCCCCAGCAATTTTCTCAAGTTTCTGTCCAGATTGGAACATTGTGAAGGAAGTACCATTTAGGCTTAGGTAAATGGTATGAAACTTTTGCAGTGTCTCCATACGCTCAAATCTTTGCCCTCCTCAAAAAATCATACAATTCCATTCAGCCATTTCTCCCCAGCTCTTCCATTTCCAAATCTGGTCCAATTGCCAAGTTACACAGGAAGTGGTATTTTGCTTGGCCCATTTGAGCTGAGATTTTGCCAAGGAAGTGACCTTAGTGTGTGATTGACCTCTGCCAAGGATCTTGCCAAGAGGAGCACTGTGATGAACATGGCCCAGCACAAACACCTTTCTGCCAGCTGTAAGTTGAGCTTGGTCCAGTCACCTCAGTCCTCCCTGGAGCTACCCTGATGCATGGGTCAACTCAGCGCTTAATGGTGATAGCCCTAGATAAGGTTTGGTTGCTTGTAGGGCGTGGCAACGTCGTGGCCACGCGGTGACCACGTGCGGAGCCAGCCAAAACCGTGCTCTGTGCAGCAATGGCGTCGGTAGCGAGCCTCCAGTGCGTTCCAGCTTGTCTAGAGATGTCTAGGAGCTCCCCTGAGCGTGCATGAACCCTCCAGAGCCGTCTCCCCTTTGTCCTATAGCCGTTGGCCGCCTCTGCCGACATCGATTCGCCGTTGGGGAGCCGCCACATCGCCGACCGTCTCGGAGCTTCGGCTGCCGTCGAGAGGAGCCGTCCCCGAGCCTATAAATGGCGTGCCCCGAGCCTCCTAGCTCCAGCAAGCCTCAGCCCCTTCCCCAATCGAGCCCTGGAGTTCCCCATTGCCCCAATGGCCGAGCAACCGCCGCCGATCTCCGTGGCCGATTCCGGTGCCCGGCCTCCTCCCGCTCTATGGATTCGCCCGCGACCGCCCCGGGAGCCCACAGGGTCGCCGCCATTCCCCCTCTGGTCGGGGAGCTCCACCAGTGCGGCTCCCGTGCAGCTGTCGGCCGCCGCGGCTCCGCCCACGGTGAAGTCGCTGGGAGCCAGCCCAGGCGACCACGCGGATGCCTTCGGGCGCGGCACTGCACGCCGGCTCCGGTGAGCCCCGCGGCAGGCGCCCCCGCATCGCCAGATGCCGGTGGCGTCGGCCACCGAGGCCGCCTCTGCTTCGGTCGCCAGGTTGAAGACAGCCAGGGAGGAGAGAGAAGGAGCAGTGCGGCGGGCCCCACGCGTCATAGTCCCAGCGCTGACCTGGAGGACCCGTTGACTGTTTTAAATGAAAGCGCATTTTCGAAATTACGTGTTCTGCAGTGGAAAGCGTATTTTCCCGCGGAGTCCAAGGGAAGTACGTTTCCTCTGCAGGAAAGCGTATTTTCTGAGAGGACGCTTTCTGTTTTTGCAGCCAGGGACCTGTTTGTAGAAATCTTTTTTCAAGAGCTCATAACTTCGCGACCGTAGCTCGGAATCAGGTAAAACCAGCGCCCCCGCTTTCGTCTCGTCGAGCCCGTTCCGTTGGTGCTATTTCCATATTGTGTTCACACAGTGGAAATAATCGTTTTGCCGTTGCCCTCCGATCGAGCCCTCTGAGAGAGACCTTGTTTCGGCGATTTTTTCCGCGAGGTGATCGTGTGTCCTCCCAGCGTAATCGTCGACCCCCCCCAGGCAAGCCAACCTCTTCCATGAGCTCCGGACTTGCGTGATGACGTTGCTTGCACCTGTGTGTTCATCTGTATCGCATGCTAGTCTGCATTTGCATTCACCGGTAGTGACATCGGTATAGATACTAGTATTACTCATCATATAGTGCCATGCCTTATTTCAATATTGCCATGCTAATAATAATATTGCTAGTGACATAGTCATGTTAACACTGTGGTTGATCTCATGCCATTACTATCGATACTATGATCTTGCTCGGAATTGTCGATAGGTTGAATTGGGATAAGAGATTTCGGTCTATGATTATTTTGGGTTTCATCCGGCAGTTGTGGGTATGAGAAACTGAATTAATGCAACCTAGTTGGTTGATCTTGAGCCACCTGTCCGGGCTTACTCGTGCAACCACATTTGCCGGTATGGGACGGCCCTGACCGGGCCTGATTGCGTGATCTTTCATCGGTAGAACGAGGGAGGGTTATGCGCGGCGTGCTACCCTGATCAGGTAAGCTGCGATAAACCTGTGGGCCCAGTTGTTGTTTAGCCCGGGAGTCCCCGTTTGGGACAGTTTGACCCCGTTTGGGTCGTCGCCACGACGGTGGCAGGTGTCATGAGGACACAGGGGCCACCCAAGGCTGACCTCCAGGGGAGGAAAAGTGCCGGTGGTACGATGAAAGAGTCACGGGTCAGGCAGGTTTTGTCGGAACATCGTTGGTCCACCCGAATGGGAGCACGAGGCCATGAGTTCCGTGGTGTGGGTAAAGTGTGCAACCTCTGCAGAGTGTCAAATCTATTCGAATAGCCGTGTCCACGGTAATGGACGACCCGTACAGACCTCAGTAGGTGGTCAACCGTAATAATGATAATATTGATGAAAGATGTCATCTTGGGTAGACATCAGGTGATGTCAGGGATAAGATATGTTAGCCAAGAGATGGCTAGATGATGAGTGGTCGGATGACCCCATGGTTTGGATTTGACTGGAGTCAGTTCAGGTTGGATCATGAATATGTTGAGGGTTGTGGAACTACCCAGAAGAGAGTAATTAAGTTGGTGATGGGCACAGTAGTACTCTAAGCACTTAACGTAATCATTGCCATGTCATGTAGATTGCATGCCTGATCTATGATATGCCATGCTTGATCCATACTTGTCTTGTTAGAATTCATGCAATGCTTAGAATTAATTCATGCATAGCATAGGGCTTGCTTTGTCATTGGCTTGTTTGGATGCTATGTATTTGGTTGTCTTGCGAGTACATTCAAAGTACTCACCTGGCCTTGCACGTGGCCAGTTGCAGGAGAAGACCCGTCATGCTAGATGGTAACCTAGCCAGTCATGTGTGTTATGGAGCTCAGCCAGAGACGTCGTGACCGCTGAACCAAGACCTCTGCTACCCATTTAGTCAGCCTTGGAGTCATGTAATATTGTTGTAAACAACAATATTGTAATACTCCATTTTGTTAATAAAGCTATTTTTGCCTGGAATTGTTGTATCATGTCTTTGACGTGCGCCAGGTCTTATCATGGGGTCTGGTGTGCGTCGGCCCTCTATCGGGGTGCCACAAGACTTGGTATCAGAGCCAGGCTGGCTATAGGTTACCCTAGCCCCTAGGTTTAACCGGTAGTGAGCCTGATAGATTTGACCCGTCTCTGGCAACCGACATGGCCACTATGGATCAACAGTCGGCGCAGTCGGAATGGACGTGACCCTTCCCAGCTGTCCGCCCGCCCAGCCACCCTGGATTAGACCGTGACCCCACTTGGTTGTCGGCCGTACCGGTGTATCTTCTACCCGGCACGAGAAGGATCCACGCCATGCTGGTGTGTTCCAGCCGACTGCCTATTTAAGCCCCTCCCAGTTGAGAGTTGTAGCCCTCCCCATTGAGTAAGCCAGAACCCTACAAGAGAGACCCAGGCCTGTATCCCCACCCAGTAGCCATGGCCAGTTCCGCCGAGACCCCCAGAGCACCCACGTTCCATGGCCGAAACTTGGGTGATGGATGTTTTGGTTTTCCGCGCATCCTTTCGAGTGTGCTGACCCAAGCCCTTGGTTGTAGTAGCCCTCCGGCGTATCTGGTGTTTCAGTCGGACCCTGTGCCCCACCTTTGCCGCTTTTATGCAAGGGTGTATATCAGCCCCGGTCCAACCGCGGATGGGAAGCCCATGAATTTTCAGGGCAAACCCATGCCCACTCCCGCGTTGGTTGTCCAGCAGGCTGCCGCAGGAGTCATCGGCCATATCCGCAGCCAGTTTCCGCAAGTCGTGGAGATGCAAGAGTTCCGCTACTTTCCATCTTCGTCGGACACAACTAGTAGGTTCTCCAGCATTGTGGGAGATGTTGACCCGACCACAGCTCGCCTAGTCCAGTATATTGATGCCCAGGGACTTCTGCTCTCTGGCATTCTGAAAGAGTTCCAAGCCATTGACCAAGACACCACAAGGGTTGTTACGGAAGCCTACCGTGCGGCCCGAGAAATTGCAGCCCAGACCACCCGTCCTTTGTTGCCAAACCCAGTGCCACCTTCACAGCCAGTACCACCCTCGCCATCTGTAAACCTATTCCGCCCAGCCATCATCCACCCAAATTCCATTCAGGGAGCTATCCGGCGACTTCGTCGTCGAGATGTGTTCGGTCAAGTTCCCGCTGCAGCTCCAGCAGTTGAGCCTCGGCCCATAGAGGTGTCCGGCGATGAAGATGGAAATTGGCTCAGCCTTCGTCCTCCAGGAGAGCTCTAGCGGAAGAAGGCTATTTGTGGCTCCGACAGTCATCGAAGCCAGGAGATGCCGCAAGTATGGGTGGCGAAGATCGTTTCTTTGCCTGCGTTAGGATTTAGACTTTGTAGTTCGGAGTAAGTTGTTAGTAGCCTAGTAAGGCTGCATGTTGTTGTATGCTTGTATTGCTTGCTTTGGCCTGTGTACTGTTGTATTGTATGCCTGTTTGCTCTGTGTGCTTGGTTCATCTGTCACCCTATTAAACAGAAATGTTTAACATCGCTGGCAGTAGACTCTTAATAAGATTGTAGTCAGTAGAGCACTTACACCTAATAACAACATCGGACTCATCCGGAGTCCCTAATTAAAATACGAGCTGGTGTAGGTGTATGTATACCAGGAGTACATACACCCACTGGCATTAAAATGTTAGTGTAGCCTGTTTGATTTGTTTCTTTCCCTTGCCTGTATTTTGCTATCATGTGCATTTTGCATCTGCCTGCATATTAGAATAGATTGCATATGTATTGTTTGATCATAGTCTGTATGCCGGTTGCGATTTCAGAGCGATTCTAGGAATTTTATTGCAGCATGGACCGGCGCAACCCTTCGAGACCAAGGCCGAAACCCTGATTTGACCCCTAGCCCCTATTGTGGTTGTTGTTCAGCAAGGAGCAACCAGCAGTGTGGCCTCCACACTGGTAGAGCTCCGCTGACTACACCACACTAGCCCTAGACCTAGAGGCGCCCCTGTCATCGTCTGGTGTGATGTTGACAAGCCGCCCTCGCCGCCGCAGCCGCGTTTATTCTGCCAGCCTGAGACGGCGTAGTTGCCCTCTAGCCGCCTCTCTGGCAGCAGCATCCTGGCGATCATCAAGGATCATGGCACACAGCAGCAGCGAGCAGCCAACCAGTGCCGCCAGCATGCCAGCCAGAAGGATCGTGAGTAGCTCTGAGCCCACGCCCGCCATTAGCGCCTTGCCTCGCGTTCCTGCAACCAGAAGGAAAAGGAGAAGAGGAAGAAGAAGCGAGGCGGGATGCGAGAGATAGGTAGAAAGAGTTGAGACCCCGCGGTAGTTTTTATAGCCCCAGTCCGGTGTACCGTGAGCGAGGTCCAGGAGAACCCCGCGCGCCGCTCGATCACCGGCGTCCAGGAGGCGCATCCGCGAGCAGTGCCGACCGGCGCTAGCCCGCGATGGGAGTGCTCTCTGCGTCGCCCCGTGCGCGCCGCGCACTGAGGTCGTAGGGTGCTTTGCGCTCTAGGAGCTAAGCGTGCGTAGTGCCTAGCCGCACTCGGGACAGCGCAAGAGCGAGAGAGCGAGAGAGAGAGCAGTGGCGGGAGATAGAAGAAGCTGCCAGTGGGCCCTGGGCCCACCTGTCAGCGAGTGAGGCCACTGTTCATTGCGGTACCCCGAGCATTTTTGGAAAAAGGAAATTTTTCTTTTCCCAAAAATGCCAGGGCTACCCGCGGCCCGTGCATGTAGAGTAGATTCGGCGATATCCGTATCCAGATCTGGGTGTACCAGTTTTTGGTACTTTTAACCCGGTTGTTTTCAACCGCAGGGTTAAAATCCAGCCCAGAGGTTTTTGTAGGAGGCGTAGTAGTTTTGTTTTGAGCTAGCCCTAGGAATCTCGAGGACAAGATTCTTTTAAGGGGGGAAGGTTTGTAACACCCCAAAAATCGTGTTATCGATTTTCGTGCTGTTATTCCTTCCTAGCTTTTCTCTCCCGAATTTTTTCCCCTGGAATTTGGCAAGTGACCAGATGAATCCAGTCTGTCCTCGACCTCTCAGTGCTTTTCTCATGCTCTTGTGCTAGTCAACCCTCTATCAGCCAACCCTGAATCTCCTTCAAACCCTAGTTCCGAAATATTGGAACCGGAAATCCTGTCTTTGTGTTTTCATAGTAGCTATCATTTCCCTTGCTTTGTTGTTCCTCCCAAGACTTTTAGAGATCCTTCTTCTCTCATGGACCCTAGATGTGCAAAAATATTGCTAAGTTATATGCAATATTTGTCATCTAGAATTAATTCCTCTTTCTGCCTTTCCGAGGAATTAAATCCAGGAAAATATCTATCTCTCTCAATAGGTCATGAAAACCTGTGGAGATGTTCTTTGTGGTTATGTTGAGCTCTCATAAAAATATTGGCTATAATTAATTTAGGGAAATTGCATTTTCCTATTTAAAGTCAATATTGCAATTTGGGGCCTTTCCAAAGGAACTACCATTTTGGTAGCTAGGAAAAATCCCAAATAATTTGTGGAGCTTCTCATATCCATATATTCTCCATTTCCATCAAAATATCCAGTTCCCCAGTTCAAGTTTTGAGCACCACTTCCATTTGCAAATTCTGTCCAGATTTTCAGTTTGCAAAGGAAGTGCTAGATTCCTTGATCTCCTTGGGCTAATATTTTGCAGGGTGATGCATGGTGATAAATCACTCTTGTCCTCCAAAAATTAGCCCAATCCCTCTAGCCAATCATCCCCAGCAATTTTCTCAAGTTTCTGTCCAGATTGGAACATTGTGAAGGAAGTACCATTTAGGCTTAGGTAAATGGTATGAAACTTTTGCAGTCTCTCCATATGCTCAAATCTTTGCCCTCCTCCAAAAATCTTTCAATTCCATTCAGCCATTTCTCCCTAGCTCTTCCATTTCCAAATCTAGTCCAATTGCCAAGTTACACAGGAAGTGGTATTTTGCTTGGCCCATTTGAGCTGAGATTTTGCCAAGGAAGTGACCTTAGTGTGTGATTGACCTCTGCCAAGGATCTTGCCAAGAGGAGCACTGTGATGAACATGGACCAGCACAAACACCTTTCTGCCAGCTCTAAGTTGAGCTTGGTCCAGTCACCTCAGTCCTCCCTGGAGCTACCCTGATGCATGGGTCAACTCAGCGCTTAATGGTGATAGCCCTAGACAAGGTTTGGTCGCTTGTAGGGCGTGGCAACGTCGTGGCCATGCAGTGACCACGTGCGGAGCCAGCCAAAACCGTGCTCTGTGCAGCAATGGCGTCGGTAGCGAGCCTCCAGTGCGTTCCAGCTTGTCTAGAGATGTCTAGGAGCTCCCCTGAGCGTGCGTGAACCCTCCAAAGCCGTCTCCCCTTCGTCCTCTAGCCGTTGGCCGCCTCTGCCAACATCGATTCGCCATCGGGGAGCCGCCACGTCGCCGACCGTCTCGGAGCTTCGGCTGCCGTCGAGAGGAGCCGTCCCCGAGCCTATAAATGGCGTGCCCCGAGCCTCCTAGCTCCAGCAAGCCTCAACCCCTTCCCCAATCGAGCCCTGGAGTTCCCCATTGCCCCAATGGCCGAGCCACCGCCGCCGATCTCCGTGGCCGATTCCGGTGCCCGGCCTCCTCCCGCTCTATGGATTCGCCCGCGACCGCCCCGGGAGCACACAGGGTCGCCGCCATTCCCCCTCTGGTCGGGGAGCTCCACCAGTTCGGCTCCCGTGCAGCTGTCGGCCGCCGCGGCTCCGCCCACGGTGACGGCGCTGGGAGCCACCCCAGGCGACCCCGCGGATGCCTTCGGGCGCGGCACTGCACGCCGGCTCCGGTGAGCCCCGCGGCAGGCGCCCCCGCGTCGCCAGATGCCGGTGGCGTCGGCCACCGAGGCCGCCTCTGCTTCGGTCGCCAGGTTAAAGACAGCCAGGGAGGAGAGAGAAGGAGCAGTGCGGCGGGCCCCACGCGTCATAGTCCCAGCGCTGACCTGGAGGACCCGTTGACTGTTTTAAATGAAAGAGCATTTTCGAAATTATGTGTTCTGCAGTGGAAAGCGTATTTTCCCGCGGAGTCTAAGGGAAGTATGTTTCCTCTGCAGGAAAGCGTATTTTCTGAGAGGACGCTTTCTGTTTTTGCAGCCAGGGGCCTGTTTGTAGAAATCTTTTTGCAGATTGGTCCCTGGTATTCAAGAGCTCATAACTTCGCGACCGTAGCTCGGAATCAGGTAAAACCAGCGCCCCCGCTTTCGTCTCGTCGAGCCCATTCCGTTGGTGCTATTTCCATATTGTGTTCACACAGTGGAAATAACCGTTTTGCCCTTGCCCTCCGATTGAGCCCTCTGACAGAGAACTTGTTTCGGCTATTTTTTCCGCGAGGTGATCGTGTGTCCTCCCAGCGTAATCGTCGACCCCCCCCCAGGCAAGCCAACCTCTTCCATGAGCTCCGGACTTGCGTGATGACGTTGCTTGCACCTGTGTGTTCATCTGTATCGCATGCTAGTCTGCATTTGCATTCACCGGTAGTGACATCGGTATAGATACTAGTATTACTCATCATATAGTGCCATGCCTTATTTCAATATTGCCATGCTAATAATAATATTGCTAGTGACATAGTCATGTTAACACTGTGGTTGATCTCATGTCATTACTATCGATACTATGATCTTGCTCGGAATTGTCGATAGGTTGAATTGGGATAAGAGATTTCGGTCTATAATTATTTTGGGTTTCATCCGGCAGTTGTGGGTATGAGAAACTGAATTAATGCAACCTAGTTGGTTGATCTTGAGCCACCTGTCCGGGCTTACTCGTGCAACCACATTTGCCGGTATGGGACGGCCCTGACCGGGCCTGATTGCGTGATCTTTCATCGGTACCTCCAACGAGGGAGGGTTATGCGCGGCGTGCTACCCTGATCAGGTAAGCGGCGATAACCCTATGGGCCCAGTTGTTGTTTAGCCCGGGAGTCCCCGTTTGGGACAGTTTGACCCCGTTTGGGTCGTGGCCACGACGGTGGCAGGTGTCATGAGGACACATGGGCCACCCAAGGCTGACCTCCAGGGGAGGAAAAGTGCCGGTGGTACGATGAAAGAGTCACGGGTCAGGCAGGTTTTGTCGGAACATCGTTGGTCCACCCGAATGGGAGCACGAGGCCATGAGTTCCGTGGTGTGGGTAAAGTGTGCAACCTCTGCAGAGTGTCAAATCTATTCGAATAGCTGTGTCCACGGTAATGGACGACCCGTACAGACCTAAGTAGGTGGTCAACCGTAATAATGATAATATTGATGAAAGATGTCATCATGGGTAGACATCAGGTGATGTCAGGGATAAGATATGTTAGCCAAGAGATGGCTAGATGATGAGTGGTCGGATGACCCCATGGTTTGGATTTGACTGGAGTCAGTTCAGGTTGGATCATGAATATGTTGAGGGTTGTGGAACTACCCAGAAGAGAGTAAGTTGGTGATGGGCACAGTAGTACTCTAAGCACTTAACGTAATCATTGCCATGTCATGTAGATTGCATGCCTGATCTATGATATGCCATGCTTGATCCATACTTGTCTTGTTAGAATTCATGCCATGCTTAGAATTAATTCATGCATAGCATAGGGCTTGCTTTGTCATTGGCTTGTTTGGATGCTATGTATTTGGTTGTCTTGCGAGTACATTCAAAGTACTCACCTGGCCTTGCACGTGGCCAGTTGCAGGAGAAGACCCGTCGTGCTAGATGGTAACCTAGCCAGTCCTGTGTGTTATGGAGCTCAGCCAGAGACGTCGTGACCGCTGAACCAAGACCTCTGCTACCCATTTAGTCAGCCTTGGAGTCATGTAATATTGTTGTAAGCAACAATATTGTAATACTCCATTTTGTTAATAAAGCTATTTTTGCCTGGAATTGCTGTATCATGTCTTTGACGTGCGCCAGGTCTTATCCTGGGGTCTGGTGTGCGTCGGCCCTCTATCGGGGTGCCACATGTTTGGGGAGCGGGACCGCCTTTGGATGGCCGACAGTCAGTTCGAGGCCGCGGAGGAGCGGCGGCGAGCTCGGCGCCACGTCCCGCCGCTTTTACCCCATCGATGGGAAGCCAAGTTGTTCCTGCTCCTCCTCTTCACTTCCCGGCGCCGATTCACTTAGAGTCAACAGACATCGCAAGCCAATGTCCCCACGAGCATTCTTTCTTTTTTTTTCACATGCAGCCGCACAATGTTGAGACGCACATGTCACCCTCGTTTGTTTATTTTTGAGGCTGCTTGTTTTTTGGTATAACTCGGGCGTATATAAATTGATCTTTTTTATTGCAAAGGGACGATGTGGGAGTATTTAATTACGCATTATGGTGGCACAAGCGGCATTATGGTTTTCTGTAAAAATGCACGATGGTGAACCGACAGAAGCAATCCGTGCTTTATTAGTAGGTATAGATTTGAGATTTCTTGCCCTACTTTTGGCAGTACCTCCGTCAAAACTAGGAAGACGTTTTAGTAATGTTGTGTTTTTTGGGCCATGCTTGTGGATATACTTTTTTGGGTTGCAGAATTTATATGTTCCCATTCTAGGTTCACTTTCATTTCTTTAGGATGACGTCGAGGAGGACTTCATTTTATTTTGTATTTTTGGGATAGTCATGTGTTGTAATGCTTTGTAATACTCATGTTGGAATTCCTAATCAGGGGTTTTCTCTTCAGAGATGTAATTAACAGAATTTTTATGTAAATGTAAGAATTCTAGAAATAAAGTACCTGCAATGTTTGATCCTCTTTTTATTTCATGCATACACGCACATAAATTTATTCATGTTGTATCAATGATGTGGACGCATATTTCCCGCCCCAATTTCCCGTCATCAGCTGGTTATGTCTGTTGATGCTTTGTCTTTCTTATGCGATTGCCTGTTTTGTTGTTACACATTCTCTTGAAAATATAGGTACTATTACTTACAGAGTCCTTCGTTTCCTTTTCCTGTCTATATCATGGCAATTGTTGTCTTGGTTGCTGGAACTTCCTGGTGGAGGGGATCTGATCAATCCTAACAACATGAGAATCACCTACCGAGAGTGAAACCTTTGGCTCTCATAACCAAATCTATCAAAGGATATAGGATTGTTATCCTCACCATGGAAGTAGTAAGATTGATGTGGTAGTTTCTTTTCATCGTAGTGCATGCAATCCAATTCTAAAGAGAGCACCCCCCATAGCATCGGCTAGAGAATGCAATGCCACGGGAGAAAAACTTCCAAGTAAGCACACTTGTTCGGCCATTAAGGCCAGCCCACCTGCACGGCGCGATGGTAAACCCGCAACGGGGCGATGTTTCGGAGCTACCTAACCCTAAACCCTGACCCCTCTCATAGCGCGCCTCCTCCTTGACCCCGACGCCCCCTTCTCCCCTTCTCGCTCCCGCTTGTCTCGACCCTCTCCGGCAGCCAGCGACCCTCTCCGGTGATGACGGTTCCCCGTAAGCAAGGTGATTAACTACCCCTCTCCGCTATCCACACCCTTTCCTTTCTTGGACCAAATCGCCACCGAATTTGTGCAGCCGCCATAGTGGCAAGGCCATCACATCCACTGGAATTGCATTATATGGTTCTGTAGATTAATGCCATGTTTTATTTGGTACAACAAAAATGTTGGAACATGAAAAAGAAGAGGACCTCTTGGTCCACGATGAAGCCATGCTGGATGATGATGATACTGAAAAGGACTATGTGGAGTCAGAAGATGATGATTCAGTGGAAGAATTGCAGGCTGAACCTTCAAAGACGGCTGTGTAAAACAAACAGGGGCTCCTCGAGAAGCTCGAGGACATAGCCTGGCCAAAGAATGTGGACTAGATGCACAAGCTCACCGTCGATCATGAACAAGGGGAGAAGGTCGATGTGAACGATGATCTTACCCGCGAGCTCGCCTTCTACACCCAGGCTTTGGATGGCACGAGGCAGGCCTTTGAGAAGTTGCAGTCCAGGAAGTTCCAGTTCCGCAGGCCGGCAGATTACTATGCAGAGATGGTCAAGATTGACTCTCACATGCACAAGATCAAAGGGAAGCTCTTATTTGAGAAGAAGAAGATTGAGGAGGCTGAGGAAAGGAAGAAGGCCCGAGAGTCGAAGAAGCGATCGAATGAGGTGCAAGCAGAGAAGCTTAAGGAGAGGGCCAAGCAGAAGAAGGAGAGCATCGAGTCAGTCAAGAAGTGGAGGAAGCAGAGGCAACTGGGGGAATTTCCCCAAGGAAAGGAGGACGGGCCAAACCTGAACTTTGAAGTTGAAGAAGGACTCAAGCAGCACAAAAAGCAAAGGCCCGGCGTTTCTCCTGGTGATAGGTCTGGTGGTCTTGCTAAGCGTGGTACGCAATGAAAGAACCGTAGGACAAAGGATTCCAAGGTTGGGCATGGCGATCGCAAAGGGTTGAAGAAGCAAAACACTGCTGAGATGACGAATGACTTCAGAGGATTTAACAACCAAAAGGGCGAGTCAGGAAACAACAAGAAGAAGATGTTTTGATACGGTGTTGTAAGAGTCTGTTCCTACTGCCTTGTGACACTATTATATTCTTGTCGTTATGTTATTCTGCTGCAGTACTTTATCGCTAGATGCAAACGTTAGCTGGATGTAGGGAATTTGGGGAGGCGGCCCAAACACATGACATTTATCTTTAACTGTGCTATCCTTCATAAGATCCAGTGTCTTTTGCATTTAACTTGTGACTAGTAAGTTGCCCGTGCGTTGCTACGAAAAATAAATATATACTGAAATATAGTACTAAATATTCATTACAATGGTCCAAAACGGAAGTGGATGCATCACATGTGTATGATTGTAAGTAAATCGGTAGTCTAGTTGCTAAAAAGCTTGGAACATATGCTTGACAATGCTTGCAAGGAACAAGTTCAGTGTCCACGTCAATGTGGAGTCTCTATATAAACGAGTATTGTGTGCACAGGTATGAGTGTGATGTGGTTGTGACAGTAAAGTAATTTGGTGCAATGATCATCACACAAGAAGGCTCTGCCCGTTTGTGAGGCAAAATCAGTGCAAAGCTTGATAACAAATGTAACGACAACTTGTCGATTTGTTTCTTACAAGGGCGATGATAGGGGCTGGCAAACCAGCCGAAATTTGGGCCGGTCGCTGCGCGCCCGTCAGATGCGCTTGAACCGAGCCGTCAGATCTCGCGCAAACTCTCGTCTCGCTATTCTTCCTCCCCCTGCAAAAAGACTCGCTTCTTCCCCCACGTGAACCCTCAGACCTGCTGGCCGCTCCCTCCAGCCAACGCTTGCAGCAGGGCGCCCCTCATTCGCAGCCTCCCCGGTGCCGCTCGCAGCCTGCCGGCGAAGTATCGCCCGTATCGCCCATCGGCCAGTTGTAGCAAAAAACTTGCTGGTCACAACAAAATTGCCTCGGGTTGTAGCAAAAATGCTGCCCAAGTCGCCGCTTGCACCCGCAATCGCCGTATGCCCTTGCAGCTCTGCCACTACCGGTTGCAGCTCTGCCACCAGCAGCCACCGGTGCCGAAGACGGCAGCCACGTGATGGCGAGAGCAGATGCTGGAACCAGGGGAACCAAAAGACGGAAACAACAACGAGATTTGTTGTGATTGCCCAGAGTCGACTAGCCGGTTGCAGCTTCTGTGGCGCCGCTCGTAGCTTCTACAAGCGCCAGATGCAGCTTCTGCCGTTGACGGTTGTAGCATGGGGGCACCACCGTAGCAGCTCCCCCCCGCCATGGTTGCAGCTCCCCCCGCAGTCGGATGTAGCTTCTACCGTCACGGTTGTAGCACCGGGCGTCACCGTGGCAGATCCCCGCCGTCATGGTTGCAGTTCCCCGTCACCGCGGTTGCAGCTCCCCGTACAGCTCGATGTAGCTTTTTCCGACACGGTTGTAGCACCGGGTACTGCCATCGCAGATCCCCCGCCGCCATGGTTGCAGCTCCGGCTTGCTCTCTTCTTCGTCGCAGGGCAGTTCGCCACTTGCAGGTTGTAGCAGCACGTAACACATCGAGTAGCTGGGCACATCGCCATCAACCGTCGGCTTCCGAAGGAGCAACGCAGCCTCTTTTTGCCGCACGACAGCAGACTGCAACCCCGGCTAGTTGTGGCGCACGACAGAGCCATCTCCGAGGAGAAAAAGCCACGCTGGAGTAGAGGAGATGGGATGCTTCATGCGCTCAGGTGAGAGATTCAGTTGCGAAAGAGATGATACGATGGTAGAAAACGCGTGCTGGTGGCTTGTCGGTTGGATAAGGAAGAAACAAGAGGTGGGCACGTGGGGCCATAGGGGGGACGCGTGCGCCAAGCGACCAAGGGAGGCGCGACAGGAGACGCAAGAACTCTCACGATCCAACGACCCGCGCGCGACCGGCGGAAGACTCGGCCGGTCCGCCAGGTACAAATGTTTCCCTTCTTACAAATATAGGAGGAAAGCATATGACTTTTTCAGGACCTTTGGCTCACAAGGAATGCGATAAATTAATACAGAAGTCATGCAAATACCATTTACTATTTTTTTCTTCTATTTTTTATCTTTTAACAAAACAACATCACTCTCTAGTTTTCACTTTTCACCCATCATACATTTTTTAGACAATAATCTATTCCAAACCGACACACTACTTAGGATATAAGTAACACCTTAATAATACCTATTACAATAACATATCATGCATGGAGGGATCAAAATAGACACATGTTTCCGTCTGTGCATTCATGACGCCAACAGTCATGGCTCATGTCTTCTTTCACCCTTATTGTGTTTCTTGTCTCTTGCACTTGCCCAGAGTGTAGATTTTAGTATTACAAGAACCATGAAAGCAGTAAATATTTGAGCCAAAACATTTCACATTGTGAAATCTACTGTCCTTAGCTTAAAAGGTTAGACAAAAGGCCCCAACTATGTTGCACGCTACTAAGATTCATCCCAATCAATGGAGAGAGTTTTACAAAGATTGTTGTTGATCCTACAAAACAATTACAATTATATTTGACATAATAACATCTTAACCGAGAACTTGTCATGATTTTCTTGCATTACCTCTGCTTCATTTGACGTGCAACTGCAATATTTGGACTAAAGTGCACCGAGCAGAAAGCAGTAGTATGCATATTGTGTTCTAACGAAAGACAAAACAATGATTTAGAAAATTCTATGGATTATATTATACGATTATATCATGTATACCTAAATAGTCGATCCTCGCTACTTATACTATCTTGACATGCACACATGCCATTTCATTAAAGGCCAACCACAACATGCAATTTTATTTTATTATTATCTCAAAATCGACAGGGGTGGACCCACGTTGGGCTGAGTGGTAGCCTAGGCACCCACTCAATTTCTGGTTTTCTAGCTTTGAAGCATAGTCTTTGTACTACTTGGGACCCAGTTAGCAAAATAAGTGTGCCCTCACTCACTTGGGCCCCCACTAAAATTTTGGCCTGGGTCTGCCCCTGAACATTGACACATCACACTTCACCACACATGACACCATCGACATCCTTATCAGCTAGATACAACTCATTAAATGACAAAAATATTCATGTGGCTGCAATACATAGCCTTATACTGCCCATTACAAAATTGATTGGTTGGTAGTAAATATGATGGTGCATTACAAAAGGAGAATAAGTATCTATCTATAGCACTACACTTTGGCTCGGAGTTCTCCTCGAGTCCTCATGCATCGATGACTGTGCTAATTGGATTTACCGGACTGGCGCATCGCTCATCCATGATTCCGGCCTTCACGATGAAATAAATAAAAATGTGATAGATAACATCAATACTTTATTGACCAGCTGTTACAATGTATTTTACCCTATAAAATCGGGTGGAAGGGCTATATGGTGGTTCACCAAAGTTTCTCAAAGACAGTCTGCCAGAGTCAGAGATCATTAGCTATTACTTAAATGCTGAAAAGAATCTTCTGTCAGTAGCAGTCATCAAGGAAACATGAATAGTTTGTGCATAACTTGGCTATTAGCCTTGGCACGAATTGATTAAAAGTGTGATTAGTAAGACAATTACATTATCAAAAACTCGAAGCTTTTACAAAATAATGGCAAAATTGCGTACACAAAAGACAACTTTCATAACCAAACTATCTAATTGACTCGATTTCCTCTGCTTCCACGTCGTGGACGTAGGGACGGACTCGTACGCATCTAGCCTGCGATCTGCACTTTGCGCAGCGCCATTAGCAACGACTTATAGAAGGAATGCTACATCCGTTTTTCCACAACCTAGAATGAAAAATCTTGGTAGCAAAGGAAACTGGACCACACGTCTCTGTCTAAATAGCATAGTTAGTATTACAACAGACAAACCAGCACCAGCTGTCTTAACTGGACCTTCGAATCAAGACCTAGTTTAATTTGATCGGGCCAAAATTATCAGTTAATTCATGGAACATATAGTCAATTTTCTATAAGGAAACATATAGTCAGATTGTCCCCTCAAGATCGAAGACTGCAGTTTGAAGGGACTGTCCAATCTACATAAATCATGACCATGTTTTCTACATTTCCTAACTAAAACAACATTGTCTGACCATTGGCTTAGGCATATTGTAATACAAGTTGCAAACTGCTGACAAGTGTTGACCTGTCGTTGGTTTTTGATGACCATATAAATTTACTTGGGTGAAAAGAAAATTTCAGTCATAGTGATATCTCCAGCCAATAACCAAAAGAGTAGTTCATTGGTTATAAACATCGACCAGTCCAAAAAGTTGTCGGCTCCAGAGCAGTACAGAACATCATCATAATCAGATATATCCTGAGAATACTGAAGGTCCAGATGGGATCGAGAGGAAGGGTCGTGCTGGTGGCTGGGTTTGTTTTTATTTTCTCTCGCACATACCGCTTCTGGTTCACTTAATATGATGACTGCGGGTCGACCCGTGTGTTGCAACAGGAAAACACAACGTCCAAGGTGTGAGAACAAATATGATAAAGACATAAGTACCCTCAGGAATTCTTGAGCCGAATCTTCGCAACCTATCTTTCAACATGGCATTGCCTTCAGATTTGGGTCTAGGGTTTGTCCAGAGTGAGGTTATATGCGGGGATTTGGGCTGGGTTTCAGGGATACCGACTCGGATATAATTTACCATTTTGTGGAGGAAATGTTCCTAAAAGAAGTCTACATTTCTTGAGTCAAAACAGATAATTCTCAAATATTTCAGATATCATTAACATACATGTTATTGCAGGAACAGGGTGGGATTTTTTTAACCAAAATCAAGCTTGCTCAGATCCCTGTTTGATTTGAAAATTGAACTCAAGCCTTGCATAATCACAAGTTTAACTCTCAGATATGCAAGTAGAAGAAAGCTTAGACAACCTTGTAGCGGGCATCATATTTGACAAAGCCCTGCCGTGGTGAACCTGAGACTCACACAGACTGATGAGCTTATTTAGTTCAAGAGGTAAATCACCATAAAGTTTGTTTCCTTTAAGAAAGCTGCAATTCAAGTAGTAAGGTCAGTCAAGTTTTGAATTTAAACGGAAATGAAAAAAAAAATATCAAAGTTCGCACACACATAAATTCCAGGGATAAAATGTTTATTAGCTCTGATGGAATTGGTCCATTGAAGTTATTGTACCCCAGATCCAACACCTTCAGCTCTCATAAATCTCCTATCTCTCTAGGGATAACACCATAGAACAAGTTCCTGTGCAGTACACTGTATGGATGGAAGGAAAATAGATCAGAAAAGTTTGGAGGGCGAACATCATTTCACAAGTACATAAGATACAAAAAAAAATATGTAGACATAAGATGCTTTCTTGGTGAGTTCCTGAATGGGCATACATAATTCAACAGATAGATTTACTATGGTACTAACGATAGGAAAACTACATAAAGCACTTGGTGGGTGGGTCTTTTTTTGGGGGGGGGGGTGGGGGGGGGGGGGTTGCAGTCAAACAATCATGTACGTGAATTAGATCCATGCAGAATTGTATTCTCAAAAGTACCCTAGATCCAAGAAGAAACACATGTCTTGTATCCAACTACACTCCAATAAAGAACATACACCAAGTTAACTGATGTGCCCTAATTGACAGCTCAAAAGCTGAGGTCATAAGCCCCATCACGAAAACATACACACTACAAAGTTTCAGCTTTACTTCTGTGCTCAACATGAAAGCCTATATCAAAGTGCCAAATGACTCTGATTTAGAAATACCAAATACTATCTTATGGTTCAAATTGTGAAACATGTTATGTCAAAACCAAAGTGTTCAGAAAAAAAACGTCATCAGAGGAACTATAGAATATGCTTACAGAGAATGCATATTAGTAAGCTGTCCAATCTCAGGAGATAACATGCCCTTCAGAACAAGATTTGACAAGTTCCTACAAAACAAAGGCACACACAAATTAGGAAAAAACATCAAAATACATATTATCAATCAGAGCATAGGGTAATGTTGCAAACATAACACATGATAGAAAACAATGTAAACAGAGCAAACATAGCTGCATAAGATGGGCATCCTATACTGAACTGCCCATGCATGTCAGGGGAACTGGATGTTTGACAAGATATCCCCAACACTGATGCTCCACATGCGATTTTGTAAAAGATCCTATTTCTTTTTTGAAAGTGTTAATAAGAACCCTCCTTATCAGGACGGTCAACAAACTGTCAATCCAAAGAAAGATGCTCCCTAAAGGCAGTTGAAATGTCTTAATTTAGGACAAGAAAATGCCAATCATCCTTCTAACGATGCAAGACAACATAATATGATTCCGCAGTTCTGCTAATAGCCACAAATACATAATACGATGCAACATCAGGTGTTGGTTTGTTCCAAAGAAGCATAAATGACAAATCCGGGTTCCATCTTTTTCTGTATAAAAAAGGAAAAACTTACAGGCCTATGACCCGCCCATCATCCGAGCACTACACGCCAAACCAAGAACAAGGACCGGCGTGGCCTTCATCCCAATCCAGCAGAGCACCACACGGATCAGCCTCTACCAACTCCCTAAACCCCAGAAGAGCGATACCTGCAAAGAATCCAGCAAACAAAGCCCTGAACAGAGTCAAACCAGGAAGCTGGAAAAACAATAAACCACAGACGATAGAAGAAGCAATCGAAGCCACGACCTGACACCTTCATGATTCAGGGACGCGCACACACTAGTACATAACAGGGCTTTGGTCCAGTCCTGAGAAGCCCATAAATCCCGGTTCACTCACGAACCGGGACCCATGGGGGCATTGGTCCCGGTTCGTGAGGCCAGGGCGTCGGCCGGGCCTCGTGGGCCATTGGTCCCGGTTCGTGTGACCCCTTTGGTCCCGGTTCCAGACACGAACCGGGACCACAACCATTGGTCCCGGTTCGTGTCTGGAACCGGGACCAAATGGTGTCCTTTAGTCCCAGTTCCAGCCACAAACCGGGACCAATGGTCGGCCTATATATACCCCCTGCCCGCGAGCAGAGCAATGCACTGCTCACTTTTTTTTGGCCGGCCGTGGGAGAGCTTTGTGGTGATCTAGCTCACCTCCTATGCACATGAGGTGTTCGATGAAATGCCCGAACCACACTTAAGCTTTCTCCTCTCGAAGCTCCTTGTCCAAGCTCCATTTTCCTCAAGATTTTTTTAGGTTTGGCGGTCCGCCCCGTCCCGTCCCCGTCCTCACCGCCGTCGATCGCCCGCGCCCATCTCGGCGCCGGCACCACCATGGTTAGCCTCTTCTTCTTATCTTCTTTCTAAAAGAAAAAATTTCTTACTTGTATCATTTAGATAGATACTTGTGTAATTTTCTTACTTTTATTATTGTTTGTTATTATATAGTGCCATGGTCATGGTATCCGCCCACGTCGGCCCTCATCCGGTCTATGATTCGAATGTGGTATATATTATCTTTTATAACTATTTGTTTTATTTAGTATTTATGAAAATTATGCCGACCAACGTGACATAGATTTTTTAATCTAGGAGGTATGTGAACCGGAAATTCCAACCGACATAGAAATTCTTGTCGAGAAGTTAAATTCGGTTGAAAAAGAAAACAATTACTTGAAAGAAAAATTACAAAGAGTTGAAGAGGAGAAGATGAAGTTGGAGTTGCATGTTGCCGATGTCGTCGACGATCACAAGATCAAGATGGATGCAATGCGCTTGAAGATTAGAAAGATTAGAAAATATGCCACTCATACTTAGGCTTGGTATCATTATGCCGTTGGATCAATTGGTACCTTAGTTGCGGTTATGATCGCATTTGTTGTTGCATTTAAATTTTATAGTTTCAATGTATGTTTTAATTAGATGCTCTAGAGAGCTATATGTTGTTCAATAATGAGAACTATGTATGAACGTTATGTATTTATTTTGGTCACTACTGTACTTTGGCTTTAATGTGATGATGAATTTCTATTAATTTGGTCACTTCTCTATTCATGCTCAGTATGAAGGTCCTGCCAGCTACGCTCTTACCAAAGAAGAGAAGGAAATCTTCTTTGAATGCCTGCTCAGTATGAAGGTCCCGTCTGGCTTCTCGTCGAATATAAAGGAAATAATAAATATGGCAGAGAAAAAGTTCCAGAACCTAAAGTCTCATGACTGCCACGTGATTATGACGCAACTGCTTCCGGTTGCATTGAGGGGGCTTCTACCGGAAAACGTTCGATTAGCCATTGTGAAGCTATGTGCATTCCTCAATGCAATCTCTCAGAAGGTGATCGATCCAGTAATCCTGCCAAGGTTAAGGAGTGATTTGGTGCAATGTCTTCTTAGTTTGGAGCTGGTGTTCCCACCGTCCTTCTTCAATATCATGACGCACATCCTAGTTCATCTAGTCGACGAGATTGTCGTTCTAGGCCCTGTATTTCTACACAATATGTTCCCCTTTGAGAGGTTCATGGGAGTCTTAAAGAAATATGTTCGTAACCGCGCTAGGCCAGAAGCAAGCATCTCCATGGGCCATCAAACAGAGGATGTCATTGGGTTTTGTGTTGACTTCATTCCTGACCTTAAGAAGATTGGTCTCCCTCAATCGCGGTATGAGGGGAGACTGACTGGAAAAGGCACGCTTGGAGCGGACTCAATAATATCTAGGGACGGCCATTCTTGGTCTCAAGCACACTACACAGTTCTACAGAATTCTAGCTTGGTGACCCCGTATGTCGATGAACACAAGAATATTCTGCGCTCCAAACACCCAGAGCAGTGTGACGACTGGATTACATGTGAACACATCAGGACTTTCGGCAGTTGGTTGCAAACACGTCTCATGCGTGACAACACTGTTTCTGATGAGCTGTACTCGTTGGCCAGGGGACCATCTTCGACTATAATGACTTACAAAGGGTACGAGATAAATGGGAATACATTTTACACGATCGCCCAGGATCAAAAGAGCACCAACCAAAACAGTGGTGTCCGCTTTGATGCAGCAACCAAGAGGGGAAAGGACACATATTATGGTTACATAGTGGACATATGGGAACTTGACTATGGACATGATTTCAAGGTCCCTTTGTTTCAGTGCAAATGTCTTAATCTGTCAAGAGGCGGGGTACGGGAAGATCAACAGTACGGAATGACAACAGTGGATCTGAACAATCTTGGGTACACAGACGAAGCATTCGTCCTACCCAATGATGTGACGCATGTTTTCTATGTGAAGGACATGTCTACCAAACTGAGAAAAAGAATAGATAAGGAAGCGAATACATCATACGATGAGCCAAAGCGCCACATAGTTCTTTCAGGAAAAAGAGACATCGTGGGATTGGAGGGCAAGACAGACATGTCTGAAGATTATGAAAAGTTTCATGAAATTCCTCCCTTCAAAGTCAAGGCTGACCCAAGCACCCTGTTAAACGATGAAGATTATCCATGGTTACGGCGCAATAAGCAAAGGACACAAGCGAAGAAAAAGTGAAGACTTTCTCTCCACAACTATATCATTGCAGTTACATGTGAAGAAATGAAATGCCTTTTGTAACACATGAGTTTTCGTCCGAAACCCTGATACTTCGAAAGAGATTGTCCGTTTTGTACACGAAGTGCATCCAGTTTTTGCCGTAACCCTCTCAACTTTTTATAACATGCTATGTGGGTGAAATGATGATACCATGCCAACTTTCAACCTTTTCAGAGTTCATTTGAAGTGCTTTTCAATTTCAGTGTTATTTAGCTCAAAAAAATCAGTAAGTGCATGAAAAATACCAAATGAAGTCAGAAAGGGTTGAAAATTGATGATGTGGCTTTGAATGGTGCATTTTGAACACACAAAAAGTATGGAGTTCAAATAAGTTCAAAAAATGAAATCCTTTTGTAACACATGAGTTTTCGTCCGAAACCCTGATACTTCGAAACAGATTGTCCGTTTTGTACACGAAGTGCATCCAGTTTTTTCCGTAACCCTCTCAACTTTTTAGCACATGCTATGTGGGTGAAATGATGATACCATGCCGACTTTCAACCTTTTCAGAGTTCATTTGAAGTGCTTTTCAATTTCAGGGTTATTTAGCTCAAAAAAATCAGTAAGTGCATGAAAAATACCAAATGAAGTCAGAAAGGGTTGAAAATTGATGATGTGGCTTTGAATGGTGCATTTGAACACACAAAAAGTATGGAGTTCAAATAAGTTCAAAAAAATGAAATCCCTTTGTAACAGACGAGTTTTCGTCCGAAACCGTGATACTTCGAAAGAGATTGTCCATTTTGTACACGAAGTGCATTCCAGTTTTTGCCGTAACCCACTCAACTTTTTAGCACATGATATGTGGGTGAAATGATGATACCATGCCAACTTTCAACATTTTCAGAGTTCATTTGAAGTGCTTTCTAATTTCTTTCAAAACATCGTGGTTGTGTAGTTCAAAAAAGAATCAACTAAAAAGCTTTTATAAACCTCTAGTATTTTTGAAACTATAATTATATAAAAATTATGCAACTAAAATTATCAAAGTATTTTTTGTTCAAAACATTAATAGCAAAAAGAATATAATGATAAAACACACTGGAAATAAATAAAGCAAAAAATAAAACAAAAATAAATAAAGCAAAAAACAAAACGAAATAATGGAAATTATGCAACTAAAATTATCAAAGTATTTATTTGTTAAAAAGAATGAACTAAAATAACAGAAGAAAAATACTGGAAAAAAATTAAAAAAATAAATAAAGCAAAAAACAAAACAAAAATACTGGAAAAAAAATAAAAAAATGGCCGCCTACTGGGCCACCACTAGGCCCACAGGAAGATACAAAGTGGTTAGGCTCGTAAGCCTGCTTTAGAGAGGAGCTCGAAGGCTCAGGCGCACCGTACCTTATAAACAGGTGCAACACTCTCTCCACTAGCGAGGTGGGACTAAAATCCCACCACGCCGCTGTGCAAGGCCATTGGTCCCGGTTGGTGCCACCAACCGAGACCGATGCCTACCTTTGGTCCCGGTTGGTGGCACCAACCGGGACCAAAGGTCTCTGCTTCCCGCCCTTTGGGCTGCTGAAAAGAGACCTTTGGTCCCAGTTGGTGGCATGAACCGGAACTAAAGGTGGGCATTGGTCCCGGTTGGTGCCACCAACCGGGACCAATGCTTCTTGTATATAAGAAAACCCTTGGAAAATTTCAGTTTTCATCTACCAGTTGCCCCGAGCCGCCGTCCTCGTCCCCGTCGCCTCCCCGAGCCGTCATCCTCGTCGCCGGCCCCGTCGCCTCCCCGAGCCGCCGTCCTCGTCCCCGTCGCCTCCCCGTCGCCGCCGTCCTCGTCCCCGTTGCCTCCCCGAGCCGCCGTGCTCCTCCCCGTGCCGCCATCCTTGTCCCCGTCGCCTCCCCGAGCCGCCGTCCTTGTCCCCGTCGCCGCCGTCCCCGTCCCCGTTGCCGGCCTCCAACCTTCGCCGCCCCCCCCCCCCAGTGAGCCCCCCCTTTCCCATGGTGTGCCGCCCCGTCATCGTTTAGGGTTTTTTTTGCGGTCATGTATATGTGTATATGTCCATGTATATGTTTTTTTCATGTATATGTATATGTTCATGTATATGTGTGTATACGTTCATGTAAAAAGTCTTCGTTGTTTTTCATATGTAGGAAAATGTAGAGTGAAAACGAAAACAAACATATAAGAAAAAACAAAGGAAAAAATGAAGAAGGAAAAGAAAACCGCCCGGCCCGGCCACCACCGCATTTTCATAAAGTTTTTCCACCGAGTCCACGTCGCACTGAGCACCCGCGGCGAAGCAAGTCTTTTTTTGAAGGTAGTTTTTTTGTTAAATGAAAATGTTGGCATCGGCTCTATCATCACATTGGCATCGGCTCTATCTATCAACAAGGCCACGGGAGCACCACGGCCCCCTATCATCATGTTGGCATCGGCTCCCCGAGAGCTTTCCAACGGATCCGGAATGTATGTCGTTGTTGATATACCCCCTCCCCGATAACTTCGACATGAGGGGGGGAGGTCGATATAGACCCTCCCCGATAACATTTTTTTTCTAAGTTACTATGGTAAAATGTTCACCCCCCTCTCGATATACCGGGCGACCAACTCTCGAGGCCACCCAAACCCTAGAAAAAAAGCGTTGTCGATATACCCCCTCCCCGATAACATTTTTTTTCTAAGTTACTAAGGTAAAATGTTCATATATATAGAAAACTCCGGTAATATAGATTTATCAAGAATGCCCCCATTATGGATGTGCACAAGTTGATCCAAATTTTTTCTGATCCCATCTATATATATATTCTTCTATATGTCATGTTGTGTGTCAAAGTATTGAAGAAATCCATGGCTTCATCATTAGCCGGAAGTAACCGGCGTATGATGCTACGAAGCTCTTCAAAGTTGTTTTGGAACGCAGTTCCGGATAGAATAATTCGCTTTTTGGTACGAATTTCAGCAACGGCCTTCCAAATAGCGATATTCGGAAGGCTCTTGCTGAACTTCGTACCAAAAAGCTAATTATCCTATCCGGGACTCCGTTCCAAAACAATTTTGGAGAGCTTCGTACCATTATGCGCCTGTTACTTCTGGTTAATGATGAAGCCATGGTTTTCTTGAATCCTTTGACACTAGACAACGTGACATATAGAAGGGTAGATGAGATCAGGAAAAATACGGACAAGTTTCTGCACATCTAGAATGGCGACATTTTGTTAAATCCCTAAAAGGTTAAGAGAATCCCGGCCCTCTCGCCCTACCCAATAAACTCTCGAGGCCACCCAAACCCTAGAAGAAAGAGCGTTGTCGATCTCCTACCCCCTCCCGTCCCTACCCGATAAACTCTCGAGGCCACCCAAACCCTAGAAGAAAGAGCGTTGTCGAGGCCACCCCAAACCCTAGAAGTGTTGTCGAGGCCACCCCAAACCGGACGTCGGACATTCATGAGAGAGGCGGTCCGGACGTCGGACGACATTCATGTTTGTATATTAATTGCCATGTTGTAATATTTGTAGAAACTATGGATCCAAGAGACTTGGAACAAGAACAGTTGTTGGGGGACATAATCCACGGCGGACGTGATATCTTGTCATTTCTCAACGACACCGATGGTCTGGACGGATAGGATGATGGCTCCGGTGATCGAACAATGGAGGAGGAAGGACATGATCATGATGGCTCCGGTGACCGAATGCCGGAGGAAGAAGGAGACCATGATGACGGCTCCGGTGACCGAACGGAGGAGGGAGCTGTTGCAAAGTCCGGCGAGGTATATATATTAATTAAGCCTGTGCTGACTAGCTAATTGATGCATTAATTGTTTTGGTATGTACATATATTAATTAACTCTTCTTTCTTCCTTTATAGCCCTCCGGATCGAGCCAAACTTCGGTAACGAGACGAGGCCCGAAGAAGAGGTTGCGCAAGGATGAAAGGTTCACGATCACAGCACTCGCGCACGATGGCCATCCGATTGAACCCAAGCGGACCAAGGACGCATTTTCTGCTCAGTGCGGAGCTATTGTTAGGGACAACATCCCGATCAGCATCAAGCAATGGAATAAGCCTAAGGATGGCGCCCCTGATGGTGATTATGTCACCGATAGACAGAAAGATGATCTTTGGACCGCGCTGAAGGAAAATTTCACCCTACAGCCAGAGGAGGATCCGAATAAGCCAGTTATAGAGCCACTGGTCAAGGTGTGTGCTCTTAAGAAGATGGCAGATCTATTCAGGAGGTGGAAGAATGAGTTGAAATCAAAGTTTGTCGACAAAGGGAAGACTCCAGAATTCACCGGCCGATTTCAGAAGATAAGAGATCACTGGCCCGCATTTGTGGCCTACAAGACATCGGACAAGAGTAAGAAAATATCAGAGACAAACAAGATCAATGCTGCAAAGAAGCAGTATCACCATCACACGGGTTCAGGTGGCTACCTCAAAGCCCGGCCGTTGTGGGACAAAGCTGAGAATGACCTGATTGCTAAAAACGTCGTACCACAGACATTGAACTGGCCAGATCGTTCAAGGACTTGGTTGTTCGGGGTTGGGGGAACTTTGGACCCTGAAACAGGGAAGTGCCGCTGGACGAACGAGCAACTTCCAATACCCATGAACAAGCTTTAGGAGTATATCACCGCAGCGCAGGAAGGGACGTTCATTCCCGACAGAGAGAAGGACGAGCTGACTGAGGCCCTAGGGAATGCTGAGCACCCTGGACGAACACGAGGCACACCAGGCTCCGTTCCGTGGAAGGTTGGGTTTCCCGACGCAGGCGGTTACAGAAGCCGGGAGAGAAAGACGAAAGCAGAGGTGAGCGAAATTCAGAAGCTCAATGCAAGACTACAAAAGCTAGAGGAAGCTGAGAGCCAGCGAGGTGCCGGCCAACCATCTCAGCGGCACGAAGCTACCCCGCCATCTCAGCGGAGAAGCAGCGTCGCTTCCATGGAGCCCGTTCAGCCTGACTGCACGTCTCCTAGCTACCCCGTGGATACTATCACGGAGGCTCAACATTGCGAGCTTATGACGAAATGCCGGAACCTCACTTTCAAGGCGGCTGTCGGCTCTCTTGCACCTCCTCAACCCAACGGAACTTTTCACTGCCGTCCGATTCCACATGGCTATGCTGTAGTGATGGTGGATGAAGTAATGGAGGGATTTGAGGAGCTCGAGCTTGACCACTCTACAGGTGAAGGGGAGAATCGGCTGGTTCGTGCCCTGAGGAGTACATGTCTATGGCAGAAGGAGTACATCAAGCTTCCAAACTGGACGCCTCCGCCTCCTCCTCCTCCTCCGGCGAGTCAGGGCACTCCGCCTCCTCCTCCTCCTCCTCCTACTCCGGCGAGTGATCAGGGCACCCCGCCTCCTTCTGCGCATCCTCCGACGCGTGAGGGCACTCCGCCTCCTCCTTCGTCTACTACGGCGCGTCGGAGCAGTCCGCCTCCTCCTCAGCCTCGTCAGCAATGGCGGAAGACATCGCTCCGGCTCCTCCGGCGCGTCGGAGCACTCCGCCTCCTTCTCCGCCTCGTAAGCAACAACGGAAGAGAGACGCCGCCGCTCCGGCGGCTAGCAGTACAAGCAGAGGCGGGAGGGAATACAGATACGGTCCATCTCTCAAGCCTCTGGAAAAAGTTACCATATGAGAGGACCGAGTCTGAAAACGAGGAGATATGTCAGGACCAATTGAGGGCCCATTTCGCAAAGAAAACTCCACCTCCGAAGGAGAAGCTAGATCCGGTGAAAGTGAAGCGCACTATCGATGCCCTGAAGCGACCACCACTGCCTCCGCCGGATTCCAACTATGTCTGGATTATTAAAAAGACATTTCAAGAAGTGCGGCGGTCGGGAAGTACTTCTAGTGATGCAAGGTTAGCAGAACGAAGAAGTGGGAAAACAATTCCCCAGCTCGGCGAACAGGAGAAGCAATCGTGCCCCCCGCTGAAGGTGTCTAGCGATATCGTCGCAAATCATCCGGGGATTGTGCCCGGTACCAATCCTGGTGATTACTTGGGGGATGATGTAATTTTTCAAACGGACAAGGTAACAAAAGAAGAATATGAATACATGCACGGGAAGCCTCTCGTCAAACCTGATCATCCTCCTCTAACAACGATGATGTACAAATTGCATGAGTGGTACATGAAAACCTGCAGGGAGTCTGGGAGAGACACTATGTATATGGCAGTGAAACCAGAGCACGAATTCATTGGACTTCCCGTGATGCCTGTTGAATTTGTGGAGTTATTTCAGTTATACAATCAACTGGCCCTCGACAAACAACTCATGACTGCCTACTGTCTGTAAGTATTACTTCTATAGTTAAGTCTCTAGCTCAGCTCGTTCATTGCATGTATATATAATTATCCTCACTATATTATGTTGATTGAAGATCGTCGAATGCAAAAAACTAGGAATCTTCGACGTTGGGTTCATTAGCCCAGGTGCCGTAAATGAATGGACGGTATGAAACTCAATCAAAGAGACCGGGGAGAACTTGCTAAAGTCGTTCCTTATACATCAAAACAAAAGGGAAATACTCTTTCCTTACAACTTCAAGTGAGTGTTGCTGTCTTCTCTGTATACTCGGTTTCGCTTACTCAAGGTTAAGTAATGTAATTGATGAGTTATATATGCGTGCGCAGTTTCCACTTTATTCTGCTATCCATTAAGCTTGACGGGGCATTAGTAACTGTCTTAGACTCGAGACGTAAAGATCCCGAGAATATGCGGACATGACTGCAATGCTCAAGAAGTAAGTTCAGTCAATACCGGGACCATATCGGCATACAACTTTCGTTAATTTCCTGATATCAAGTAATCATTTTCTTTGCCTGGCAGGGTTTGGAAGAAGTTCACCCGAAAGGTTCCCGATCTAAACAAAGAGTTGCGATTTACGCACCCCAAAGTAAGTAGTACTAGCTAGTTCCGCGCATCTCTAATTGATTCAAATTTTCATCAATATATCATTACCATGCTTGCTTATCAGTTTGATTGAACTCTATTCTCGTAAAGTGCTTGTACCAGAAAGAAGGGACTTCTTTATTTGCATACTACGTATGCGAGTTCATTCGCCACTCGACCTCTGAGCGGGGCTTCTCTGACAAACAATTTGAAGTACGTAAATAATATTCACAATTTTATTTTATATATTACCATCAATTGTGTTGAGTTTTATTCATATATATGCATGTATTGACCCCCTTCTTTAAATTAGATCTGGCAGATGCGGGATGAACTCCTACCACATGATCGCATACGAGCCATTCAAGAGGAATTGGCCGGATTCTTTCTTGACCACGTCATACCTAAAGACGGAGAATACCATTCGAATTTGTGATTGGATCTTAGGTACATGATGTTAGGGATTGTAAAAGATGTTATATTGTATATATGTAGTAGCGTAGGATAGATATACGAAAACTTGTTGTTCGACCAATCTCTCGGAGAAAGAGAGGTCGATCACTTCTCTCTGTATATGTTCATGACGATCTTATGTACTTAATGGTTCCTTCATTTGCTTACTAGCTAGCGTGTCGAGTTCTCTCTATAGTAGCTAGCGTCGACCAAGCACGGAGAAAGAGAGGACACTTCTCTCTATTAGCTAGCTAACACAATATGAAACCCCTAATTTTTTTTCTACAAAACCCCCTAAGCCCCCCCCCCCCCTTTCAAATAAAAACAAAAACCCCAGCTCCTGCCAGATGCCTTTTGGTCCCGGCTGGTGTTACCAACAGGGACTAAAGGTCCTCCTGCCTGGGCTCCCCGCAGCGGCCACGTGGAGGGCCTTTGGTCCCGGTTCGTAAGCAAACCGGGACTAAAGGTGTTGGGCTTTAGTCCCGACCCTTTAGTCCCGGTTCCAGAACCGGGAGAAATGGGCCTCTGGAACCGGGACAAATGGGCCTTTTTCTACTAGTGACAGCTCGAAGCCCGTCATCAGGAACCAGAGCAGGAAGAACGATGCTGGGCCTCTCCGGCAATTCCCCATGCCCGATGCAACTTGGCAAGAACGCGAGCGACTCCCAAGAACTGCTTCTCCAAGAACTAGCACCAGGCCATGCTAGTGTTCAACTCACATCACAGTGTTGCACCTTCCTTGATCAACCTGTTTGACACATGTGCAATGCAACACAAATTGGTATGACATGAGATAGGAACAAAAAAATCAATCGCTAGTTCAAAAATCCTAGAAGAATTCAAGCACGCCACCTACATCTTTCTTGCCGATCTTTATGGTCTCTCCTGCAACACGCTGAGGTCGTTGATGCTCCACTGCATAAACTATGGGATGATGCATAAACTGGATAAACATGCTTGTAGAAAAAAAACTTCTGAACATAAGTGATTTTAGTTAGAGCAGTATGGGTTTTAGTTTCAAAACTATTCAGTACACAATGTGTTATAAGTCACCTTGAACATATCATTTTTTTGGGAGAAATAAACATATCAGTTAGAGAACACACAAAAAGTAATGCCACGGCCCATGGGCGAGAAACTACCGCCTTGATGGGCCGTTATGAGTAGCCCACCTGCAAGGCACGCCGCTAAAGCCCGCAACGGGGCAATGTATAGAGCTTCCTAACCCTAAATCCTGACCCCTCTCATAGCGCGTTGCTTCCCCGACCTTGACGCCCCCTTCTCACCCTCTCGCTCTTGCGTCTCTTCGCTACCCTCTCCGGTGGTCAGTGACCCTCTCCGGCGATGATAGTTCCTCGTAAGCAAGGTGAGTACCAGCCCCTCTCCGCTCTCCATACCCTCTCCTTTCTCGGACCAAACCGCCTGCAATTTTGTGTGGCCGCCATGATGACTAGGCCAAACTAAAAACCGAAGTCCTTTAGAACTCAAAAAGAATACTTAGAAAATACTTTGTTATCAACGCGGCCTTAATCTACAGAACCATATAATGCTATTCTGGCGGATGCAACGGTACAACCTAGGGTTCTAAAGAAGGACTTCGGCTTCAGTTTGGCCTAGTCACCATGGCGGCTGTACAAAATCGGAGGCGGTTTGGTCCAAGAAAGAAGAGGGTATGGAGAGCGGAGAGGGGCAGGTACTCACCTTGCTAACGGGGATCCATCATCCCCGGAGAGGGTTGCTGGCCGCCGGAGAGGTAGCGGAGAGACGCAGGCGCGAGAGGGGGAGAAGGGTGCATCGGGGTCGGGGAGGCGGCGCGCTATGAGAGGGGTCAGGGTTTAGGGTTAGAGAGCTCTATACATCGCCCCGTTGCGAGCATTAGCGTCGCGCCTTGCAGGTGGGCTGCCCAGAAAGGTGGTAGTTTTTCTCCCGTGGGCCTTTTTCCTCGTGTTCTCTAACTGATGTGTTTCTTTCTAAAAAAATGATATGTTCAGGGTGACCTATAACATGTTGTGTACTGAATAATTTTCAAACTAAAATCCATCGTGTTCTAACTAAAATCAATGATGTTCGGATTTTTTTTTTCTAGAAGCATGCTTTAGTGTACGTTCTTATAGATGGGGAAAATATTTAACATATTTATATAAATCTAGTCGACATTCTCTGGCGAGGCTATGTAATCGAGCTTCTCAAGGAGCCCCTGTTTGTTGTACGCGGCCTTCTTTGAAGGTCCAGTCTGCAATTCTTCCTCTGAATAATCATCTTCTAACTCCACATAGTCCTCGTGACTATCGTCATCATCCAGCATGGCTTCGTCATGGAACAAGGGGTCCTCTTCTTTTTCAAGTTCGACCATATTCGTTGTACCAAAGAAAACATGGCATTAATCTACAGAACCATATAACGCAATTCTGGTGGATGCGACGGCGCAACCTAGGGCTCAAAAGGGGGCTTCGATTTTAGTTTGGCATAGCCACTATGGCGGCTGCACAAATTCGGCGGTGATTTGGTCCAAGAATGGAGAGGGTGTGCACAGAGGAGAGGGGCAGGTACTCACCTTTCTTACGGGGAACCGTCATCACCAGAGAGGATCGCTGGCCGCGGGGAGCAAGAAGGGGGAGAAGGGGGAGTCGTGGTCGGGGAGGAGGCGCGCTATGGGAGGGGTCAGAGTTTAGGGTTAGAGAGCTCCGATACATCGTCCCGTTACGGGCTTTAGTATCGCGCCGTGTAGGTGGGCTGGCATTAAGGGCCCAACAAGTATGCTTTCTTGGAAGTTTTTCTCCCGTGGCATTGCTTTCTCCAGCCGAAGCGCGGGGGGGGGGGGGGGGGGGGGGGTGGGTCTCTTTAGAATCAGATAGCATGCACTACTTCCATGGTGAGGATAACAATCCTATCTCCTCTAACAGATTTGGTTATCAGTGCCAGAGGTTTCCCTCTCAGTAGGTGATTCTTATGTTGTTAGGATTGATCACATCCCCTTCACCAGGAAGTTTCAGTAACCCAGACAACAATTGCCATGGTATAGACACAAAAAGGAAACGAAGGACTCTGTAAGTAGTCATAGTACCGATATTTTCAATAGAAAGTGTAACAACGCAACATGCAATCGCATAAGAAAGACAAAACAGCAACAGACATAACCAGCCAAGCTGCAACTTGCAGAATTTAGGCTTATCCATTCATCGCAAGTAGTGTCCGCATATTGGTACTGTACCTAATACAAAAGTTGTTCCAATAATCAAAATCAACATGAAAAGTCAGGATTTATTTACATAAAAAAGGTGTGATTTATTTGAAATTTTCTTGCGACCAGATAGTCAAATTAGAACATCATGTTTACTAAGAAACATAACAAATCAAAAGTGCTACGAGAACAATTTTACAACACTACTTATACAAAAATATGTTAGTAAGTGTGATGGTGTTACGACCCTCATAAATTAGAACATCATGTCCACACCTTCTTCTACAACTTGTGCATTAGGTACAATACCAATATGCGGACACTGCTTGCGATAAATGCATAAGCCTAAATTCTGCAAGTTGCAGCTTGCCTGATTATGTATGTTGATTTTTGTCTTTATTATGCGATTACAAGTTGCGTTGTTACACTTTCTCTTGAAAATATCAGTACTATGATTTACATAGTCCTTTGTTTCCTTTTTCTGTCTATATCATGGGAGCTGTTGTCTTGGTTGCTGGAACTTCCTCATGGAGGGGATCTGATGAATCCTAACAACATGAAAATCACCTACTGAGGGGGAAACCTCTGGATCTGATAAACAAATATATCCGAGGAGATAGGATTGTTATCCTCACCATGGAAGTACTAAGATTAATGTGGTGGTTGCTTTTCATCGTAGTGCATGCTATCCGATTCTAAAGGGACCCCCCTCCCCCCAGCATCGGCTAAAGAAAGCAACGCCAAGGGAGAAAAACTACCAAGAAAGCATCCTTGTTGGGCCGTTAAGGCCAGCCCACCTACACGGCGTGACGCTAAATCCCGCAACGGGGCAATGTATAGGAGCTCCCTAACCCTAAACCCTGACACCTCTCACAACACGCCTCCACCCCGACCCCGATGCCCCCTTCTCCCCCTTTTCGCTCCCGCGTATCTTGACCCTCTTCGGTGGCCAGCGACCCACTCCGGCGATGATGGTTCCCTGTAAGCAAGGTGAGTAACTGCCCCACTCCGCTCTCCACACCCTCTTCTTTCTTGGACCAAACCGCCACCGAATTTGTGCAGTTGCCATAGTGGCTCGGCAAAACTGAAATCGAAGCCCCCTATTGAACCCTGGGTTGTGCCATCGCATCCACCGGAATTGCGTTATATGGTTCTGTAGATTAATGCCATGTTTTCTTTGGTACAGTGAAAATAGTGGAAGTTCAAAAAGAAGAGGACCCCTTGGTCCATGACGAAGCCTTGCAGGATGATGACGATACTGATGAGGACTACGTGGAGTCAGAAAGCGATGATTCAGAGGAAGAATTGTAGGCTGAACCTTCAAAGAAGGCCGTGTACAACAAACATGGGCTCCTTGAGAAGCTCGAGGACATAGCCTGGCCAGAGAATGTGGACTGGATGCACAAGCTCACCGTCGATCATGACCAGGGGGAGAAGTTTAATGTGAACGATGATCTTACCCGCGAGCTCGCCTTCTACACCTAGGCTTTGTATGGCACGAGGCAGGCCTTTGTGAAGTTGCAGTCCAGGAAGGTTCGGTTCCTCATGCCGACAGATTACTATGCGGAAAAGGCCATGACAGACTCTCACATGCACAAGATCAAAGGAAAGCTCTTGTTTGAGAAGAAGAAGAAGTTTATGGAGGCTGAGGAGAGGAAGAAGGCCTGAGAGTCAAAGAAGCGATTGAAGCAGGTGCAAGCAAAGAAGCTTAAGGAGAGGGCCAAGGAGAAGGAGAGCATCAAGTCGGTCAACAAGTGCTGGAAGCAGAGGCAACATGGGGCATTTCCAAGGGAAAGGAGGATGGGCCAAACCTGAACTTTGAAGTTGAAGGACTCAAGCAACACAAGAAGCAGAGGCCTGGCATTTCTCCTGGTGATGGGTCTGGTCACTACAAAAAATAACACTTCCATGATGATACGTGTTTGTCACAGTAGGTCATGTTTTCTGTCATGCATGTACATCCGTGACGATTTTATGACAGAATCAAGATAGTCATACATGTGCGGTCGTAGAAGTGTTCGATGACAATACTCAAATTATCATCATAGAAGTGCCCACTTCCATGACAATAAATGGTGTGTCATGGAAGTATTTTCGTCAAGGGTAACCGAGACGTGGCATCCACCATAACGGGTCACCGTTAAGCTATCGGGTTTCGGTTTGGATCCGATAACCCGTTAACAGCCGGACCAATGTGGATTTTCCACGTGTAAAATTCTCATTGGCCAAAGGAACCACGTGTCAGCTCGGCATTGGGACAAATGTCATCCTTTCAATGGACGAGAGACGCCTATGGTACGTTGACACATGGCACGACCCAACAGTGGCCAATTTAGGCTAAAAAGGTCAGCCCGTTTGACTTGGTCAAAAGTTAGCGGGCCGGCCCATGAAAAGCCTGTTAACGGCCTGTTCGCATATAGCCCATTTACGGCCCGGGAACTCACAACCCGTTATGGCATATCCGAATTCGGCCCAATAGCATCATGTGGGCCGTCCAATATGATTCCAGCCCGTTGTTACTTTCGGCCCATGTATGACCCGTGACGTCTTTCGGCCTATATGAGGCTTGTTGTATCTCTGGTCCCTTTAACGGCCCGTGGTGATTCTGGCCCATAATGAGCAGTAAATTGCTTTGGACCCATTAACAGCCATTATTCAATTGCGCCGTTTCCAGCCCGTGTTAACTTTCAGCTTTCTAAGGGCCCATAAACTCTTGGGCTCATTTCTAGCCCACGATTACTTACGGTCAGTTACTGGCCTCTTCTGCTAATGGACCAAATTCAACCGGTGGTTACAATCGGTCCTTTTGTGGCCCGTTAACCCATTGGGCCATTTTCATCCTGTCATGTAATCTGGCCCATTATGCCTGTCGATAGAATTAAGCATGTGCTGTCTTTCGGCCTGTTAACGACCCGTTATGGTCTGAGCCCATAAACGGACGGTTCCAATTTTGGCCCATTTATGGCCCATATTGCGGTCCGACTTTGGCCCACGTGCGGTCTGACTTTGGCCCACGATCAGTACGGCCCATGGAGCCTATGGCCCGTAGGAGGCCCATAGATCATAAGGCCCATGGATCCTATGGCCCGTAGGAGGCCCATGGATCCTACGGCCCGTAGGAGGCCCATGGATACTACAACCCATAGGAGGCCCATGGATCCTACGGCCCGTAGGAGGGCCATGGTTACAATTTTCTTTGAAGGTCTGTACTACAAATTTCTCCTTATTAATGCAAAAGAATATCCCTTATCCTTATGTCATAGATGCTCCGTTGATAGTAGTTGGAGGTAAAAAAGAACACCAAAGGAGGGCAGAATTTAATTTTCTGTTTTCAATTACAATCTTATATAGAAAGGCAATGGACATGGCCTCATCTCATAGAATTGCATGTTGTACGAAAGGCATCTGAAGAACTCTTTCTGGAGCATATTCTTATTTATTTTTATAAATGACAAGTGGTGAATGATGTTCTATAGACTTCCAACCAAAGGTATATCAATAATGCAGTGCCATAAAATTTACTATTTGTTGTATATATATATGGTGGTTTTCAACCATATCCAAAAAGGTAGAGGTGCACACCATCTATGTTTGCCTTTGCCTACGTGAAAAAAAATCTAATTATTTTATTTTCCATTCCATATGTAGGTACCATCTGCCAGTACCTATTGTTAAGTGATGTCATTTTGTGTATATTTTAGAACCAAAATAAGGTCTCTTTCTTCGCCAAACAATTTGCTGGAATGGAAGTCATCTTAAGAACAAAATGAAATTATGACTTGGTCAAGCTCAGAAAGTTTACTTCTAAAAATATATCCATATGTCGTCTTAAGAACAAAATGAAATTCTGACTGGTCGAACCTGAGAAAGTTTCCTTCTAAAAATATGCCCATATGTAGTTTGCATAGTTTACATAGTATGTCTAAAATTACTCGATCGCAGATCATTATTGAGACATGTTTTGTTGCATATTTTTCCTTTTTATTTTTTTACCCTTACATCGAGTGGTTTATTTATCAGGTCTGTTTTATGTTATTTCTGTTCCAATATAAATATTCATTATAAAGGTTTGCTTTCTGGTGTTCTAACTAGGAAAAAGGCCCGTGCATTGCAACGGGAGAATATCACACACTCTAGCCCTGATAATAATGTCTCAAGACCTTCACTCCTCAGCGACGCGAGCTTCTATCTGGCGGTGCCCAGGAGAGGAATGCTTCAGTGACAAGCGACAAATGTACGCCAGTGAAGACGTGGTCGCATATCGCGCACTACACACATCTTGTACATGTCCTCCACAGGATGATGGCGTAACGCCCGCCCATCTGCTGCTCCCGCCGTAGCCAACCCACACATCTTCCTCCTGCTAGCACGACCACCAAGCAGAGGGAAGGTGTGGGAAAAATTATTGTTATCTAAATGGTCCACCAAGCACATCTTGTATAAATGCAGCAAAAAAATTCCCATCTGCTATTTGCTCATATGCTATCTGGCCGCTGGGCGACGTCGAGCGTGGAGGGCTGGAGGAGCTGGGTGCTCGGCCTACCCAGTGGGGGAGGAGCTGGGTCCAACGCCGCGTTCATGCGGTCGGTCGGAGGTCGAGCAGACACCGCAGCAACCGCACGCTGCTCTTGCTCGTTTGAATGGTTGATTCCATGCACCCGTGTGGAGTGCACAGGTGATCGGCTTCTTCGAGACGCTCTGGGGCGCCGGCGGCGCAGGCACCGCGGGTCTCGCATCGATGTTCGGCGAGCGGGCCCGGCTTTGGATGGCCGACAGTCAGTTCGGGGCCGCGGAGGAGCGGCGGCGAGCTCGGCGCCACGTCCCGCCGCTTTTACCCCATCCGTGGGAAGCCAGGTTGTTCCCGCTCCTCCTCTTCTCTTCCCGGCGCCGATTCACTTAGAGTCAACAGACATCGCAAGCCAATGTCCCCACGAGCCTTCTTTCTTCTTTTTTAACGTGCAGCCGCACAACGTTGAGACGCACATGTCACCCTCGTTTGTTTATTTTTGAGGCTGCTTGTTTTTTGGTATAACTCGGGCGTATATAAATTGATATTTTTTATTGCAAAGGGACGATGTGGGAGTATTTAATTACGCAGTATGGTCGCACAAGCGGCAGCTATTTTTTTTCCCGAATCGACATGTGACGGATCAAATATAGAAGGAAAGGGGCGTAGCTGGCCCAGCTTGGCCCATGCACTTAAGTCATACACTGCAACCCACGCACGAGGACAGGTGACGGATCAAATGTAGCGGGGGAACGGACTAAAAATTAGTACCACATCGGATAGAAAAAGAAAATATGGGTGAACTGATTAAAAATAGAGGAGGTTTTCTGTAGAAATGCACGATGGTGAACCGACAAAAGCAATCCGTGCTTTATTAGTAGGTATAGATTTGAGATTTCTTGCCCTACTTTTGGCAGTACCTCCGTCAAAACTATGAAGACGTTTTAGTAATGTTGTGTTTATTGGGCCATGCTTGTGGATATACCTTTTTGGGTTGCAGAATTTATATGTTCCCATTCTAGGTTCACTTTCATTTCTTTAGAATTCTATCAACAGGTCTTTTGAACAACACCTTGATGAGCAAGATCTTCAGACAGAGCTATCCAATACACTACTGTTAGGACTTGCTTTTGGTATATCGTGTGACATTTTCTATGACATGTTCAAAGTGATGTAATGAACTACACCATTACTGATGTAAGTGCTTAGTTCCTCCTATGTCTTTCTTTGAGAAATCCAAATGCTGGAATCAATGGCCTCTATTTCGGACGTGGAGTTTGTGAGCCCGAGCTCAAATGAGCTTGGGTGAACAGTAAATTCGAAAAAAAATCTAAACAAATTCAAAAAAATCTGAATTTTTTTTGACATACATTGACAAAAGTTTCGAGTGCTTGCAAAGATTCGTCGTGGAATCACATTCCTGGAAGGCGTGCCAAAAAACAAGATCGATACTCCAAAAATGCTACTTTCGAAAGCATTTTGGAGCACTGATTTTGTTTTTGTTTTGCCATGACTTTCACAAATGTAATTTCATGATGAACTTTGCAAGCTCTTAGAATATTTGTCAAAGTTTGACATAAAAAGATTCAGATATTTTTGAACTTTTTTCAGTGTTTTTTTGAATTTACTGTTCACCCGAGCTCATGTGAGCTTAGGCTCACAATAGGACTTTCGCTCTATTTCCTTCTATCTGTGGAATATATTGGACCGGGTGGGTGCTGCCATCGTGCTTTGCTTTCGGTGTAACAGCCTGAACAAAATATGAATCGTGTACTACTAAGTTGGATATAACGATTCTGCTTTGATTTTTGTATAATGTTCTAAACCTGTGAAATGCACTTTCACCTTTCATCATGTGAACCTATCGAATATGAAGCCTGATTTACCCGGTTGGATATGGCTGTGGCAGGGAGATGCGGCAAGCCATGCTTTCTAACTAGTTGACATGAGCCAAGTAGCATTTCCCCATATGATGGTTCGTGGTCTGGTCATATTGACATAGTTCATGAATTCTTCCCCATGTTGTTGAAACTTTTCTATTGGCTTGGTCATATTGACATGAGCCAAGTAGTTTTTCTCATATGATGGTTCCTGATTTGACATGTTGACACAGATCAAGAACTTTTCTCCAAGTGGCATGATCCTTGCTCTTGGCTTGGTCATATTGACACATGCCAAGTAGCTTTCGTTCTCCACAAATTTGATATTTTGCTCTTGGCATGGTCATATTGACACATGTCAAGTAGTACTCTCTCCATATTTGATATCTTGCTTTTGGCATGGTCATATTGACACATGTCAAGTAGTACTCTCACCATATTTGATATCTTGCTTTTGGCATGGTCATATTGACACATGTCAAGTAGTACTCTCACCATATTTGATGACTTGCTCTTGTCTTGGTCACATTGACACATGACATGTAGCCTTTCAACTATGTTCTTGGCATTATGCTCTTGATTTGGTCATATTAACACAAGTCAAAAAGTATAAATTGCATGTTTTTTTTTGAACATAGTACAGACGCAAGCGCTCATATACACGCGCATACACTCACCCCTATGAACGCACACACGCACACCCTACCCCTATGAGCACTTCCGAGAGACTGAGCCGGCATATCATCTTGAAATTTACGAAGTCACCGTAGGCACCTCGTCGTCGACGGGAACGTCTCCTCCCACTGAATGTGCATCGCCGGAAATCCTGAAATAAATCCAGGAATAAATGCGAGCACCAGGATTTGAACCCTGGTGGGCTGGGGATACCACCGTCCCTCTAACCATCCAACCACAGGTTGGTTCGCATATAAATTGCATGTTGATTGCCTCTGATTTGGTCATATTGACACAAATCAAGGTGTTTCTTTCCTTATATACCATGACGGATTTCCTCCAAACAAAATGATGGCAATGGTATGGATCGGGGGAAATCAAGATAAAGAAACCAATGAATAAAATATAGAATAGGGGCCCCATACGTAAGTCATAGTCCCATATAAAAATGATGAAAATAAATAGCTGCTTATTAAATTGCGATCTTCATATACATGCATATATGCTTGGTCATAGTAAAAAAAAATACACATGTGAAATCATGACATGCTAAAAAAAATACTCCTAGGCTATACGAGTATAAACTGGCAGCCACTTCGTCTGGTAAATAGATGAACCGAGTATACTCCAACACCTTATGAGTATAAACTATGATACCAAATATAAGGCAAATGCTCCAAACTATAGATAACAGCCTATGCAAAACTATAAAATAAGCAGGTTGCCCACAAAAGTGCACTCGTTATATGTTGCATGCTTGAGTTGCATAAAACAATATCATGCATGTTGCTCATGTACATCCCAATCTAGATGCATGGAAAATATATAAAATGAGTTCTTGCCAAATCATATTTGCTAACTGCCATGCATAATCAAACCTCTTGTTGGTTACACTACGGGCATACATGTTGTGCTACGTTAGTAGTAATACAAACACGATGGCATAAAAGTTATATACATCTATCATATAGATAATTAAATGAGCACACTCTAATTCTCATGCATATAGAATGTGCTAAGTGAAATCTAATGTGTAAACATGAGATGATCAAAAATATTAGTTGTCTCAGTTCGCACAATAATAAAACTTGCCCATGAGTCCAAATCAGTGCACGTAGGCTAATATAAATATTCCTACATGTCACAAAATAATGCATACTCCATACGGTATGCCATACTTCAAAGCGTAGATATTATCTACTCATGAAGAAAATTTAGTACTGACCATATGCACTAGTACTAAAAGAAATAAGATAAGTTAATATTTCACATGCAAAAGCAAATCATATATTACCTAGATAAAGGCATGTGCATCTCACGTGCATGGTCACATGTAGCTCATGCATGCATTGTTCTTGGAAGCTCTGTTAGCAGGCTGATTAACCATTAAATTAAACTACCCATAGAGTTAAGGAAATAACTATAACTCTTATGCACATGATAAAAGTTCATATTTGTCAATTGATAGGAAAATTAAGTTGAGCGGCCCAAGCATGAATATATTATACCGACACTATGTACTACCAATATTAGTACAAGTGAGATGAAATATAATTTGACTTATAAAATAGGTCATATGTTGCAAATGAAAACCATCACACATGATAACATCAACAAACTTCAAGGCTCCCCCGAGCACGCCGGCGTCGATGACGTCGAGGAGGACTTCATTTTATTTTGTATTTTTGGGATAGTCATGTGTTGTAATGCTTTGTAATACTGATGTGGGAATTCCTAATCAGGGGTTTTCTCTTCAGAGATGTAATTAACAAATTTTTTATTTAAATGTAAGAATTCTATAAATAAAGTACCTGCAATGTTTGATCCTCTTTTTATTTTATGCATACACACACTTAAATTTATTCGTTTCGTATCAATGATGTGGACGCATATTTGCCGCCCCAATTTCCCGTCATCGGCTGGTTATGTCTGTTGATGTTTTATCTTTCTTATGTGATTGCCTGTTGTGTTGTTACACGTTGTCTTGAAAATATAGGTACTATGACTTACAGAGTCCTTCGTTTCCTTTTCATGTCTATATCATGGCAATTGTTGTCTTGGTTGCTGGAACTTCCTGGTGGAGGGGATCTGATCAATCCTAACAGCATGAGAATCACCTACCGAGAGGGAAACCTTTGGCTCTGATAACCAAATCTATCAAAGGATATAGGATTGTTATCCTCACCATGGAATTAGTAAGATTGATGCGGTGGTTTCTTTTCATCGTAGTGCATGCAATCCAATTCTAAAGAGAGCACCCCCCCCCCCATAGCATTGGCTAGAGAATGCAATGCCACGGGAGAAAAACTTCCAAGAAAGCATACTTGTTGGGCCGCTAAGGCCAGCCCACCTGCACGGCGCGATGCTAAACCCGCAACGGGGCGATGTATCGGAGCTCCCTAACCCTAAACACTTACCCCTCTCACAGCGTGCCTCCTCCCTGACCCCGATGCCCCCTTCTCCCCTTCCCGCTCCCGCGTGTCTCGACCCTCTCCGGCAGCCAGCGACCCTCTCCGGTGATGACGGTTCCCCGTAAGCAAGGTGATTACCTGCCCCTCTCCGCTATCCACACCCTTTCATTTCTCGGACCAAATCGCCGCCGAATTTGTGCAGCCGCCATAGTGGCTAGGCCATCTAGAATCGAAGCCCCTTTTGGAACCCTAGGTTGCGCCATCGCATCCACCGGAATTGCGTTATATGGTTCTGTAGATTAATGCCATGTTTTCTTTGGTACAACAAAAATGGTGGAACTTGAAAAAGAAGAGGACCTCTTGGTCCACGACGAAGCCATGCTGGATGATGATGATACTTAAGAGGACTATGTGGAGTCAGAAGATGATGATTCAGTGGAAGAATTGCAGGCTGAACCTTCAAAGAAGGCTGTGTACAACAAACAGGGGCTCCTCGAGAAGCTCGAGGGCATAGCCTGGCCAGAGGATGTGGACTAGATGCACAAGCTCACCGTCGATCACGAACAAGGGGAGAAGATCGATGTGAACGATGATCTTACCCGCGAGCTCGCCTTCTACACCCAGGCTTTGGATGGCACGAGGTAGGCCTTTGAGAAGTTGCAGTCCAGGAAGGTCCGGTTCCTCAGGCCGGCAGATTACTATGCAGAGATGTCAAGATTGACTCTTACATGCACAAGATCAAATGGAAGCTCTTGTTTGAGAAGAAGAAGATTGAGGAGGCTGAGGAGAGGAAGAAGGCCCGAGAGTCGAAGAAGCGACCGAAGGAGGTGCAAGCAAAGAAGCTTAAGGAGGACGGGCCAAACCAGAACTTTGAAGTTGAAGGACTCAAGCAGCACAAGAAGCAAAGGCCTGGCGTTTCTCCTGGTGATAGGTCTGGTGGTCTTGCTAAGCGAGGTAAGCAAGGAAAGAACCGTAGGCAAAGGATTCCAAGGTTGGGCATGGTGATCGCAAAGGGTTGAAGAAGCAAAACACTACTGAGATGACGAATGACTTCAGAGGATTTAACAACCAAAAGGGCGAGTCAGGAAACAAGAAGAGGAAGATGTTTTGATACGGTGTTGTAAGACTCTGTTCCTACTGCCTTGTGACGCTATTATATTCTTGTCGTTATGTTATTCTGCTGCAGTACTTTATCGCTAGATGCAAACGTTAGCTGGATGTAGGGAATTTGGGGAGGCGGCCCAAACACAAGACATTTATCTTTAACTGTGCTATCCTCCATAAGATCCAGTGTCTTTTGCATTTAACTTGTGACTAGTAAGTTGCCCGTGCGTTGCTACGAAAAATAAATATATACTGAAATATAGTACTAAATATTCATTACAATGGTCCAAAACGGAAGTGGATGCATCACATGTGTATGATTGTAAGTAAATCGGTAGTCTAGTTACTAAAAAGCTTGGAACATATGCTTGACAATGCTTGCAAGGAACAAGTTCAGTGTCCACGTCAATGTGGAGTCTCTATATAAACGAGTATTGTGTGCACAGGTATGAGTGTGACGTGGTTGTGACAGTAAAGTAATTTGGTGCAATGATCATCACACAAGAAGGCTCTGCCCGTTTGTGAGGCAAAATCAGTGCAAAGCTTGATAACAAATGTAACGACAACTTGTCGATTTGTTTCTTACAAGGGCGATGATAGGCGCCGACAGACCGGCCGAAATTTGGGCCGGTCGCTGCGCGCCCATCAGATGCGCTTGCCCCGTGTCGTCAGATCTCGTGCAAACTCTCGTCTCGCTATTCTTCCTCCCCCTGCAAGAAGACACGCTTCTTCCCCCGCGTGAACCCTCAGACCTGCTGGCCGCTCCCTCCAGCCAACGCTTGCAGCAGGGTGCCCCTCGTTCGCAGCCTCCCCGGTGCCGCTCGCAGCCTGCCGGCGAAGTATCGCCCGTACAGCCCATCGGCCAGTTGTAGCAAAAAACTTGCTGGTCACAACAAAATTGCCTCAGGTTGTAGCAAAAATGCTGCCCAAGTCTCCGCTCGCGCCCGCAGTCGCCGTATGCCCCTGCAGCTCTGACACTGCCGGTTGCAGCTCTTCCACCAGCAGCCACCGGTGCCGAAGACCGCAGCCACGTGATGGCGAGAGCAGATGCTGGAACCATGGGAACCAAAAGCTGGAAATAACAACGAGATTTGTTGCGACGGGCCAGAGTCGACTAGCCGGTTGCAGCTTCTGTAGCGCCGCTCGTAGCTTCTACAAGCGCCAGATGCAGCTTCTGCCATTGACGGTTGTAGCACGGGGGCACCACCGTAGCAGCTCCCCCCCCCCACCATGGTTGCAGCTCCCCCCCCCACCATGGTTGCAGCTCCCGTCCGCCACGGTTGCAGCTCCCGGCCGCCACGGTTGCAGCTCCCCCCGTAGCCGGATGTAGCTTCTGCCGTAATGGTTGTAGTACTGGGCGTCACCATCGTAGATCCCCGCCGTCATGGTTGCAGTTCCCCGTCACAGCGGTTGCAGCTCCCCGTGCAGCTCGACGTAGCTTTTTCCGACACGGCTGTAGCACCGGGTACCGCCATCGCAGATCCCCTGCCGCCATGGTTGCAGCTCCGGCTTGCTCTCTTCTTCGTCACAGGGCACTTCGCCACTTGCAGGTTGTAGCAGCACGTAACGCATCGAGTAGCTGGGCACATTATCGTCAACCGTCAGCTTCCGAAGGAGCTACGCAGCCTCTTTTTGCCGCACGACAGCAGACTGCAACCCCGGCTTGTTGTGGTGCACGACAGAGCCATCCCCGAGGAGAAAAGCCGCGCTTGAGTAGAGGAGATGGGATGCTTCATGCGCTCAGGTGAGAGATTCAGTTGTGAGAGAGATGATACGATGGAAGAAAACGCGTGGCTGGTGGCTTCGTCGGTTGGATAAGGAAGAAACAAGAGGTGGGCACGTGGGGCCATAGAGGGGACGCGTGCGCCAAGCGACCAACGGAGGCGCGACGGGAGACGCATGATCTCTCATGATCCAACGACCCGCGCGCGACCGGTGGAAGACTCGGCCGGTCCGCCAGGTACAAATGTTTCCCTTCTTACAAATATAGGAGGAAAGCATATGACTTTTTCAGGACCTTTGGCTCACAAGGAATGCGATAAATTAATACACAAGTCATGCAAATACCGTTTACTGTTTTTTTTTCTATTTTTTATCTTTTAACAAAACAACATCACTCTCTAGTTTTCACTTTTCACCCATCATACATTTTTTAGACAATAATCTATTCCAAACCGACACACTACTTAGGATATAAGTAACACCTTAATAATACCTATTACAATAATATATCATGCATGAAGGGATCAAAATAGACACTTGTTTCCGTCTGTGCATTCATGACGCCAACAGTCATGTCTTCTTTCACCCTTATTGTGTTTCTGGTCTCTTGCACTTACCCAGAGTGTAGTTTTTAGTATTACAAGAACCATGAAAGCAGTAAATATTTGAGCCAAAATATTTCACAATGTGAAATCTACTGTCCTTAGCTTAAAAGGTTAGATAAAAGGCCCCAACTATGTTGCACGCTACTAAGATTCATCCCAATCAATGGAGAGAGTTTTACAAAGATTGTTGTTGATCCTACAAAACAATTACAATTATATTTGACATAATAACATCTTAACCGAAAACTTGTCATGATTTTCTTGCGTTACCTCTGCTTCATTTGACGTGCAACTGCAATATTTGGACTAAAGTGCACCGAGCAGAAAGCAGTAGTATGCATATTGTGTTCTAACTAGAGACAAAACAATGATTTAGAAAATTCTATGGACTATATTATACAATTATATCATGTATACCTAAATAGTTGATCCTCGCTACTTATACTATCTTGACATGCACACATGCCATTTCATTAAAGGCCAACCACAACATGTACGATTTTTTTTTCATTATTATCTCAAAATCGACAGGGGTGGACCCACGTTGGGCTGAGTGGTGGCCTAGGCACCCAATAAATTTTTGGTTTTCTAGCTTTGAAGCATAGTCTTTCTACTACTTGGGACCCAGTTAGCAAAATAAGTGTGCCCCCACTCACTTGGGCCCCCACTAAAATTTTGGCCTTGGTCTGCCCCTGAACATTGACACATCACACTTCACCACACATGACACCATCGACATCCTTATCAGCTAGATCCAACCCATTAAATGACAAAAATCTTCATGTGGCTGCAATACATAGCCTAATACTGCCCATTACAAAATTGATTGGTTGGTAGTAAATATGATGGTGCATTACAAAAGGAGAATAAGTATCTATCTATAGCACTACACTTTGGCTCGGAGTTCTCCTCTCGAGTCCTCATGCATCGATGACTGTGCTAACTGGATTTACAGGACTGGCGCATCGCTCATCCATGATTCCGGCCTTCACGAGGAAATAAATAAAAATGTGATAGATAACATCAATATTTGATTGACCAGCTGTTACAATGTAGTTTACCACATAAAATCGTGTGGAAGGGCTATATGGTGGTTCACCAAAGTTTCTCAAAGACAATCTGCCAGAGTCAGAGATCATTAGCATTTGCACACAGGTTAACAATTATACTGTACAGATAACAAGCTGCTTCTTTTTTGCAAATTAATACTATCAAGAAAAGAAATTCAGCATCATAAAAACTTACGACATATAGAACTCCACCCGTGAGAACATCTTAACACGTGAAGCAAATGATAAAAAAGGAATTGTTTTAGGACCTTGCAAAGATTAAAAGGATGTCCCACTTTCACAATCAAAGTATGCTAAATGCACTACCCAGCTTAGTCAAGAGCAGGAAAGTACATGACCGTAGATCTAATAGTAATAGATTTATGAGACACTGCAAATGTAAATGGCATGAGGTCAATACAACTAAAACAGATAAGAGTAAATCAACCAAATGAAATGGTCATCATGCTTAGCTTACCTGGATTCCATCGAAAATCAACCCAAAGGTCCAAGCTCAACCCAAACGGGCTGCATGTCCGTAACTATTCAGAAAAGATTGGCGTGGCACAATATAAACTTTTCTTTTTGAATGGCCCTGCTGCATACCCTTGAATTGTAGACGAGTCATTTTCAAGGAGAATAATTTTGCCAATGAGCGTATTGTACCCAACATTGACAATCTCATAGATGGCAAGACCTCCCATTCCATCAGAATGACCACAGGTTCAGAGACCTACAACAAGCCGGCAGTACAGCACCGAGATTAATCAAAATTAACAAACATAAACAAACTTGAAGGTTCATTATCTTTATACCATATGTCAGAGAAAAGATTATTGTTAAACATAATGCAATGCAGAAAATGAGGTCTACAATATTCTGCCGGGCAGAGAGAAACTGCCGAGCACCGTGAAGAACGCAATTCTAGAGCAACAAATCTATACGCACTCCCTGGTAATCAACTAAGAGCAGAACAATGAACAGTAAATACTGAGAAGCCCCACGAGCATGCAAATAGTCAAAATCCATCAGCAACCATCTAGGTATAACCACACACCTCTGATCATCAAAGACCAAACAACATTGTGATATAGACCAGCGACCATAATACGATAATACCACCACCCAAATCTTGAAAGTACAACCGCTCTACCTCTAGAATCTTCAAACCTTCAGTGCTAAGCAAACTACCAGGCAATGCGGGATGGATTCAAATGCCTCCTTGGAAACAGGGTGAGAAATCAACGTAAGCACCACCACCTCGGGTACCCTTCCAGCTACACAAATCCCTCGGCAATTCAGCTTGACCTGACCACATCGCAGGCCACAAACACAAATGCCACCCAGGTACAAGGTCACCAGGGCAGTGTCGTCCTCTTCCAGCTACCAATCAGAGGGCCCAGAGGTTGCAAGGAGGGCATGTGCTGTGGTTGTGCAGCACATGCCGAGGCCCAGCTCCGCTAAGTGCTACTTGCTGCTAGTTCTCCTGCATCCCCCTCCCCGTTGTTGGTCCTCCCCAAGTCCAGCGAGGTAGATAGAGAGGAAACAGAGGGGGAGGGGCAATACCTACAAAGGTCGAAGCCATCATCACTTGCTGGATCTCTTATCACCACTGCCTCCGTGTTCGTGAGGGAGAGAGTTCGACACGACGGGCAGCCCTGCGCCCCAAGTTGTACACCAGCGTCCTTCCGCTTCTATTACGCCCGAGGTAGTGAGGCATCTTAACCACCGATGAGCACCAGGCGTTGTACACGCAGTAGTTCCGTCAAGACAACCTGTTGTGTAGGGCGCTAGAGCTATTAGTCGCTAAACACATCGTCAAGGCAAGCTGATGCTTCACACGGCGGGCCTCACCATCACTCCCAGCGCGGGCGCCTCCACCCTCGCTCTTCCCCGCTCCTCGCTTGACTGCGTCATTCTAGACTCCCACCTCCATCCCCCTCCCTCGATGGGCAAGGACAGTGCAGGCAGAAATAAGAGGTAGGGGCAGATGCAGGGAGGGATGCGGCGGTTGCTCGAGGTTGCCAGGACTCGGGAGGAGAGCCTTGGCGACCCGTCTTTATCGAGGGAGGTGGAAGAGCAGGAAGCAGGGATCGGACAGGAGTTTGAGCTCTGATCGGCACCGATTGGACCAGAGGCTTCCTTGAACTTCACGAGCGATAGTGTGTCGGCCTTGGCATGATTTTTTGCATTCAGAGAGGAGAGTGCGGTTTCCTGGTTTTCAGAGATTGATTAGCGTATTGATTCGTTCCATGGAATACGTGCGTTAGGTGGCTTCTGGTCAAGATCGTGCGGAAACGGATCGTTTGATGGTTTTTTTTAAACTATTACGTAGATCTTCTTTTAAATCTCAGCCACCGATCTTTATGGTTAACACAAAATTGACGGATATAAACGGGTGACGGAAGGCGAACTATGAAAGTTTCCACCCTTTAATATTAGGTATATAGTATAGATATAGATTGCCCTTTTGGTTATTGAATGCAGCTGAACTTACTATCTATGCAGTAATATTAAATAGTGCATTGAAGTTTACAGCTGCTGTGTGCGCCTTCCTATTGTTTACTTTGTTCTGGAGCATTTTATTGTATCAGTGTGCAACCTAAAGTGAAAGGAGTAACACTTGGTAATTTTGACTGCTCGTACAGTCAAGTCTTTTATATCTTGCATTAGCTACGGACCACTGTGCATCACAATCAGTGTCACATTTGTCTTCCTTCTCTGCTATTTTGATATTGAATGTCCAATCGGACTAAACAGATTTGGTTGTGATGCATTGTTCGTTCTTATTGCTATGCATGGCCAGATGAAGTTGGGGATCATTTATTTTTTCTTGCTGATTTTGATTGTTGGAACAACTTTGGCATTAGCTACAGTACCAATATGCGGACACTGCTTGCGATAAATGCATAAGCCTAAATTCTGCAAGTTGCAGCTTGCCTGATTTTGTATGTTGATTTTTTTGTCTTTCTTATGCGATTACAAGTTGCGTTGTTACACTTTCTCTTGAAAATTTCGGTACTATGATTTACATAGTCCTTCGTTTCCTTTTTCTGTCTATATCATGGAAACTATTGTCTTGGTTGCCGGAACTACCTGATGGAGGGGATCTGATCAATCCTAACAACATGACAATCACCTACTGAGAGGGAGACATCTGGCGCTGATAACCAAATCTATCAGAGGGGATAGGCTTGTTATCCTCACCATGGAAGTACTAAGATTGATGTGGTGGTTGGCTTTCATCGTAGTGCATGATATCCGATTCTAAAGACCCCCGCCTACAAACCCTTGTTCGCCTTATTTGAGCTGAATGGCTCCCTCGATAGGAAACCAATTTTCCATGAGGTTTGCACCAGAGGAACCGGAAGTTGCGATGTACTGCTGGAAGAGGTGGTGTAGGATTTCTTGCGTCTGACCATGTTGTAATGTGAGAAGCTTTGTCCTTGTGTCATGACCTATCTCAGACTCTGCAACTTTGCCTTCTTGTCTATCTGGAGAAGCTTGCACTAGATCAAAGGGACCTGGTTGAACGACTGGTTGGCTGACACTAGTAGAAAAAGGGCCTTTCGTTCGGCCGAGGAAGAAGATTTAGTCCCGGCCGCGTTTGGAGCCGGGACTAATGTGAGCATTAGTCCTGGTTCCAACGGCGAGGGCGGCCACACGGGCACAGCCACCTTTAATACCGGTTCAAACAGGACCTTTAGTCCCGGTTGGAGATACCAACCGGGACTAAAGGTTGCGGCACTTTTAGTCCCGGTTGGTGTCTCCAACCGGGACTACAGGTCTATCTTCAAAAAAAAAAAATCCTTTGAGTTGTAGCTAGGTTTTAGTGTCTAGTTGGTTTAGAAATTTTGAAATATGAATTTTGACCATTTTTGCAAATTAAAACGGCCATAACTTCTGCATACGACGTCGAAAAAAATTTAATATATAAAAAAAAACTAGAGAAAAATTGGGACTCGAATTCACCCGGGTTTACCCGGTGAACTTTTCTCAGATTCTCAAAATTCCAAAAGTTAAAAAAGTTATTTCAAAAAGAAGATTTTTTCCTACAAAATCAAAAAAAAAATATAAGCACACATAGCAGTACATTATTTAAAAGACATAATACATTATGCAAAAGATGAAATGGATGCAATATTTGGATTCCTATCATTTTTCTGATCGATTTATACATATTATTTGTCGAATTTCGATTTACGAATGTAAAGATATGAATTTTTCCATATTAAATTGAAAATGGCAATAATAATGTAAAATTCATTTTTTTTGTTATTTGAATTAATAATTATTATTACTTAATCATTAATATTTATGTTAATATAGGTTTGGAATTCAAAAAATAATATCATGTGACATCAAAGTCTAGGGGATAATAAGATTGATAGCATAGTATTATCAGGATGTTATCAGTGCAATCTTGGAAGCTCATTGGGATGGAACTCAAAAGTTAAGCGTGCTGGGGGTGGAGTAGTGTGAGGATGGGTGACCGACTGGGAAGTTTGATCACGAGTATGCACTTTGACTTGAGATTAGGGGTGATTAGAGATTAAACTGACAAATAATTCAAAGATTTGAAATATAAAAAAAATTCAAAAAAAATTATTTTGAAAAAAGGTCTTTTAGTCCCGGTTGGTGTTACCAACCGGGACTAAAGGTCCTCCAGCCCCAGCGCACGAGCGCAGCCATGTGGAGGGCCTTTAGTCCCGGTTTGTGACCAACCGGGGCTAAAGAGGGGGGGGGGGGGGGCGCTTTAGTCCGATTGGGCTGTCCCTGTTGGAAAACCGGGACTAGAGGCCCTTCCCAACCGGGACTAAAGGCCCATTTTCTACTAGTGTGAAAGGAGGTGGTCGAACCTGATTGTTACTCAAACGGCAACTGTAGATGGAACAAAATTTTGACTAGGGACTACTGACGTCACAAAGTTAGCTATTGTCTGATTCAAAGCACTGGCATTGCTAGATGCTTCCTAGAAATAGGAGAGATGAGTACATAAGTAAAAATAGCGCAAAACAGAAAAACAAATTTATCCGCAAACTGTCATGTGAAAATGTATGCAGTTAATTTTAGTTTCCGTTTTCTGTACAGAATGGCTCCGTTAAACATCAAGCTACTCATGAGTCATGATAGAATCATTTCAAGCTAAAACTTATCATATGAACACCTTCATGCAAAAAAAACAACCCTTAAAGATGCTAGGGAAGCTAAAAATTTGGATTACATCTCCTAGTGGGTATATCCAACTGGCACTCGACTGATCTTAGGAAAAGATCAGCCGGCTGGCCAGCCGTTGATTTCGGCCTCGTGATCCCGCCCGTGTTATTCACAATACACCCTGGTACGCTTGATTCCCTGGACCACGTCATCACAACAAGCCATCACTCTAGCCACCTGAACGTGCAACGCAAATTCTTGCTTCCCCTGTGGCATGGAAATTGTTTGTAATCAGCCGGCTGAAGTTGCGCGTCGCGTCAGTCACCTTGCCAGCCAAACACGTGTCCCGCCGTGGGCTATGGTCCTGGAATCCCGCTTTTTCTTTTTTCCATGCGCTCCCGCTGTTGCTCCTGCTGCTGCGCATCAGTGTTGCTGTCGCTTGTACACTAGCCATCAGCCACTGTCAGCCTCTCCTGCTACCTACGTCACACATAAGCAGCCATTATTAACTTGGTCATGTTTCTTGCAAGAAAATATTATGTCACTCCCTCCGATTCAAATTAATTGTCGAAACTTTAGTACAACTTTAGTATTTGTTTGAAGAGTTTACATATGTTGAGATTATTTTTTGAGCGGATTTGGTTTTCAATGAATTAGTATGTGTTCCCTATATTAGTATTTGTTTCATATATGTACACTTAGAATATGATGCGCGCTACGCCTCGGCCAGCTGACGCACGGATTGGATCGGACGCCTCAAAAGCTATTGGATTCCGTGCCAATAGCCATTCGATTTGGGCCGCGCCAACTAAAATGGGACTCATGTTTACATGACACATGTTGTATTCGAAGGTTTGCAACAAGACCTATGTTGCATTCACATCACAAACACTCCTCGGTCGTCCAAACATTTTCTGACTATTACAACGTGCCTTTAGGCCCATGTAGCGACTAATCGTTTGAAACATGGCCCATGTTGAGCTTGGGGATTTGCAACATAACTCGTGTTACTCTCGCATTGGAAATACTCCTCGATCGTTACTGGACCTGATCAGTCGGCAACACAACACGTAGTGGGCTTGGCTGTCTTGCAACACGGCCCATGTTGCATAGCATGTATGTGTGTTGGGGGTTGTTGCGTGCCGCACAATCAAAGGCTGATCGGATGGTCGTATAGGTGGTCGATACACGCCCAATCGACAGCCGGTTGAGCGCTAGCATTTCCCTTATAATATGGTAAATGATATGGCTCACCCGACGAATTTTTGTCGCATCGTCCGCCGCCTCACGCGCGTGACACGGGTCCCCTTGAGAACTCAGCGGAGATTGCAACTCAGTCGCAACATGGGTCATGTTGCAACCCACGCACGCCACACATATCCGTGTGAGAACTCAGTCTAGGATTGCAACATGATTCATGTTTTAGTCACAACACGGCCTAAGATTGCAACATGGTCCATGTTTCAGTCGCAACATGGGTCATGCTGCAAGTCTATGTTGCGAGGCACATCGTCGTGCTGCAGAAGCGTGGCGGTGCCGTGGCAACATCACCGATGCTGTGAGGTGATGATGTCTGGCGTGTCGTCATGTTGCGGGAGTGCCACCGTATCGTGGGAGTGTCACCGGTGTTGCGAGTCGACGTTGTGAGGTGCGTCAATATGCCGGGGAAGAGTTGCCGGTGTTGCGAGTCGATGTTGTGAGGCATGCCGCCGTGTTGTGGGAGCATCACCGATGCTGCGAGTCGATGTTGTGTGGTATGTCGCTATGCTGCGGGAGTTCCACCGTGTCATGGGAGTGTCACCGGTGTTGCGAGTCAACGTTACGAGCCACGTCGATGGGGAAACATTGCCGGTGTTGCGAGTCGATGTTGCGAGGTGTGCCGCCGTGTCGTGGGAGCATGTCCGGCGTTGGGAGTCGAAGTTGTGAGGCACGTCGCCATGCTGCGGGAGCGCACGCCGTGTCGTGAGAGCATCGCTAGTGTTGCGAGTCAATGTTGTGAGGCGTGTCGCCGTGGTGCGGGAGAGTGCCACTATGCTGCGATGCGGGCTACAAGCATGTGTGGTAAGCCATGCCGCGAGGCCATGGCCAGTGACCCGAGTGGGTGCTACGGCAGCGTCACTGGTGTTGTGAGCCATGCCGCGAGCGGCGAGCATGAAACTACATGTCGGATACTAGACGCATCAAATTTCGGCGCCACGGCGGTGCTGCCACTGTTTGCTGCGACATTGCAACTCATGTTGTCGTTATTTTTTTTCCTATGACAAAAGCCTGACTTTCGTGCTGCATGACCGCATGATGTTGCAAGGTCGACTACTACTGCTACAAGCTAGACAGCCGACATCACAAGTCAGAAGCACGATGTTGCAAGCCGACCGATACATTTTTTGTTTGGCCGACCATATTGCTTGAAGCCGAAACACAGAATGTTGCAATGTCGAACACTGTCTGCAAGTTGTTACTTCGCCGTGCAAAGCCGGCCAACCGCCAACATTTTCTTTCTATTTCTCGTTCAAGAAAATGTTAATTTTAAATTTATTGAAAAAAATGCAATGATCTTCCGTGTTATTTCTGCAAAAGTTTTATTGCAACATCCGGTAGATTTTATTGTAAAAATACAGTCGAGTGTTTTTTGTCATGTTCCCATCTCTCTACTAAATGTACTACTAGTAAGTACGTAGGTAGCCCGTCACATGTACTCCCTCCGTTCCACAATGTAGTGCATATAGATTTTTTAAAATGTCAAACTTTATGAATTTTGACCAAGTTTGTAGATAAATATATATACATCTAGAATACCAAATATATATCATTAGATTCATCGCAAGATGTACTTTCATATTGTATATATTTGGTATTATAAATATAAATAATTGTTTCTATAAACGTGGTCAAAGTTTGTAAAGTTTGACTTTTCAGAAAATCTATATGCAGTACGTTATGGAACGGACGGTGTAGTATTAAGCAACACCAATGGTGCACCGCGCACGTCCGTGGGATTGCTGTGCCTGAAAAAGTGCTAAAAAAACGCGAGGGGAGGAGCAGTGCGTAGGCTAGATAGTAGCGCTGCAGTGATTGACTATTGTACAGGAAAAAAGAAGTTGCGTACGGCGGCAGTATAGAAAAGGGAGCTGCCAGAGACGTCAGATCTTATCTGATCAGACGGTGGCCGACCCGGCTGATCCCGCGAACGGATCAGTCGGATGATTTGTAGCACTGGCCCTGTGGCATGCATTGCTTCGACGAGAATCGCGGTTGGCCACGACTTGCAGCACCAACTTTTGCTTGCACCACCCGCAGTGCTCAGGTTGTAGAGCCATGTCGCCGGTCATCTCACGGCAACGTCAGCGAGCTTGCGATGACCGGCCACATGCAAGCTCTAGGATTGCGGCACCAGCAACGACACTGCTATGACCATCCCTTGAAGTGCTGCTCCGGCGGCCCGATAATGCCCCATTGCAACACCGGTGGTGCTCCGTTGCAGCACCGGCGATGCTCCGGCAGCCCGGCGACGCTCCATTGTAGCACCCGCGAGGTTTTGGCGGCACTACGACGCTCCGTTGCAGCACCAGTGATTCTCCAGCGGCCCGGCGAGCTCCGTTGCAGCAACGACGATGCTCCATTGCAGCAGCGGCGATGCTCCGGCGGCCCGACGAGCTACGTTGCATCACCGATGATGCTTCGGCGGCCCGACAATGCTTCGTTGCAGCACCGGCGATGCTCCGACGGCCCGGCGAGTTTCGTTGCAGCATCGACGATGCTCCAGTGGCCCAGCGATGCTCCGTTGCAGCACCGACGATGCTCCGACGGTCGGACAATGCCCCATTGCAACACCGATGATGCTCTAGCGGCCCGGCGATGCTCCATTGCAGCACCGATGATGCTACGGTGGCCCAACAATGCCCCATTGCAACACCGGTGGTGCTCCATTGCAGCACTGGCAATGCTCCGGCTGCCCTACGACGCTCCATTGCAGCACCCGCGATGTTCCAATGGCCTGATGATGCTCCGTTGTAGCACCGGCAATTCTCCGACGGCTCGGCGAGCTCCGTTGCAGCACCGACGATGCTCCGGCGTCCCGGTGAGAGGCTCCATTGCCGCAGCCAACTACGCATGCAGCAGAGACCGTGACTTGCAGCCCACCGGCGCTCCATTGTCCCAGCATCGCCGGCCACCAACGCGGTATAGCACCCAGACGACCTTGTGGCACCATCGTTGGCTGGCCGGCTCGTAGCGACGGTGTTGAAGGGCAGCCCTTCGTAACAACATGCAGTAGACGTCCACAACCCTCACCTCGAAGCACCGGCTCGCGACATGTCGGCACCCGGTCTCGCAACACCCGGCGCCCAGCTCCCAGCAGGGGCGGCGCCACCTTAGGGATTGGTATGGGCGGCTGCCCCGGGTGGCTCAAATGTGCGCCCTAATTTCAAAATCGCACGAGGAGCAGGTTCACACACGGATGACACACGAACAACACCAGGTTCACAACGAGCTTTAGGCAACGAACAAAAAGGGGAAACATTTCGTTCGGATGGGACACTTAAGTGAAAGAAAGGCCCATTTGCAGCCCAAACAAGCTAGCTTATCCCTTCCACAGGCTCGACCGTAGCAGGCAGTCACTAGAAAATCCCCAATTCAACTGGTTCCTAACCTAGTCGTTACATTGAGCTCCGCCTCCTCCTCGCGCCCTTGCTTGTCGCCGAGAACCATGCGAATGTAAGAACAGCAAGAAGAAGCCTCGGGCTTAGCCAGCGTGGGAGGCAGTGGCAGCGGCACAGCCTAGAGCTCGCGCAAATGGGTATCGCCGTTCACAAGGGCAAGATGCACAATGAGCAGGTACCAATCCATTTTCTTCTCATATGGCCTTCAATTTCTAGACAATAATTTTGGGGACTAAAATTATGAAGCATTATCCGAGTTTGATTGCTGCTTATTTCGATGGTCAACTGCCTGATGGTGTTGTAAACTTATAATGCAGGGGATCTTTAAGAAAATGAAACCAATTGCTCCCTATTTTGGAACTGCCCCAATCAGTACTGAACCAATTATTGTGTCTAATGAAGTCTGTGATTCAAATATTATACAATCTCACGTTCTTGAACCTGAAGTATCTAATGAAGGACTTGATGCAAACATTTTACATGCTCCTAGTCCTGAACATGATGTGTCTAATGAGGGCTCTAATGTCAACATTTTGCAAGCTCCTCTTCAAGGATTTAGTCGAGCTGATATTGAACCTGATCCGGGACTCCGGAAACAAATCGAAGATTATAGTACCCCGGAAATTAGAGATGGAGTGAGGAGGAAGTATATAAAGAATGGTCCATTTCAGCCATTTGGGCATGATTTTCCTTGCAACACTACAACAGATAAAAGGGTATTCAGAGAGGAATGGTTTGAGGAGTTTGATTGGCTAGAGTATAGTGTAAAAAAGAATCGCGCATATTTTTTCACTTCTTTCTTTTCAAGCACTCAGCAAACCATGTAAGGTTTGGGCGCAATGTCTTCAAGCAGGATGGGTTTAAAAATTGGAAGAAAGCAGTACAATATTGTAGGCTTCATGTAGGTTCGACAAAGAGTCCTCACAACAGTGCTAGAAGACATTGTGAAGATTTTAAGAATCAAAGACAATGTGTGGCATATGCAATTACTACTCAAACTGAGAGGGCACATCTTCAATATCAAGAACATTTGTTTGTTGTTATGGGTGGTGTGAGCTTTCTACTTAGGCAAGCGCTTGCTTTCCTTGGCCATGATGGGTCCAAGACATCGAAAAACAGGGGTAATTTTCTTGAGATGTTGGATTGGTATGCTAAAAGATGTGAAGCTGCAGCTGATGTACTTAATGATAATGCTCCTGGAAATCGTCAAATGACTTGTCATGATATCCAGAAGCAAATGGTACAAGCTTTGTGCAGAAAAGACCACCGAAGTCATCATGGGTGAGCTTGGGGATAGTCATTTCTCTCTACTTGTTGATGAGTCCTGCGATGCATCTATTAGAGAACAAATGGCTGTGGTCCTAAGGTTTCTGAACATAAAAGGAGATATTTTGGAAAGGTTACTTGGTGTCAAGCACATTGTCGACACCACGTCTTCTTCTCTCAAAAGATCCTTGAATGAAGTGTTTGCTACCCATAAATTATTTTCGCCCCTGGTAACTTGAATTCCTGGATCCGCCACTGGCTCCTAGCACTCCTGTGCCGCACGGATGATGGTACGAGTAGCCAGTCGCAGCATCAACCATCGCCTCCCCAGCCGACTACGCCTTATGCGAGCAGTAGTTTAAGTGCAGCAAGCCAACAAATACACTAGCAAATCGGGTGGAAAAGAAAAAAAAAACCAAAAGAATCACGATAGCCTGTTGTGGGGACCAGCCACATGCAAAGACGCAGAGCGTGCTCCTGCGCTCTGTACCAAGCACGACTGAACGAGCTGATCTGCTAATCGGACGGCGCAGCGGGCCGTTTACGCGTCGTCAGAAATCAGTCGGAGGGATATAAACGTTTGCCATTTCTTATATTATACTCCCTCCGTCCCAAAATAAGTGTCTCAAGCTTAGTACAACTTTGTACTAGAGCTAGTACAAAGTTGAGACAGTTATTTTGGGACAGAGGAGTAGATAAGAAAACTTGTTAGAAATTTCACACATTTAATTTGGTTAGTGATTTCATGCAGAAAACATCATCGTGCAAAGTAGCACAACCAACCAGTGAATCACTGTTCCCGTCCACTGATGATGCAGTCGAGCGATTCACTTTGCTATGTCAGTCGCTAGTGCAAGGACAAATCTAAATCTAAATCTATTTTGTAGCGAAGGAAGTATCAATTTAAGAGGGTCGTAACACCATCACACCTGCTAACATATTTTTGTATAGGTAGTGTTGTAAATTTGTTCTCGTAGCACTTTTGATTTGTTATGTTTCTTATTGTTCCACGTAAACATAATGTTCCAATTTGACAATCTGGTCGGAAGAAAATTTCAAATAAATCATGACTTTTTATAGGCAAATAAATCCTGACTTTTGATGCTTAACATGAAAGCTATGAATTTGTTAAATATTTTTCCCCATCTATATGCACGTACACTAAAACATGCTTCTAGGAAAAACTTCCGAACATCATTGATTTTAGTTAGAACACGATGGATTTTAGTTTGAAAATTATTCAATACACAATGTGTTATAAGTCACCCTGAACATATCAGTTTTTGTTTTGAGAAAAAAAAACATCAGTTAGAGAACACGCGGAAAAGCAACGCCACGGCCCACGGGAGAAAAACTACCGCCTTGATGTGCCGTTATGGGCAGCCCACCTGCAAGGCGCGGCGCTAAAGCCCGTAACGTGACGATGTATGGAGCTCCCTAACCCTAAACCCTGGCCCCTCTCATAGCACACTGCCTCCCCGACCCTGACGCCCCCTTCTCCCCCTCTCGCTCCCGTGTTTCTCCGCTACCCTCTCCGGCGGCCAGCGACCCTCTCCGACGATGATGGTTCCCCGTAAGCAAGGTGAGCACCTGCCCCTCTCCTCTCTTCATACCTTCTCCTTTCTTGGACCAACCGCAGCCAAATTTCTGCAGCTGCCATACTGACTAGGCCAAACTGAAACCGAAGTCCTTCTTTAGAACCCTAGGTGGTGCCGTCGCATCCGCCGGAATAGCGTTATATGGTTTTGTAGATTAAGGCCGCATTTGATAACAAAGTATTTTCTAAGTATTCTCAGAATTCTACAGTTTTTATTATTACCGTAGTTTTATTTACAAAGGGTTGTTTGGTTGCCTCTAAAACTGTGATTTTAATACTACAGTTTTTAGCAAACCACGGTATTTTCTCTGTATAAAAAAAGAACCACATACCTCTTTTTTAAAAACTAAGCACCCTGAAAAAAGGGAGTCCCTTGCCCACACCTTCTTCTCGACACGCCTCATGTCCACGACCGGTTTACTAGGATCTTCTGCTTGGTGATTTAGTTACCTCGCTTCCGCTTATTGCTCCAACTATACAAAGATATACTTTAACACAAATTGCAGCCAACCAAAAATCGTTTTGAAAAAGTTGTTGCCATCTGGATAGTCAGCTAGAAAGTGTGCCTTCTACATCGTGTGCATGGCCATTCTTGGTGCAAGGACAAATCTAAATCTAAATCTATTTTGCATCAATGGAAGTATCAATTTATGAGGGTCGTAACACCATCACACCTACTAACATATTTTTTTATAGGTAGTGTTCTAAAATTGTTCTCGTAGCAATTTTCATTTGTTATGTTTCTTATTGTTCCACGTAAACATAATGTTCTAATTTGATTATCTGGTTGCAGGAAAATTTCAACTAAATCATGACTTTCTTAGGTAAATAAATCCTGACTTTTGATGTTTAACTTCAAATCTATGACTTTGTTAAATATTTTCCCCCATCTATATGCACGTACACTAAACAATGCTTCTAGAAAAAAACTTCCGAACATCATTGATTTTAATTAGAACACGGTGGACTTTAGTTTGAAACTTATTCCGCACACAATGTGTTATAATTGACCCTGAACATATCATTTTTTAAGAAAGAAACACATCAGTTAAAGAACACGCGGAGAATCAACGCCACAGCCCACGGGAGAAAAACTACCGCATTGATGGGCCTATGGGCAGCCCACCTGCAAGGCACGAAGCTAATGCCCGCAACGGGGCGATGTATGGAGCTCCCTAACCCTAAACCCTGACCCCTCTCATAGTGCGCCGCCTCCCTGACCCCGATGCCCCCATCTCCCCCTCTCGCTCCCGCGTCTCTCCTCTACCCTCTCCGGCGGCCAGCGACCCTCTCCGGTGATAATGGTTCCCCGTAAGCAAGGTGAGTACCTTCCCCTCTCCGCTCTCCATACCCTCTCCTTTCTTGGAGCAAACCACCTTCGAATTTGTGCAGCCGCCATAGTGATTTGGCCAAACTGAAATCGAAGTCCTTCTTTAGAACCCTAGGTTGTGATGTCGCATCCGCCGGGGATAGCGTTATATGGTTCTGTATATTAAGGCCGTGTTTGATAACAAAGCATTTTCTAAGTATTCTCGGAATACTACAGTTTTTTTAATTACTGTAGTTTTATTTACAAAGGGTTGTTTGGTTGCCTCTAAAACTATGATTTTAATACTACAATTTTTGGCAAACCACGGTATTTTCTCTGTATAAAAAAATGAACCTCATACCTCTTTTTTCAAAACTGAGCACGCTGAAAAAAGGGAATCCCTTGCCCACACCTTCTTCTCAACATGCCTCATGTCCACGAACGGTTTATTAGGATCTTCCGCTTGGTGATTTAGCTATCTTGCTTCCGCTTATTGCTCCAAATACTAAACTAGTATGTTTAGGCAAAAATGCCACACCAGGGGCGGCCATCATGTTTATACTATATAGGATTACAAGCCTTGGAGGCCAAGGGAAATCTCAACCGAATCACACAATATTCGACGGGTGAAGATATTCCAATACAAAACAACTATAGAAAGATATACTTTAACACAAATTGCAGCCAACCAAAAACCGTTTTGAAAAAGTTGTTGCCGTCCGGATAGTCAGCTAGAAAATGTGCATTCTACGTCGTGTGCATGCCCATTCTTGGTGCAGAGACAAATCTAAATCTGAATCTATTTTGTAGCGAAGGAAGTATCAATTTATGAGGGCAGTAACACCATCACACCTACTAACATATTTTTGTATAGGTAGTGTTGTAAAATTGTTCTCGTAGCACTTTTGATTTGTTATGTTTCTTATTGTTCCACGTAAACATAATGTTCTAATTTGACTATTTGGTCACAAGAAAATTTCAAATAAATCATGACTTTTTTTAGGTAAATAAATCCTGACTTTTGATGCTTAACTTGAAAGCTATGAATTTGTTAAATATTTCCCCCCATCTATATGCACGTACACTAAAACATGCTTCTAGAAAAAAAAACTTCCGACATCATTGATTTTAGTTAGAACACGATGGATTTTAGTTTGAAAATTATTCAGTACACAATGTGTTACAAGTCACCCTGAACATATCATTTTTTTTGAGAAAGAAACACATCTGTTAGAGAACACGCGGAAAAGTAACACCACGGCCCACTGGAGAAAAACTACCGCCTTGATGGGCGGTTAGCGACGCTAAAGCCTGCAACGCCATGATGTATGGAGCTCCCTATCCCTAAACCCCGACCCCTCTCATAGCGCGCCGCCTCCGCGACCCCGATGCCCCCTTCTCCCCCTTTCGCTCCCGCATCTTTCCGCTACCCTCTCCAGTGGCCAGCAACCCTCTCTGGTGATGATGGTTCCCCGTAAGCAAGGTGAGTACCTACCCCTCTCTGCTCTCCATACTCTCTCCTTTCTTGGAACAAACTGCCGCCAAATTTGTGCAGCCACCATAGTGACTAGGCCAAACTGAAACCGAAGTCCATCTTTAGAACCCTATGTAGTGCCATCGCATCCGCCGGAATAGGGTTATACGGTTCTGTAGATTAAGGCCGCGTTTGATTACAAAGTATTTTCTAAGTATTCTCAGAATACTACTTTTTTTGTTTTTACTGTAGTTTTATTTACAAAGCGTTGTTTGGTTGCGTTTAAAACTGTGATTTTAATACTACTGTTTTTGGCAAACCACGTTATTTTCTCTGTATAAAAAAAGAACCTCATACCTCTTTTTAAAAACTAAGCACGCTGTAAAAAGGGAGTCCCTCGCCCATACCTTCTTCTCAACACGCCTCATGTACAGGACCGGTTTACTAGGATCTTCCGCTTGGTGATTTAGTTAGCTTGCTTCCGCTTATTGCTCCAAATAGTAAACTGGTATGTTTAGGACAAAACGCCACACTAGGAGCGGCCATCATGTTGATATTATATAGGATAACAAGCCTTGAAGGCCAAGGGAAATCTCAACCGAATCACACAATATTCGGCAGGTGAAGATATTCCAATACAAAACAACTATACAAAGATATACGTTGACACAAATTGCAGCCAACCACAAATCGTTTTGAAAAAGTTATTGCCATCCGGATAGTCGGCTAGAAAATGTGCCTTCTACGTCGTGTGCATGGCCGTTCTTGATGCAAGGAAAAGTCGAAATCTAAATTTATTTTGTAGCGAAGTAAGTATCAATTTATGAGGGTCGTAACACCATCACACCTACTAACATATTTTTGTACAGGTAGTGTTGTAAAATTGTTCTCGTAGCACTTTTGATTTGTTATGTTTCTTATTGTTCCGTGTAAACATGATGTTCTAATTTGACTATCTGGTCGTAAGAAAATTTCAAATAAATCACACATTTTTAGGTAAATAAATCCTGACTTTTCATGTTGATTTTGATTGTTGGAACAACTTTTGCATTAGGTACAGTACCAATATGCAGACACTACTTGCGATGAATGCATAAGCCTAAATTCTGCGAGATGCAGCTTGGCAGATTACGTCTGTTGATGTTTTGTCTTTCTTATGCGATTGCATGTTGCGTTGTTACACTTTCTATTGAAAATATCGGTACTATGACTACTTACAGAGTCCTTCGTTTCCTTTTTGTGTCTATACCATGGCAATTGTTGTTTTGGTTACTGGAACTTCCTGGTGGAGGGGATGTGATCAATCCTAACAACATGAGAATCACCTACTAAGAGGGAAACCACTGGCACTGATAACCAAATCTATCAGAGGAGATAGGATTGTTATCCTCACCATGTAAGTAGTAAGATGTATGTGGTGGTTGATTTTCATCGTAGTGCATGCTATCTGATTCTAAAGAAACCCCCCCCCCCCCGCATCGGCTAGAGAAAGCCATGCCACGGGAGAAAAACTTCCAAGAAAGCATACTTGTTGGGCCCTTAATGCCAGCCCACCTGCACGGCGCGTTGCTAAAGCCCGTAACGGGGCGATGTATTAGAGCTCCCTAACCCTAAACTCTGACCCCTCTTATAGCGCGCCTCCTCCCCGACCACGACGCCCCCTTCTTGCTCCCCGCGGCCAGTGATCCTCTCTGGTGATGACGGTTCCCCGTAAGAAAGGTGAGTACCTGCCCCTCTCCTCTCTCCACACCCTCTCCTTTCTTGGACCAAATCGCCGCCGAATTTGTGCAGCCACCATAGTGGCTACGCCAAAATGAAATCGAAGCCCCCTTTTGAGCCCTAGGTTGCGCTGTCGCATCCACCAGAATTGCGTTATATGGTTCTGTAGATTAATGCCATGTTTTCTTTGGTGCAACGAAAATGGTCGAACTTGAAAAAGAAGAGGACCCCTTGGTTCATGACGAAGCCATGCTAGATGATGACGAATATGACAAGGACTATGTGCAGTTAGAAGACGATTATTCAGAGGAAGAATTGCAGACTGAACCTTCAAAGAAGGTCATGTACAACAAACAGGGGCTCCTTGAGAAGCTCGATTACATAGCCTCGCCAGAGAATGTTGACTGGATGCACAAGCTCGCCGTCGATCATGAACAGGGGGAGAAGGTCGATGTGAACGATGATCTCACCCACGAGCTCGCCTTCTACACCCAGGCTTTTGATGGCACGAGGCATGCCTTTGAGAAGTTGCCATCCAGGCCGGCAGATTACTATGTGGAGATGGTCAAGACTGACTCTCACATGCACAAGATGAAAGGGAAGCTCTTGTTTGAGAAGAAGAAGATTGAGGAGGCCCGAGAGTTGAAGAAGCGATCGAAGGAGGTGCAAGCAGAGAAGCTTAAGGAGAGGGCAAAGGAGAAGGAGGAGAGCATCGAGTCGGTCAAGAAGTGGAGGAAGCAGAGGCAACTAGGGGGATTTTCCCAGGGAAACGAGGATGGGCTAAACTTGAACTTTGAAGTTGAAGGACTCAAGCAACACAAGAAGCAAAGGCCTGGCGTTTCTCCTGGTGATATGTCTGGTGGTCTTGCTAAGTGAGGTAACCAAGGAAAGAACCATGGGTCAAAGGATTCCAAGTTTGGGCATGGCAGCCGCAAAGGGGTGAAGAAGCAAAACACTGCTGAGATGACAAATGACTTCAGAGGATTTAACAACCAGAAGGGCGAGTCAGGAAACAAGAATAGGAAGATGTTTTGATATGGTCTTGTAAGAGTCTATTCCTACTGCCTTGTGATGCTATTATATTCTTGTCGTTATGTTATTCTGCTGCAATACTTTATTGCTAAATGCAAAAGTTAGCTGGATGTAGGAAATTTGGGAAGGCGGCCCAAACACAAGACATTTATCTTTAATTGTGATATCCTCCATAAGATGCAGTGTCTTTTGCATTTAACTTGTGATTTCCCTTTTGGTTATCGAATGCAGCTGAACTTAGTATCTATGCAGTTATATTAAATAGTGTATTATAGTTTACAGCAGTGGTGTGCGCCTTCCTATTGTTTACTTCGTTCTAGAGCATTTTATTATATCAGTGTGCAAGCTAAAGTGAAAGGAGTAACACTTGGTAATTGTGCCTGCTCGTACAGTCAAGCCTTTTATATCTCGCATTAGCTACGGACCTTTGTGCATCCCAATCAGTGTACATTCGTCCTCCTTTGCTATTTTGATATTGAATGCTTATGTTTTCAAACTCCAATCGGACTAAACAGATTTGGCTGTGATGCATTGTTCGTACTTATTGCTATGCATGGCCAGATGCAGTCGGGGATCATTTATTTTTTCTTGCTGATTTTGATTGTTGGAACAACTTTTGCATTAGCTACAGTACCAATATGCAGACACTGCTTGCGATGAATGCATAAGCCTAAATTCTGCAAGTTGCAGCTTGGCTGGTTATGTATGTTGATGTTTTGTCTTTCTTATGCGATTGCATGTTGTATTGTTACACTTTCTCTTGAAAATATCGGTACTATGACTTACAGAGTCCTTCGTTTCCTTTTTCTGTCTATATCATGGCAACTGTTGTCTTGGTTGCTGGAACTGCCTGGTGGAGGGGATCTGATCAATCATAACAACATGAGAATCACCTACTGAGAGCAAAACCTCTGGCTCTGATAACCAAATCTGTCAGAGGAGATAGGCTTGTTATCTTCACCATGGAAGTAGTAAGATTGATGTGGTGGTTGCTTTTCATTGTAATGCATGCTATCCGATTCTAAAGACCCCCTCCCCCCAACCCTTGTTCAGCTTATTTGAGTTGAATGGCGCCCTCGATAGGGAACCAATTCTCTATGAGGTTTGCACCAGAGGAACCAGAAGTTGCGAGGTACCGCTGGAAGAGGTGGTGTAGGATATCTTGTGTCTGACCATGTTGTATAATATGAGAAGCTTTGTCCTTGTGTCAGGACCTATCTCAGACTCTGCAACTTCGCCATCTTGTCTATCTGGAGAAGCTTGCACTGGATCTAAGGGACCTGGTTGAATGACTGGTTGGCTGAAAGGACGTGGTGGAACCTGATTGTTACTCAAAAGGCAACTGCAGATGGAACAAAATTTTGACTAGGGGCTACTGGCATCACAAAGTTAGCTATTGTTGGATTTAAAGCATTGGCATTGCCAAATGCTTCCTGGAAATAGGAGAGATGAATATATAAGTAAAAGTAGCGCAAAACAGAAAAACAAATTTATCTGCAAACTAGCATGTGAAGACGTATGCAGTTAATTTTAGTTTCGGTTTTCTGTACAGAATGGCTCCATTAAACATCAAGCTACTCACGAGTCATGATAGAATCATATAAAGTTGAAACTTATCATATGAACACTTTCATGCAAAAAAGCATCCCTTAAAGATGCTAGGGAAGCTAAAAATTTGGATTACGTCTCGTAATGGGTATATCCAACTCGCACTCCGACTGATCTTAGGAAAAGATCGGCCGGCTGGCCAGCCGTTGATTTCGGCCTCGTCATTCCGCCCATGTCATTCATAATACACCCAGGTCCGCTTGATTCCTTGGACCACATCATCACAATACGCCGTCACTCTTGCCACCACTACACCACAACACGAATGCAAGGGCAGGAAAACTGCCAGGACAAAGCCAATGGCAGTCAGACTGCCGGGAATGTTTTTCTCCCGGCAGATCTGCCATGAGAACAGTTGCCGGCAGTTTTTATGCCATCATGTTCAAACTTCACCCGGCAGTTCCTGTTCTCCAGGCAGATATGTTTTGCCAGCACTCAACAGCTTTCCCGGCAGATGATGGGCCAGTGGTGCCAAGTATCCCAATTAATAAGGCTATTACACTCTGGTATTACATTTATTTCACATTTACATAAACACCCCGATACAAAAGATGACGCATCCATTCAAATAAAGCAAACAGATTATGCAGACGCACATCGCATATATATTATAAAGTCTGATCATCAAACATTTTACAATGTATGCAATTCCTTGATTACACATGAAGACTTCCCTCATAATTTTGCATCTGTAGTTTCTAGACATCCGAGCAGTAGGTTACGGCAAGGTGTCTTAACGAATCTTATAGGAACATTTTCAATCTGGACAGGAAGAGACCAAATGACAAGTCATGTATTAGAAAACATTATATCCGTTACATTTATTACAATACTCAGAATCTACAAAAGTGCACCGCCCCAACTTTTATAAGAAAACCGTCTATATCATCAAGAAAATTTCTCGACAAATTTCCCTTCAAGGCATCAAGTGAATATTCGATTTAATAAGAAGCTAAAAAATGTCCGCAGTTTCAAGCCTGGGACATGAATTAAGCACATCTATTTGCCCTTCCTGGAAAGCATGACAACAGTTTCAGGTCTGGACAAATAATTAAACCCATAATGGCATGGTGTGATTGCCTCTGATATTAAGTTTAGTTTCCTGAAAGTGAAGACTCATCGAACTCTGTTTGAAAAAGCTGCACATAAGACAAAATAGGAACAACGTTCGAGAAAAAGGAAGTGTCATCCATAACCTGTATGAATTTTTTGACATCATAGGATCTAGTATTTTTGTATGAGCACACAAAGGCAACTAGTACAGCAAACAAAATTCAAACGTTTTTCTAGCATTAACTCACAGAAGTATAGAAACTAAAATGTTTGGTGTTAGGTTTAACTCAAAAGAACATACAGAGCTTTCCTACAGGCATATATCATGATATTCAGGTGTGAGCTTCTGAGAGGAGGAAATACAAGGACATTTTCAATGCTACTTAATATAGAGAGAAAAAGACAAGTCGGATATAAGAGAAGCGTACAAAATACCTCTTTCACCAATCAGATCACAAAGTAGTATCATGATTCCTGAAGAACACACAGCAACATGCAAATTAGATTGCAAGTAAAGAACAACCTGTAACCATTGCAGTGATAGATACTGAAAATTAATCAAGAAATTCCAAAGTTTACTAGATACAACTCTACTGCAGATTAAAAGTTTACTTCTCAAATAATGCTATAGATCTGTACTGAAGTGTTGTATCTTGGACCTTCAATCTTACAACACTGTCAGAGAAGTATACTGTAAGTTTAAAAGCTAAATCATGTCCGGACTTTCATCTTACAACACCGTTATGTATGGCCTTGTTAGAGTGGAAGAACTAGACAAGACATTCATGATGTTTTGACAGATGGAAATGGTACGGCCTTGCTACAGTTTACGCAGCAATAGCCTTCCCAATTTTGTGAGAAATTGAATTAATGAGGAAAGCTGCATAGTGTACAATCAAATAAACTAAATAACCATCATAAATTCACATTGTTGGCTGCTACACACTGGCAGTTAAAGACAACAGACAAGAGCTCAAAATGTCACCGAAGGCCGCTTATCTAGTTCACTATAATTAGAATCCACCATTATAAGCTGGTACAATTTATATTAAAACTTTGACATCTTTGTACTGGAGCTTGTTACTTGTAAAGCTCTTATTATTATTAAGCAAAGAACAAGAGCTTGTTATTTAATTATACTTTGACATATTGTACACGAGCTTGTTGTTTATACTTTGATATCTAGTTAAGCAAAGAACAACAAACACTTTGACATATAGTTTATTCACGTGAGATCCAAAGCCATGAAACCAAGTTGCTAAATAATCATATTATTTGCGCAAGGCAGAAGCTCATGAAAGAAGACCTTAATTAAGTAGGACATGAACCCGAATGATCAGAATATCTAGACATACGTTTTGACTAGTACGGAATTAGCAAATATCCCAATTTTCTTCCATGCACAAGACTTCGAGTTAGCTACTCAGTCTGTCTCGACGGTGTCCCCTATTATTTCGTATTTGTTTTCTGGAAAACATTATAAGTGGTTAGCTAATCATTCTGTCTCAATGGTGTTAACTGTAGGGGATGGTGTTAACTGTAGGGGAACGCGACAGAAAACAAAAAATTTCTGACCTACGCACCAGCCCAGGACCACTATGAAGATGCATACAAGGTTTGATCTGATCGTTACCCACTTGTAGCACAGCGAAAGTAGAGTCGATGAAGATCATTGACGCAGATTCCCGCAGCTAGGAATTTACAACCTCCCAACCGCGAGGATTTTCTCCCTCGAACAGCTCCTCGGACTGTCCCCCGGACAGCCCTTCGGGAGGTCATCAAACAGCCCCCCTCGGACGGTCCCTCGGACAGCCCTCCGGGAGGCCCTCAAACAATTTCTCAGGCGGTCGGACAGTCCCTCGGACGGTGTAACGGACAGCCCTTCGGGAGGACCCTCGAAACTCAGATGGTTACTCGGACAGCCCTACGGGAGGACCCTTGAACAACCCCCCGGGCAAAAGATCAAACCTACGACCTCTCTACGGGGTTGCACATATATGGTGTCAGCTATCCGGCAGGGCTTCGCCGTCCAAAACTAGTTCCTGCCGGAACCCAGACAGCCTTTCGGCTCTACAAAACTATTTCGGTGGGAGGGAGAGAGAAGGCCAGATCATGCATGGCATTTGTATGAGAGCAAGGAGTGAGTGTGGAGAGCTCCTCTCCACCTCCTTATATAGGCCACGGCAAGGGGTGGGGTGGCACTTGGAAACACCAAAATGCCCATGAGGGGAGCCCTTCACAAGGGCATAAGAGGAAAGCAAGTGGTGCTCCATGGGGGAGCACCACCTTGGCCGGCCACCTCTATGTCCGCCCCCATGGGGGGCCCCCAACAACCCACCAAACATGCCTACACAAAACTAGGATGCTCCCTAGACAAAAAGCCACCAAACAAGCTGCCCACGATTCGTGGGATCTTGTCCCCTCGCACTGGGACAAGATGTTTTCCGCGACAGTTTTTTCTGAAAAAATTCCGGAAGGTCCTAGAACATTTTCGGCACCCTCTAAAATTATTCTGGGCACGTTCCGAAACATTTCCGGTATTGTGGTTTAATTTAGAAACATAATCGTTTACTCCGAAACAATTCCGGCAGCTCTGAACCACTTTTCGTTTGGTCTCCGAAACTTTTTCGTCGTCTCCGAAACTATTTCGATGACTTTCTCTCGGACTCCCTGTCTAGTATTTAGCAGATAGATGACCCTTAAGCGTGTGACCCTATATGTTCGGTGAAGTATAGACATGACCGGAACACTTTCCGATCAATGATCAACATCGGAGCCGTGGACACCCATATTGACCCCTATACCCACATGAATAAATATTCGAGTGAACCTCCAGTTGTCGTGTGCTATTCATGTTGCTTCGCGATATGTTACAAACACGTGAGGTGAGATTTATCAGCATCCCCGTGAATCAACACTTGTCCACTATGCCAGTTGCCTCGTTACCGGTTTTGTTCTCTTATCTCGTTCCCGCATTCCGGCATCCCCGTGATCGAATCACATTGTGTCTGGCCAGACGATGATGGATACTGTAACACCGAGAGGGCCCAAAGAATATCTCTCCATCATCAGAGGAGAAAATCCCAATCTTGAGCTATCAAGTCCCTTTTCATACTTTTCCATGAAACCGTAAGCCGCCGTAATAGCCACCCATTTGCGGATGCCGTTTAACAAACCCCAAAGTTCATGAAGCAAGCATGAAGAAATTCGACACTCTCTTGGTCTAAGGAATTATGCAAACGTTAACTTTCTCTGTGTTATTAACCAATAACTTGTGACGAATGTATCTCATAGCATAACATCAATTCGGGTCGATTCAACATAAATGTTCTTCTAACATTGTGCCCTCAAAGTTGCCAACATAGACATGCCCATGATTAGGAAAACATAATCATCATGCAACACTTGAGCTAGTCTTAGAGGCATGACTAGGAATACAATTTATCGTTTATTATTCCACACGTGCACATGGGTTTTCCTCAGAGCCTTTATGGATATACGGGCTTGGGAACCATAGCAGTTATAGCACGGAATATAAGTATAATTATGAACATGGAGATAAATAATAACATTTATTATTGCCTCTAGGGCATATCTCCTACAGACTCTCACTTGCACTAGAGTCAATAATCTAGTCAATGCTAATGCACTTTACACCTATGGCATACCGGTGTAAAATATGCTTCGATTGTGGTATACTTCCTTTCCAACGGAACTGACAACTTCAGGTCCGTGTGTATCTTTGCATATCCTCACGTTTTCATGCTTTCACAAAATTCATATTTTGTGTGGACTTGGCTTTGTATATATGTGAATCACTGGTCGAACCTTGATTCCTCAGACTGAGCTATGGAGCAACTATCTACAATAGTGTCCCATTGACCAAAGCCATCTTGGAACCATACTAAGTTCATGAATGTACTATATGATTCAACATCTTCTTTGTCGCTTCCAAAGCGGCAACATACTTAGCCTCTGTTATAGAATTCGCCACAGTAACTTGTTATGAACAATTCAAACTTACTGTGCCACCATTTTGTGTGTTACACAAAACCCTTAATCTAAATCGAAAATTGATTGGAGCATTGATGAAGACTGTATCGATATAACTACTTACAACGAGCACTTCATAATCTCCACTTGCGAGAAAACATGTCATCAGTGCTACTTTAGTACTCAACGACATTTTCCGCTGCTGTCCTTTGATCAATATTTTGATCACTTTGGTATCTATACTCGCAACAACATGGGAGTACTGGACATATCTGATTGTTTTACATACCATGGAATACATGATTAATCCAAACACAAAGGTGTGTGGAATATCCATCATGTATTTTGCTCATCAGTCTTTTAGGACACCGAGTCTTGCAAAAACTCTTTCCATGTGACTTCGGCAAGAATCACTCCTTGGTGTTTTAAAGCTAAACTATTTTAGCATCTTGTCAATATGTATTTTGGCTTAGCCCTTTTAGGCAATTATATCTCCGTAGATAATTATGCCTAATATCAAGGCTACCTAACCCAAGCACTTCATCGAAAAACTATTTTTCAATGAAGTCCTAATTCGTGTCAAGAAATTTATATTATTTCCAATCAACAATGTGTCTAGCACACAAGGTTTTAGAAATATTATTATGCTCCCACTTACTTTCTTGTAACCACAAGCATCTTCGTTATCCATTGATGAAATCAAACTCTTTTGACTATTTCATCAAAAACGAAGATTCCAACTCCCTTTTGCTCTCTTTTGTCCATCACTGGAATTCTGAAGTTTGCATACTCACTAGCATCCTCTGAAATGACAAAATACCTTGGACTGTATCACATGCAAGTCATAGGTAGCATCTCCATCTCATGGAAATCCTTTTGGCATCCATGTATCATATCTCATGATTGAAATATGTATTAATTGCTAGTTCAACCCGAACCGACTTTAAGCATCGCTACGGAGAGACAATCTTGCCGTAGTTAATTCCTTGAATTTGTTATAAGCAACAAGTCGAGCTTTATGGATAAAACATTTTTATCCGTATCAGTTTATAGTTCCATTAATATTCGTTAGACTCTAAGTCTTCCGAAGGGTTCATCAAGATATAATCTTGAATCATTTATATGGAAACCATCTCGGATTGTATTGGCATTTAGCCAATTCCGGAGTCAGGGCCCATCAACGCTTCCTTGTATATCATAGGTATACTGTTGTCTAATAACAATATCTCATTTGCACACCTGAGAGGTTTGCACGAGTTTTGCCTACGTGGTTCAGCTGCAAGTTCGACCGAAGTCCATACATCTCATGTAGAGGCTTCCGTATCAGTCGCAGTAGGAAACTCTGGAATCACTTCCAAGGTTTCTTTCCATTGACCTGATGACGAAGATACTACTATCTCATCGAGTTGCACTGTCCTCCCACTCACCTTTTTGCAAGAACCATTTTCTTCAAAAGCATACCGCTCTTTGTGGCAAACCTTTTGCCTCGGTATAGTGATGGAGGAATACCCAATAAATTAGGATAACCTACAAAGTAGCACTTGTCTGATTTGGAATAGGTTTGTAAATATTTTACACAAGCCCCATATTCCAAATGTTAAGAAAAGATATAACATGGTTGGGTGTACCATACCATGGCGTCATTTCAACAGATCTGATGGCGCTCTTTTCAGTGTAAAAGCCGCAGTCTCTAAAGCATTACTTTAAAAGGGATAATGGCAAATTGATTTATGTCATCTTTGATGTTACCATGTCATAAATGGTATGATTACATCTTCACGGACATTCCACTCACAGTGGTGTTCCGGGAGGTGCAAGTTATGAAACTCTTTTCACAACTCATCAGACATTCGCTAAACTTGTAACTCAAATATTCCTTTTTGCAATCTTGTTTGCAGAAACATAATTTTTCTTGTTATAATAATTTCTACTTCATTTAGAAAACATTTTGAATGATTTCAAAAGATTCAGACTTATGTCTCATCAAGTAAATATCCATATATCTACTTGAGTCATTTCAGAAGATAGACAAATCCACTGCTAGCAATAACCTTTATTGGACTACACACATCATAATGTATGATCACCAATAAATTCGTTGCTCGTTCCTTATGGCCTGTGAACGGTATTCCAGTCACTTCACTTTTCGGACGAAAGTTGCAAGTGTTAGATGATTCATAATCAAATGACTTAAAAATCCATCATTATGGAATTTCTCCATGCGGTTTTCTCCAATGTGACCAAATGCGGTATCACACATTTATGGTATTCTTTTAGTCTTGCGACATTTAGCGTCAGTGTCACGGATGTATAATATTATTATCAATATTCATAACATACAGGTAGCGGCGTTTTGGATCCCGGGTGAATAGTACCCCAGAAAAAATAGTAAATGTTTTCAAAAAATTCTGAAATTGTTTGTAGATGATCGTGTTGGTGTCGCAAGCATGCCTGACAAATTTCATATCGAATGGATCAGCGGTGTTTCGTTGGTGAAAAAAACTAATTTGGGGTGACATTTGGTCTTCGATTTTTTTTTTGTGCATGCCAAAATGCTTAACCTTTGTGGCACCCCGGCTCAGAGGACCGGTTTACCAGTGTTTCCAACCCAGAGATCATGTCTTCTGGAAACACTCAACAACATGAAACAGAACAGAACTGAACTTTATTGATATATTTCGGGTACAAGCACATAATTTACATTGGTTACGAGGCCAGAAGCATATCATGTGCTATGACAGTATCTACATTATTTATGGAACATAGCGGGACCTCGGTACTATAGGGTAGAACTACGGCGTAGCAGAACTCAGTGTGGGAACTCCATCCCAAGGGACACTGCTGGGACATGCCTAGTTAGCATAGCATGAACCGTCGGGACCTTCGTCCTCGGCTTCTCCTGCATCTGGCATGATACGCCAGGTGAGTACTTGGAATGTACTCGCAAGCTCACGGCAACCAAAACAATGTAGCAAACAATAGCATGGCAATAATCATGTTAAGTGCTCAAAAGGCGTACTGTCAATGAATACCAACTTACTCTCTTCTGGGTTGTTCCACAACCCTCAAGATACTCAGGAATCACTGAGTACTTCCGAACATCAGACAAGTTCTTCCATCATTATTATCAGTATGATGGTTGATCACTCAGTGAGGCCTAGACGGACTGTCCAATACCGTGGACGCGGCTATTCGAATAGATTTGTACACTCTGCAGAGGTTGCGCACTTTACCCACACCATGGAGCACCTGGCCTCATGCTCCCATTCAGGTGGACCAGTGTTGCTCCAACGAAACCTGCCTGACCCGTGACTCCCCTATCGTACCACCGACAATCATACCCTTCCAGGGTCATGTCCTGGGTGGCCCCTATGTCACCTCATGACACCTGCCACCGTCATGGCCAAACAAACTGTCCCAAATGGGGACGCCAGCAAAATAACTCAACTGGGCTCACAGGATTATCGGCGTCTACCTGATCAGGGCAGCACGCACCCATAACCGTCCCTTTTTGGTGGTACCGATAAAAGATCACAAAGCCAGACCAAGTCAAGGCCGTCCCATACCGGCAAATGTGGTTGCACGAGTAAGTCCGGATAGGTGGCTCTTGATCAACCCATTAAGTTTAGTATTGGCAAGTACTCAACAAACATGGATGTTTATCATGGTTAACTTAACATGGCAGCCACTATGCATCTAAATAAATTTGCTATGAATTACCACATATTAAAATAATGCATAAAATTCAATTAAATAACCCATGCTATTGAAATGTTTCATGAAATGGATGTCGTGGCTTGCCTTGCTCTGTTGGGTTGTTCACAAACTCCTGGGCTTCAAAAACAACACAATTTCCTTCTGAAAATATTTTGAAAATGCAAAGAAAAATGTCACATATTACTGTTTTGTTCACCAGAAATTCTGTGAACAAGAGAAAATTACCAAATTTTACCAGAAAATAGAGGAGCTCAAGGGAAATCTAATGCAAAAAGATTCAATTGATTTGGGCTTATAAATAAAAAGTTATTGCTGGTCAAAGGTACTGGTCAAATATGAAATAAAACAGAAAATAGAAAAACTGATAGGGGGCCACGTCGAAAGCGTAAAGTGGAAAGGCGCTTCCACTTACCGCTTCGGCGCGCGTGTGGCTGAGCCACTGGTGTGCGGGCCCCACAGTTTGATTTAAACAGGAGGGAGAGAGGGAACAGAGAGAGGCGGGGTTCCAGCGATCGTCGCCGGCGACTCAGACGGCGGCGAGGTCCAGCAAGTACGGGGATGGAAAGAGCTCGCTAAGACGGTTATGTACGTACCAGTAGCGTGACGGGGGATGGCCGGACGATGTCGTCCCCTTCCTCTCTGGCGGCGTCAACGCTCGGGTGTCGTCGGAGACGGCGGTTCCAGGGATGATTTGCTCGGGCAAGGGGTCGAGCATGATCAGGAGGATGAGCTGAGCTCGTGGGAAGAGTTGGTGGAGGTCGGGGTTAAGTGGAACGACGAGGGGGTGGAGCTCGGGTGGCGGTGGATCTCCGGCGAACGGCGAGACCAGAGGGCCTCTCGGCCTTGGCTCGGTGCTTGGGAGCCCGATTGGGTGGTGGTGAGGGGCGATGATGAGCTCTGGAGGGCTGGTCGTCCCCTTATATAGCCGGAGCCGAGCTCTCTGGAAGCGGCGAGGCTCGGGACACGTCACCGGCGAGAGGACGCAGCGCTGGCTGGCCGGTTGCAGGCGAGGAGACGGGAGAGGGCAGAGGAGAGTTATGGCGCTGGTGGTGGCTAGCGGAGCAAGACGACGGCCAGCGCAACCATAGTACAGCACGGGCGGCACAGTGCTCGGGTGCGGTGGCGGCCGTCGAGGGCGATTCCGGTGAGGGGAAGCTTCGGGGGTGCGGTACGTGGACGGCAACGACGACGTCGGCATCTCCAGACACCGAAAGACAGCGCGAGGCCACTGGAATGACCTCGACAGACACGTGCGAGGTGCAGAGCATGCGTACTGGAATGCCAGTACCATGCTCACCACCGGCATCGGCACCTGGAGGCCGTGCAAGTCCAGTGCACCATGTCCAGCAGCTTCTCCTTCGTCCACTTAGCCCCTCTGTGCCCTTGGTTTGGCATGATATTTTTGGATATTGTGGCAAGATAGGTTCCCTAGTATCTCAGGGAATTCTTGGAGAGTTTTCTGAGTTGAGAAAATATGAGTTGCTTCACAAAGGACCAGTACTGTCCAGAAGGCAAATGGAATTTTCTAGGCAAATCTAGTTACTGGACCATGGAATATTTTTGACGATTGTGGGAGTAGATGATGACAAGAAGGTATGGTATTAATTTGGGATTTTTCTGATTAACAAAACTATAGGTTGCTTCATAACCCATAGTGATGTCAGATTTTCCCGAAGGAAGAAAATGAATATATGGAAAAGTTTGAGAATTAGAGTTTGATCCAGAAGGTGTGTGGCAAGGTTTTGGCAAGATGTTGAGGGCTTAGGATTATTCAGAGAAAGATTCAAAGTTTCCCAAGTCCAAATTCAACTTAAAAGGTTCAAAAACCATCCAAATTGCAAATAAAGCCAGAGAAACTTTGAAAAGAAAAAGTTACCAAAAACCAGGGTGTCACAACCTTTTTGCCTCAAAATTCACAGGTAGCATTTGTATGTGACAAAGATCACAAAAAAATTGTTTCAATTTTTTGGACATTTGAAAAAAAAATTGGCCCCAGGAGCCAAATTGCATTTCTGTAACATACATCACATTCATAATGGAAGTATGGCCCTTATGTTATTCATAACACCGAACAACAATTGTTCTATCATGAACAACCTTCTTGCAACAAACATTATGCAATGGGCTAGAGTGAATAAAAACACTAAAATGAATTATGAAAATAAATATAGAGGTAATACACCGATGGAAGGTATCGTAGCTTTTACTATGTTCCTAGGGCATATCTTAAGCTTATTACTGGCAAGTCTTTTAGGCCGTAGTAATTCTTGCATCGAGTTACAGCATAATGCAATCGAGCGGGTATCTCTGTGATCAACTTTTAATCACAATACCCAAGAATTAGTGATTAACATGTTTTAATCATAGTTCCCATGAATTGTATCTTTGACCATCCTTCCATACATCTATAACTCGCATGACATGCATACATGAGCTGGATATTCCAGTCTTGTTTCTTTTTGCCTTTATACTTCTAACAGTTTAACTTTCAGTGTTTCTCCTACTCTCAGAAGAAGCACCCAACTTTAAGAGTGGCGTTAGCCCCGGACTTCTTAGGCGTGTAAGTCACACTAACACCCTTTGGACATTTCCTTTCTCTTTAAGTTATTGTTTTATTCACCATCATCATATGACCGGCGTTCTTCTGGATCCCTCTCTTATTAGTCTAATGCACAGTAAACACTTTACTAATACTTTGCAAACAAACATTGCTTTGGATATCTCATATCTTTTAGCCTTTGTCTGCATCTGAAGACAATTTTTAGTTCCATGAAGATCACATAACTATTCCAAACTTTTGAAGTTCAGATCTCATGGAAGCAAGCATATTGCATTTGATCATAATGGAATTCTAGCTTTTCGATCGAAGGACGAGAGTCACATCATCCATAGCATTAGCGGGAGAATACCGAAAGCATGCGATAGGACAAAGTCCTTCTCATCACTCTTGAGGACAATCCTCACATTCTGTTACCAATCGTCAAGATTAACCAGATAAATAATAGCTTATTCAATTTTAATATGGAAGGTGGAAACGAGAGCCATTCTTCTATAACTATTATGCATATAACATTTAGACAGTGTTCATAATTAATTGCACTAAGAATTAAAAGAATTAATTCTAAAGTGCGCTCCCACTCAAATCAATATCTCTCATAATTGATTTTGAGTGATACAAGACCCGAATTTCAATTCAACGCCATTGATGGAAACATCACTGATGACGGGAATTTCAATCGGTAGGCCAACTTGCCGATCAACATCTCTATATGATTCTTGTTCATCTTTCGATGGGCGTATTCTGAACTCAGGATGATCAAGCCAGAACGTCAAGACAACCAAGTGATCTCGCTGCGAGGTCTCAACTCACCCGCCTCACACTTCTCTAATCATTCGTACTCATGGAAACATGACGCACCTCGAAAAGATAGGTGCCGTGACGGTGCTACACTTGGGAGAACACTAACTACTTGAAATTTTAAGTGAGAGATCACCCTAATAAAAGCAACTACCGCGCAATTAAAAACGGTGCATCATAAGGGACAAACATCTCAAGCAATTCATAATAGCATGATATGGTATAGCCGTTTCTGACGGAGATGTCTTTATTTTCATCATCTTCGGCATTTGCGTCGGTAGTCACCTTGTCGATGCATCAGATAATATTGCTATCTCTATAGCTAATAAATTTAGTGCATTACTTAAGGTTGACATGCAGGTCATTAAAGTGACAATCATATGGCTCCAGCCATCATGCCGAATCACGACAGCGTAGGTCATGTTAATTAATTTACATCATATAGCCATCTCATACATAATCAAATTAAATATGACGAAGACTATACCACATATCATGCACACCTGCAAAACCAAGTTAGATGCCTCTAATCGGTTTATGCAAATTTTTATTTTACGTGGCTTCTAAGGTTTCGAAACAAACCGAAGCTACCAACGTTCATCATCAAGTATGATTATTCAAGTTGCTATATTAACTTTGCGGGGCGTATGAAACACGAGATAATAAAATCTTGAGCCCCATACTGAACTTCATCACACGCAAGAACCCCGTGCAGATCATATCTGCATTGCCCTTAAGTCTGCGAAACATCCATCTTTCTTTAACTATGGTGGAACCCAAAGACACTGAAGCACTTCATTGATCTGTCAATCAGGATACTCAGGAGCAACATGAAAGGATCGCGGATTGCCAAAACTTTGTAAGATTCCACCATGCCGTCAAGATCGGGACTACGCAAATTCAAGGGAAGCAACAAGAACATCGGGTAATAGATTTCATCTACTACCCGCACAAATAATTTTCAGCAATAGAACTCATGTACTACAAAATTATATTATGCAATACCCATACATCTCTATGTATTCTTGATCGTAACCTGCATCTACGCATAGCACGGCTCATGATGCCACCGTAGGGGAACGTGACAGAAAACAAAAAAATTCTGACCTACGCACCAGCCCAGGACCACTATGAAGATGCATACAAGGTTTGATCTGATCATTACCGACTCGTAGCGCAGTGGAAGTAGAGTCGATGAAGATCGTTGGTGCAGATTCCCGCAGGCAGGAATTTACAACCTCCCAACCGTGACGATTTTCTCCCTCGAACAGCTCCTCGGACGGTCCCCTGGACAGCCCATCGGGAGGCCATCAAATAGCCCCCCTCGGATGGTCCCTCGGACAGCCCTCCGGTAGGCCCTCGAACAATTTCTCGGGCGGTCGGACAGTCCCTCGGACGGTGTGACGGACAGCCCTTCGGGAGGACCCTCGAAACTCGGATGGTTACTCGGACAGCCCTACGGGAGGACCCTCGAACAGCCCCCTGGGAAAAAGATCGAACCTACGCCTCTCTACGGGGTTGCACACATACGGTGTCAGCTATTCGGCAGGGCTTCGCCATCCAGAACTAGTTCCTACCGGAATCCAGACAGCCTTTCGGCTCTACGAAACTATTTCGGTGGGAGGGAGAGAGAAGGTCAGATCATGCATGGCATTTGTATGAGAGCAAGGAGTGAGTGTTGAGAGCTCCTCTCCACCTCCTTATATAGGCTGAGGCAAGGGGTGGGGTGGCACATGGAAATACCAAAATGCCCATGAGGGGAGCCCTTCACAAGGGCATAAGACGAAAGCAAGTGGTGCTCCATGGGGGAGCACCACCTTGGCCGGCCACCTCTATGCCCCCCACCCCATGGGGGGGGGTACAACAACCCACCAAACATGCCTCCACAAAACAAGGATGCTCCCTAGACAAAAAGCCACCAAACAAGCTGCCCAAGATTCGTGGGATCTTGTCCCCTCGCGCTGGGACAAAATGTTTTCCGCGACCGTTTTTTCTAAAAAAAATTCGGAAGGTTCCAAAACATTTCTGGCACCCTCTACAATTATTCTGGGCACGTTCTGAAACATTTATGGTATGGTGGTTTAATTTAGAAACATAATCGTTTACTCCGAAACATTTCCGGCAGCTCCGAACCACTTTCGATTTTGTCTCCTGAACTTTTCCATCATCTACGAAACAATTTCGATGACTTTCTCTCGGACTCCCTGTCTAGTATTCAGCAGATAGATGACCCTTAAGCGTGTGACCCTATATGTTCGGTGAAGTATAGACATGACCGGAACACTTTCCGATCAATGATCAACATCAGAGCCGTGGACCCCCATATTGACCCCTATACCCACACGAATAAATATTCGAGTGAACCTCCAGTTGCCCTGTGCTATTCCTGTTGCTTCGTGATATGTTACAAAACGTGAGGTGAGATTTATCGGCATCCCCGTGAATCAACACTTGTCCACTATGCCAGTTGCCTCGTTACCGGTTTTGTAAATCTCGTTCCCGCATTCCGGCATCCCCGTGATCGAATCACATTGTGTCTGGCCAGACGATGATGGATACCATAACACTGAGAGGGCCCAAAGAATATCTCTCCATCGTCGGAGGAGCAAATCCCAATCTTGAGCTATCAAGTCTCTTGTCATATTTTTCCATGAACCCGTAAGCCGCCGTAATAGCCACCCATTTACGGATGACGTTTAACAAACCGCAAAGTTCATGAAGCAAGCATGAAGAAACTCGACACTCTCATGGTCTAAGGAATTATGCAAATGTTAACTTTCTCTGTGTTAATAACCATTAACTTGTGACGAATGTATCTCATAGCATAACATCAATTCAGGTCGATTCAACACAAATGTTCTTCTAACATTGTGCCCTCAAAGATGCCGGCATAGACATGCCCATGATCAGGAAAACATAATCGTCATGCAACACTTGAGCTAGTCTCAGAGGCATGACTAGGAATACAATTTATCGTTTATTATTCCACACGTGCACATGGGTTTTCCTTAGAGCCTTTATGGATATACGGGCTCGGGAACCATAGCAGTTATAGCACAGAATATAAACATAATTATGAACATGGAGATAAATAATAATATTTATTATTGCCTCTAGGGCATATCTCCTACATTGATTATGTATGCAGTTTCATTTCAATCAAAATGGAACCTGAGAGTGGCCCCTGTTTTTCTAAAATGAACTAAAACATTGTGGCTTTAGAACAACAAAAAATAACATACTTTACATATATTATTACCTTAATTTAGGTTCAGTTTAAATGTCCTGATGCTCCAATTTCTCGCTTGGATTGAAGATCTAACACAAGGTTACCTTTCTTGTATTGACATCTGAAACTGAAAACAATTTAACAGATCAATAAGCCTTGTTGAACATTTATCTTAGTTGCATTTAGCCTAGCACATTAAGAATGAATTTCTATACTTTAGATGTGTGAGACTCTCTTGTTCCTTAAAAAACTCCCATGTCAGGATAATCTTCCTAGTACAACAGGTTGCTGCATTTCCTTTAAAGAATAAATACCAACCATCGTTATGAACTTCAGAGATGAACACAAAATCCTTAATTTGGTTTATTATAAACTATAACCGAAGGATATAAGCATAAACACAACAGTCAGTTAGCAACTTAGCATATGCTAAATAACGGGAGAGGGCTGATTAGGAAACAAAGAAATCATAACTTGTGATATTCAGATTCTTCCATGCTTGTCAAATTTGAAGGGATACGTTAATGTATCAAAGACTGTAATTCGTACAGTAGGCATGTCAATTGAAAACAGAAATAGATGAGTATGGCATGTAGGAAACATCAATTTTGTCCTTCCCTAGATCACAGGAAGCAAATATTAGTGGCGCTCATATGACCAGCAACATGGAGAGACAACATAACCCTAACGACTGCTCAACCATGGGAGGCGGAACCTTGCTCAATTTTCCTTCGCATCTGCCACTCGCTTGGGGATCCTGCAAGCCGAGGAGAATACAATGTTGGCAGCCATGTGCTACAGGGAGGGCGGAAGGGGAAGAGGCCAATACTGTTGTACGGGGAGGTAAGACAGCTAAATCAAAACTAAACCTAACTGGATTACCTCGTGGTCATGCCCGATCTGGTGGAAGTTAGACGTCATCCTTGTGGTCGTCCTTGCTCGAACAGATCCTTGCGCTGAAACACTTGAGCAACTCGAGCCTAGAGGAGCCTGGCGGAGGACGCGTGGAGGAGGCTTGGCTGCTTGGGCGTTATTGGAGGTCTGACAAATGGTGGTCGGGGCGGCGGAGGGTGCTCGGCAGCATGGTCCGGGAGGAGTGGCACTAGGTGTGGCGGACGGTGGTCGGCAGCGTGGTCGGGGAGGAAGCTGGCACTGGAGAGTGGTGGAGGGCGGTCGGCAGCGGCAACGGAGTGTGCTTGGGGAGGAGGCTAGGTCAGGATGGTCGATTTGGGGATTTCAGTCTGAGTTAGAGTTTGGGGATTTTGCTCATTCGGAGCGAAAATTTTCGCATCTCGTGCGCTCTCCCGTGCTATCCTGTGCCTAGGCCAATATTATTTTGGTTTGGCCCCGGCAGATAATATGCCATAGTTTAGTTGTGCCGGCAGATATTGTGTCCTGGGAAATGGTATCTTTGTCGGCAGTTTGATGCCCTTATTATTTGACTTCTGCCGGCAGTTTATCTGCCATTGGATACTTCTGTCAGTAGTAGAATAATCCCCGGCAGATGGTTTGCCTTTATGATGGTATTTCTCCCGGCAGTTAATTGCCCCCAATCAAGGGTTGTGGTGTAGGGCACCTGACTGTGCAACGCAAATTCTTGTTTCCACTGTGGCATGCATAGCTCCGACGAGAATCGCAGCTGGCCGCGACTTGCAGCACCAACTTTTGCTTCCACCACCCATAGTGCTCAGCTTGCAGAGCCATGTCGCCGGTCATCTCATAGCAACGTTGGTGAGCTCGCCATGCACCGGCCATGGCTACAGCACTGGCAAGCTCCGGGATTGCAGCACCAGCAACAACACTGGTACGACCATCCCATGAACCAATGGTGCTGCTCCGGCGGCCCGACAATGCCCCATTACAACACCGGCAGGCGATGCTCCAGCGGCCCGGCGACGCTCCATCGCAGCACCCCCGAGGTTCTGGTGGGCCGATGATGCTCTGTTGCAGCACCGATGATTATCCGACGGTCCGGCGTGCTCTATTGCAGCATCGACAATGCTTCGGCGGCCCGACAATGCTCCGTTGCAGCACCGACGATGCTCTGATGGCCCAGCGAGCTCCGTTGTAGCACTGACGATGCTCAGGCGTCCCGGCGATGCTCCGTTTCAGCAGCCAACTACGCATGCAGCAGAGGGCATGACTTGCAGCCCACCAGCACTTCGTTGTCCCAGCATCGCCGGCCACCAACGCGGCATAGCACCCAGACAACCTTTTAGCACCGTCGCTGGCTGGCCAGCTCGTAGAAACGCTGTTGATGTGCGGCCCTCCACAGCAGCATGCAGTAGACATCCACGACCCTTACCTCGGAGCACCGGCTCGTGGCGTGTCGGCGCCCGGTCTCCCAGCACCCGACAGGCAGCTCCCAGTAGCGGTGGTGGCACCTTTGGGGTTGGTATGGGCAGCCGCCCCGGATGGCTCAGATGTGTGCCCCTATTTTCATAATTGCACGAGGAGCAGGTTCACACACGCAGGACACACGAGCAGCAGGAGGTTCACAATGAGCTTCAGGCAACAAACAAAAAGGGGAAAACATTTCATTTGGACGGGACACTTAAGTGAAACAAAGGCCCATTCGCAGCCCAAACAAGCTACCTTGTCCCTTCCACAGGCTCGACCATAGCAGGCAGTCACTGGAAAATACCCAATTCGACTGGTTCCTAACCAAGCCATGACACAGAGCTCTGCCTCGTCCTTGCACCCTCGCTTGTCGCCGAGAACCATGCGAATGGAAGAACAGCAAGAAGAAGCCCCCGGCTTAGCCTGCGTGGGAGGCAGTGGCGGCGGCACAACATAGAGCTCGCGCAAATAGGTATTCATCATTCGCAAGAGCAGCTAGCGCAATGAGCAGGTACCAATCCATTTTCTTCTCATGTAGCCTTTAATTTCTAGACAATAGTTTTGGGGACTAAAATTATGAAGCATTATCCGAGTCTGATTCCTGCTTATTTCGATGGTCAACTGCCTGATGGTGGTGTAAACTTGTAATGTAGGGGATCTTTAAGAAAATGAAACCAATTGCTGCCTATTTTGGAACTGCCCCAATCAGTACTGAACCCATTGTTGTGTCTAATGAAGTCTGTGATGCAAACATTATAAAATCTCACATTCTTGAAACTGAAGTGTCTAATGAAGGATTTGATGCAAACATTTTACATGCTCCTGGTCCTGAACATGATTGGTCTAATGATGGCTCTAATGTCAACATTTTTCAAGCTCCTCTTCAAGGATTTAGTCGAGCTGATATTGAACCTTATCCGGGACTCCGGAAACAAATCGAAGATTATAGTACCCCGGAAATTAGAGATGCAGTGAGGAGGAAGTATATAAAAAATGGTCTATTTCAGCCATTTGGGTACGATTTTCCTTGCAACACTAGAATAGATAAAAGGGTATTCACAGAGGAATGGTTTGAAGAGTTTGATCAAGTAGTTCAGCCTCGAGGCTAGGGGCATGTACAATAGCTATATGTTTGATCTCTCTCTCTTGTGTTCTTGATATGGCACGATCTTGATGTATCAGGAGCTTTGTTAATATAGTTAGATCATATGGTGTTTCTCCCCTCTCTATCTTTGTTGTGATGAATCGAATCTTTTCCCTTTGAGGTTTCGTTATTGTCGGATTGAATATTTCAGATTTGAGAACACTTGATGTATGTCTTGCATATGAATACCCGTGGTGACAATGGGGTATTATATTGATACACTTGATGTATGATTTGGCAGTCGACTCGCGGATTCCCGAGGTGACATTGGGGTAATCTATGCATAGGGGTTGATGCATGTTTTCACTATCTTTTCTCCGATAGAAACTTTGGGGTGCTCCTTGAAGTTCTTTGTGTGGATTGAATATTATGATTATGAAGTTGTTTGATGCATATCGTATAATCAACTCATGGATACTTGTGGTGATATTGGAGTATCTAGGTGACATTAGGGTTGGTTGATGTGTATCATATGGTGTTATTCTAGTACGAACTCTAGGGCTGTTTGTGACACTTATAGAAATAGCTTAATAGATTGATCGGAAAGGATAACTTTGAGGTGGTTTCGTACCCTACAAACAATTTCTATCTTATGTTCTCCTGTAATAGGAATTTGGGGGTGATTCTTTATCGCACGTTGAGGGATGGTTATATGATCCAATTATATTAGCATTGTTGAGAGATTGCACTAGTGAAAGTATGAACCCTAGGCCTTGTTTCTAAGCATTGCAATACTGTTTGTGCTCCATTTTATCACTTGCTACCTTGCTGTTTTTATATTTTCAGATTACAAAAACCTATATCTACTATCCATACTACACTTGTATCACCATCTCTTCGCCGATCTAATGCACCTATACAATTTGCCATTGTATTGGGTGTGTTGGGGACACAAGAGATTTCTTGCATTTGATTGCAGGGTTGTTTTAGAGAGACCATCTTCATCCTACGCCTCCCACGGATTGATAAACTTTAGGTCATCGACTTGAGGGAAAATTGCTACTGTCCTACAAAACTTTGCGCTTGGAGGCCCAACACGAGTCTACAAGAATAAGTTGTGTAATAGAGATCAAGCTCTTTTCTGGCGCCGTTGCCGGGGAAGTGAGTGCTTGAAGGTATATCTTTAGATCTTGCAATTGAATCTTTTAGTTTCTTGTTTTATCACTAGTTTTGTTTATAAAAGAAAACTACAAAAAATATGGAATTGAGGTTGCCTCATATTATTCATCTTTATAATGTCTTTCTTGAAAATGATGGATCGGAAAATTGTGCTCAATTGATAGAAGAAGAATTCAATAAAATGTTTGGCATAAAATCCATGAATGATGAGCATGATTGCAATGTTGTTACTATGCTTTCTATGAATATCCATGATGCTAATGATATGCAAAGCCACAAGCTTGGGGATGCTATCTTTGATGAAGATGACATTTTTAGTCCCCCAAGTTTTGATGAGAAAATTTATTATGATGATTGCATGCTTCCTATTTATGATGATTACAATGATGAAAGTGGGTTTGGAAGAGTGTCAACTCTAGGTACCAATGATCCCACTATTTTGGAGGGTGTTGAACCTTATTGCAATAATTATAAAAGTGGATTTGGTGAGGTCATGACTTTATTTAGTGATGAATCCACTATTTTGGAAGAGGTCTCAATTGATTATGACAACAAAGTTGCTATCTATGATGATTATTGTGATGACATGTATGCTATAAAGAGTAATGATAACCATGAAATTTGTCTTCATGATTTTAATGTTCAATATGATTATGCCAATCAAGTATCACATGATAGTTATTTTGTTGAGTTTGCTCCCACTATTATGAATGAGAAGGAATTTGCTTATGAGAAGAGTGAAAAAAAATTCTATAGCTTGTGGATCATGAAAAGAAAGCATTATATGATAGCTATATTGTTGAATTCATCCATGATGCTACTGAAAATTATTATGAGAGAGGATCATATGCTTGTAGATGTTGCAATAATATCATGTTTCCTCTCTATGTGTTGAAAGTTTCAAAGTTATACTTGTTTTGCCTTCCTATGCTAGTTGGTTGTTGCTCCCACAAATTGTTTGCTCACAAAATCCCTATGCATAGGAAGTGGGTTAGTCTTAATTGTTCTAGTCATATGCTTCATGATGCTCCCATTGCGTTTCAATTCTTCACCTTTTATGTGAGCATCATTGAAATCATCATGCCTAGCTAAAAGGCATTAAAGAAAAGCGCTTGTTGGGAGACAACCCAATATTTATACCTACTGTTTTTGTGTGTCCACATGATTGAGCTACTGTAGTAATCATGTTTTACATGTTTTCTTTCAATGATGTGCCAAGTAAAGCCTTTGGGATAGTGTGGATACTTGTTGATTTGATTCTGTGCAAAAACACAAACTTTTGCGTCCAGTACTGGAATTTATATAATTCACTGGAGCATCAAAACCATCTGAAATTTTTACAAATGATTTATATACAAATTGCATACGTTTTACTAATTTTTCATAATTTTTGGAGTTCTAGAAGTATGGTGTTTATTCAGATCATTACAGACTGTTCTGTTTTTGACAGATTCTGTTTTCGGTGCATAGTTTGCTTGTTTTAGTGTTTCCATAGCTTATATTGAGTAATATAAATTGTGAAAATGATGGAATACAGTAGGCATTATATGATAACAATTATGAATCTTGTGTTGACAGTACCTAAGTGGATGATTTATTTTTATCATACTAACCTCTCTCACGAAGTTTCGTTAAGTTTTGTGTGATTGAAGTTTTCAAGTTTCGGATGAGATAACGATATGAGGAGAATAAGTAGTGGCAAGACCCTAAGCTTGGGGATGGCCAAGGCACCCCAAGGTAATACTCAAGGAAGACTCAAGCGTCTAAGCTTGGGGATGCCCCGGAAGGCATCCCCTCTTTCGTCTTCAACATTATCGGTAACCTTACTTGGAGCTATATTTTTATTCGTCACATAATATGAGTTTTGCTTGGAGCAGCATTTTCTTTTGTTGAGATTTGCTTTCTGTTATCAATAATCATGTTTTGTATCCTTTAGTTCAATAAAATGCCAATTATAGCCTTTACCATGCTCAGTTTGCAAGTTTATGTGTTGCTGTTTGAAAACAGAAAGTTTTCTGTTATGTCCTGAGTTAATGGGAATTGTCAGAACATGATAAAAATCTGAAATTTTTACACACTAAGAATCTATGAGTTATCTTTCACGTGGTAATTTTTCAGAATTTTTGGAGTTAGGGAATTATAGATTCTTATTCCCCTTTTACAGACTGTTCTGTTTTGGCAAATTGCTGTTATAGTTGCATTGTTTGCATATGTTTGCATGTTTAATGTTTCTATTTGTGGATAGGAGTATTAAATATGAAGAGGCATTTAGTATGCAATGTTTAATTATAATTTTTGTGATTTGCCACAGTAGAGAATGTTAAGGTTTTGAGTTGATTTATACTAACTTATCTCACGAGTTCTTGTTGAGTTTTGTGTGGATGAAGTTTTCTTTTAGATTTAGGAGAAGCTATGATATGAGAGGAATTAAGGAGATGCAAGAGCTCAAGCGTGGGGATGCCCAAGGCATCCCAAGATAATATTTCAAGAAGTCTCAAGCATCTAAGATTGGGGATGCCCCGGTAGGCATCCCACCTTTCTTCTTGAACAACTATCGGTTAGTTTTGGTTGAGCCTGAGTTTTTGCTTCTTCACATGATATGTGCTATTCTTGGAATGTCAATTTTTTTTGCTGTTTGGATAAAATACTTAAGATCTAAAAAATTTAAATGAGAGAGAGAGTCCTCACATAGCAACCAATTTACTTAACTACTCGTTTGATCTTCACTTATATCTTTTGGAGTAGATTGTCATTTACTCTCGTGCTTCACTTATATCCTAAGAGTAAATTGTTGAATGAATTGAATATCATAAAGTGAAATTATATGTGCTTCATATGCTTATATCATGTCTAGTAGTAGTTTCACATTTGGGTTAGAAAGTGAAATCTATTGAAACTTGACAATCACAATATTGGTCATACAAGCAATTCATGAATGATTAGTATAAGGAAGAGAACTTTCACATATAAATATATTATCTTGGACATCTTCTATGATTGTGAATACCCATTAATTATTTTCAAACTTGTGCAAATTAGTGAAGTTGGACAAGGAAGACAACGTAATGAGTTATGTTTGGGTATATTTGCATAGAAGTTATATTGCTATGGATCCTCTAACATGTGGTGCTTGCTTAGGATATTTTGCTAGCCAAAAATTCATACTAAGTAGAGATACTACTTGTGTATCCAAAAACCCAGTTTCTTGCCATGAGTGTCCGCCATATCTACCTATGGATTGAATAAGATCCTTCAAGTAAGTTGTCATCGGTGCAAAAAGCAATAAAAATTCTCCTAAAATATGTATGATCTTTTATTGCAACGGAAAATAAGTGTTGTATAAACTTGTGATTATAAAGAAATAAAAGCGACGGACTGCATAATAAAGATTGCTATCACAAGGGGCACTATAACGTGACGTTCCTTTGCATTAAGGGCTTGCACATCCAAAAATAAAAAGCGCATGACAACCTCTGGTTTCCTCTGCGAAGGGCCTATCTTTTACTTTTATGTATTTACTTTTATGCAAGAGTAAATATTATTACTTCTCATTTCAACCTAAATTATTCTTTAGTTGGCAAGCATCATGTGGTGGGGAAAGATCCAGGCACATATGGCCAGTGAAATATAATTGGTCATGAATTATTATTGTTGACAATTATCTCTATGATAAATAAGTTGGGAGGCGAAACATTAAGCTCCTATCTTTCTTTGTGTTTGATGGATGCCATTTGTCCTAAAAATATGCTTTGAGTACTAGCAATCATAGAAGACTATAAGATAATTGAGTAAGTGGAGCTCTTACTTAGACTTTGTTGAAGATAAGTTGAATTGCAATTGTTTGGTGACTAAGAACATAGGTTGTTAAGTTTCAAGAGATTGCATTGTTTGCACCACAACATGTGAATTGATTGCTACTTTATCATGATGAGTTTTATGAGAAAAAGTTGCTGTTATGATGCTAGGAAAAGTGATTGAAATTATCATTGATCAAACTTATGCACTATGCTAGCATTCACACTTCATAAATTATTTCTTTTATCATTTACCTACTCGAGGACGAGCAGGAATTAAACTTGGGGATGCTGATACGTCTCCAACGTATCTATAATTTATGAAGTATTCATGCGATGTTTATAACAATTCTATATGGTTTTGGTATGATTTGATTAGAACTAACCCGGACTGGCGCTGTTTTCAGCAGAACTACCATGGTGTTGTTTTTTGTGCAGAAATAAAAGTTCTTCAAATAAGCTGAAACTTTTTGATGATTTTTTTTAGGAACAAAAGAGGACCAGGAAGCTTCGTGGGAGGAGCAGAAGAGCCACGAGGTGCACACGACCACCAGGGCGCGCCACCCCCCTAGCGTGCCCTGGTGCCTCGTGGGCTCCCTGTGGCCCATCTTCGCGTGATTCCAACGCCAAAAAATCCTATAAATAGATAAACCCCGAGAAATAACCCTAGATTTTAGACTACGCCGCCGCAAGCTTCTGTACCTTCGAAATACCATCTGGAGACCCATTCTGGCACCCTGCCGGAGGGGGAAATCATCACCGGAGGCCATCTTCATCATCCCGGTGGTCTCCATGACGAGGAGGGGTAGTTCACCCTCGAGGCTAGGGGCATGTACAGTAGCTATGTGTTTGATCTCTCTCTCGTGTTCTTGATATGGCACGATCTTGATGTATCAGGAGCTTTGTTAATATAGTTGGATCATATGGTGTTTCTCCCCTCTCTATCTTTATTGTGATGAATCGAATCTTTTCCCTTTGAGGTTTCATTATTGTCGGATTGAATATTTCAGATTTGAGAACACTTGATGTATGTCTTGCATATGAATACCCGTGGTGACAATGGGGTGTTATATTAATACCTGGATTGCCTTGATGGGCCATTATGGGCAGCCCACCTGCAAGGAGCGACGCTAATGCCCGCGACGGGGCGATGTATGGAGCTCCATAACCCTAAACCTTGACCCCTCTCATAGCGCCACCTCCCCGACGCCCCCTTCTCCCCCTCTCGCTCCCGCGTCTCTCCGCTACACTCTCCGGTGGCCAGCGAACCTCTCCAGCGATGATGGTTCCCCATAAGCAAGGTGAGTACCGGCCTCGGAGCCTACCTATCAATGGGAGCCTCAGGAGCCGCAGTATTTCCCTGGATTTGACTATTTCCAGCTGTGGCCATAAACCAAGATAGGCCAAAAGCCTAAGCTTGTGGGAGTACGTATTTCTCACCGACATTACATTCATGTACCACATATTCATTCCAGTTGTTGGTCTTCATCATTTTTCATTGTATATCCATGTTAGTTTTTATTCTGCCTTCTTTTGTGTGTTTGAAAAACTTTGAAAATCCAACAATATTTCTTGCTTCTTTTCATTTTTTCTTCCTTGTTTAGTTAGTTCTTAGTATTAAAAGGAAACCCAAAAATATTTCTTGTTTCTTCTTTTGTTTGTTGGGAGTTCTCCCGTGTAAATAGTTTTTCTTGCTTTTTTGTTTTTCCATCGTTAGTTTGTTTTCTTCAGAAAAAACTAAAAACTACAAAAATATTTCAATGTGTTTCTTTGAAATTCTTTTCTTTTCTTTGAGTCATCATAGGGAGAAGACTTCGTATTAACTGATGAGTGGCTCTCATATGCATTATATTTGATCTAACGAAAGAGCCAATATCTCCTTGTCTTCTCCTTTGAATAATGTTTGCAGATTTCAGCTTAGTCTACGGCACACTTGCACTATTATTATTTTTAGATCGTTCGAAGGCAATAATGACGATGATTTGATGAAGTGATTGCGGTGAAGGAAAGCTGATTGAACTCTTTTTGTTTTCTGTTTTTGTAAATATGTTTAACTCACTAGATCTCGATTCAACATATTATGAGTAAACATGTTGGTGATGACAATTAGAGATTATAGTTGCTTATGCCATGATTAAGTAGCTAGGAGTTGATAATCATTTATCTTGAGTGTCAACATGCATTAAAATGGTTGTGATGTAGTATGTTAGTATGGTATCCTCCTCTGAATGATTCAAGTGGCTTGACTTGGCACATGTTCACACATGTAGTTGAATCAAAACCAATCCAGCCTTCATGATATTTATGTTCAGGGTGTTTATATCCTACTCATGCTCGTATTCAATGTTAAATATTCGCATTGCATGATTATGACCGTTGCTGCTCTCTAGTTGGTCGTTTCTCAATCTATTTGCTAGCCTTCGCCTGTACTAAGCGGAATTACTTCTTGTGCATCCAAATCCTTAAACCCAAAGTTGTTCCATATTAGTCCACCATATCTACCTATATGCGGTATTACTATGCTATTCCAAATAAATTTGCATGTGCCATCTCTAATCATTCAAATAAACATCTGTTTTGTTTGCCCGTACCGCTCATGGAGCGACGGGGCAGTCAATAGCTTCCATGCTAAGCGGGTTATTCTCATGATACGTGTTTATTCACTTGTGATTGCACGAGAGAGGTGATAACCCACAAGTATAGGGGATCGTTTGTAGCCTTTTTCGATAAGTAAGAGTGTCGAACCCAACAAGGAGCTAAAGGTAGAATTAATATTCTCTTAAGTTCTATCGACCACTGATACAACTCTGCACACACCAACGTTTGCTTTACCTAGTAACAAGTAATAAAACTAGAAGTACTTTGTAGGATAAGTTTGCAAGATAATAAAGAACGTGGAAATAAAAGCTAGGTGTTGTTTTAATAAAAGATCAATTAAGTTAGTATAGCGAGTGTGGAAAAGTGGTGGTAGGATTTGCGGAATTGTCCCTAAGCAATTGGCTAAGTTACTAGACCGATAGCAAGTTTTTATGTGGGAGAGGCCACTGCTAGCATATCATCCCTTACTTGGAGTTCTATGCACTTATGATTGGAACTATTAGCAAGCATCCACAACTACTAAAGTTTATTAACGTAAAACCCAACCATAGCATTAGGATATATCGGCCCCCCTTCAATCCCGTATGAATCAATTTCTATGGTAGGAAGAAGTTTCTGTCACTCTTGTCCTCCAATGCATAGTCCTGTCAACATACAACTAACCTTATGGTGTGATCCACGCGCACGCTCATATGATGGGCACCGAAGGACAGCAACATAACCACAAGCAATTTAAACCAATCATAGCAATTCACAAATTACCCATAGGACAACAGAAATCTACTCAAACATCATAGGATGGCAACACATCATTGGATAATAATATGAAGCATAAAGCACCATGTTCAAGTAGGGGGTACAGTTGGTTGCGGGAGAGTGGACCGCTGAATATAGACGAGGGAAGGTGATGGAGGTGTTGATGAAGATGACGGAGTTGTTGGAGTAGATCGCCGTCACACGATGATTGCCTCGGCGGCGTTCTGGCGCCACCGGAAGAGAGGGAGGGAGAGAGCCCCCCTCCTTCTTCTTTCTTGGCCAACCCCCTATATGGGAGGAGGGTTTCCCCTCTGGTCCTTGGCCTCCATGGCTCCCGGAGGGCAGGAGCCCCTCCGAGATTTATATCTCTCACTCTCTGTTTCTCTTCTGTTTTGCGTTCCTATTTCCGGCCAAAAAACCATTTCTTTAATATCCAGAGATCCGTAACTCCGGTCAGGCTGAAATTTTAACACAATTTTTCTCTCGCTATAAGCTTCTTGGTGGCCGAAGAAGGACTCCAACCGACTTACGAGGTGGCCACAAGGCAATCCCGCCTAGGGCGTGGTGGCCCCCTGATGCCCTGTGAAGGATGTGGGCTTCCGTTTGCGTTGATTTTCCCCCCAAAAAATCACATATATTCTAAAATAAATCTCTGTAAAATTTTATCGTGTTTCAACTTTGTTTGATATGGATTTTCTGTGAAATAAAAAACATGCAAAAACAGGAACTAGCACTGGGCACTGGATCAATATGTTAGTCCCAAAAATAATATAAAAAGTTGCCAAAAGTATATGAAAGTTGTAGAATATTGGCATGAAACAATCAAAAATTATAGAGCCAAAAGTATACGAAAGTTGTAGAATATTGGCATAAAACGGTCAAAAATTATAGATACGACAGAGAGACGTATCAGCATCTCCAAGCTTAATTACTGCTCGTCCTCGAGTAGGTAAATGATAAAAAGATAATTTTTGATGTGAAATGCTACCTAGCATAATCTTGATCGAACAATCTAATCATGGCATGAATATTAAGATACGAGTGATTGAAGGCAATAGTCTATCAATTTGATATTGAAACAATAATTCAAAACATGCACGTAATTCATCATTGCCTTTCATAATAATGAAGCTAAAGGAAACAATCTCTATACACTTAGTTGTGTAAGCATGACACGCTCAGTCTTCCCTGCATAGATATATCAAACCTTTTTCACGCTCTTCAGCATTTTCAACTTCACTCAATACATGAGCGTGAGCCATCACTACTGGGAAAGGCCTTATAGGTGAACTCGGTAGAGTGGTGGGCGGGTCGAGGCACCCGCCACAGCAAGTTAGGAGAAGCAGTAGTGGCGGGTAACACTACACGACCGCCAGAGCTACCGGCAAACCAGTGGCGGGCAAAATACGACACTCGCCACAAAAAAGCGGTGCTGAGCATGGCTATGTTATGAATGTTTGCTGTGGCGAGTGGCTCGGCTCACCCACCACTATTGTTACAGGTAGCAGTGGCGGGCAGGACAAAATCCCCGCCCCAGCTAAAAGCCTGCAACCGGTTATATTTTTTTAATGCAGATACTAGCTGTGGCGGGCCCTCGGCCGTGCCCGTCACACGTAGGTTAGCGGTAGACTTTCCAAATTCAACTCGTAGATTGCCACCCGCCACCCCAAAATAGCAGTGGCGGGTCATCTAGCGCGCCCGTCGCAGGTGATGAGCATTATCTACACGCGCGCCCCCTCCCCTTCCCTACCCCAACCTCATTCTCACTCTTACTCTCTCCCCCATCTTGCTCTCATCGCTGACCTCGCCCTCCACCGCGGCGCTGCCCACGTCGCCGTCGCCGTCCGTTGCTGCCATCGTCCTCGCCCTCTTCCCCGTCACCCTCGATCCGCTGCCCCGTCGCCCTCCACTCTGGCAGGTATAAGGTCGCCGTCCCCTCCTCTCTTTTCGGCCATCCTCGTCGCCACCCACGGCCGCGGCCACCACGCACACGAACAGCCGCGGCAGCAGCCACGTTCGACTAGGGTTAGGGTTAGGGGTTTGATAGTTGTAGTTTTAGTTTTGAGTTTCTAGGTAGTTGTAGTTTCTAGTTGTATAGTTTTTAATGCACACATTAAAAGAAATTGTAGTTTGATATTTCTAGTTGTAGTTCGATAGTTGTAGGAATCAAAACGAGCCGTATATATGAAATCAACAGCCGTATAGTTGTAGTTTATAGTTCTTTACAGGGATATATACTATTAGCGCTAAAGTTTTGGCGATGCATTGATTTATTTCCATTTCGCCAAATTTCTAGCACTAAATGTGTCCATTTTTATGAAGAGGTCATGCCAAATTTCTTTGTTTATTTTTTATTCATATTGTGCTATAGTATATGTCTTCATTTCTTTACAGGGATTCATACTATAAGCGCTAAAGTTTTGGCGAAACGTTGATTTATTTCTGTTTCACAAAATTTCTAGCTCTTAATGTGTCCATTTTTATGCAGAGGTCACGCCAATTTTTTTGTTTGTTTCTAATTCATATTGTGCTATTGAAGATTTCTTCAGTTCTTTCGCCAAATTTATTTATCTGCATGTTCTAGGTCATTTTTCCCGAAATGGCGGACAAGGCAGGTACCGTGGTGTTTTCCAGAGGCCATGCTTTATTAGTAGGTATAGATTTGAGATTTCTTGCCCTACTTTTGGCAGTACCTCCGTCAAAACTATGAAGACGTTTTAGTAATGTTGTGTTTATTGGGCCATGCTTGTGGATATACTTTTTTGGGTTGCAGAATTTATATGTTCCCATTCTAGGTTCACTTTCATTTCTTTAGAATTCCATCAACAGGTCTTTTGAACAACACCTTGATGAGCAAGATCTTCAGACAGAGCTATCCAATACACTACTGTTAGGACTTGCTTTTGGTATATCGTGTGACATTTTCTATGACATGTTCAAAGTGATGTAATGAACTACACCATTACTGATGTAAGTGCTTAGTTCCTCCTATGTCTTTCTTTGAGAAATCCAAATGCTGGAATCAATGGCCTCTATTTCGGACGTGGAGTTTGTGAGCCCGAGCTCAAATGAGCTTGGGTGAACAGTAAATTCGAAAAAAAATGAAAACAAATTCAAAAAAATCTGAATTTTTTTTGACAAAAGTTTCGAGTGCTTGCAAAGATTCGTCGTGGAATCACATTCCTGGAAGGCATGGCAAAAAACAAGATCGATACTCCAAAAATGCTACATTCGAAAGCATTTTGGAGCACTGATTTTGTTTTTGTTTTTCCATGACTTTCACAAATGTAATTTCATGATGAACTTTGCAAGCTCTTAGAATATTTGTCAAAGTTTGACATAAAAAGATTCAGATATTTTTGAACTTTTTTCAGTGTTTTTTTGAATTTACTGTTCACCCGAGCTCATGTGAGCTTAGGCTCACAATAGGACTTTCGCTCTATTTCCTTCTATCTGTGGAATATATTGGACCGGGTGGGTGCTGCCATCGTGCTTTGCTTTCGGTGTAACAGCCTGAACAGAATATGAATCGTGTACTACTAAGTTGGATATAACGATTCTGCTTTGATTTTTGTATAATGTTCTAAACCTGTGAAATGCACTTTCACCTTTCATCATGTGAACCTATCGAATATGAAGCGTGATTTACCCGGTTGGATATGGCTGTGGCAGGGGGATGCGGCAAGCCACGCTTTCTAACTAGTTGACATGAGCCAAGTAGCATTTCCCCATATGATGGTTCGTGGTCTGGTCATATTGACATAGTTCATGAATTCTTCCCCATGTTGTTGAAACTTTGCTATTGGCTTGGTCATATTGACATGAGCCAAGTCGTTTTTCTCATATGATGGTTCCTGATTTGACATGTTGACACAGATCAAGAAGTTTTCTCCAAGTGGCATGATCCTTGCTCTTGGCTTGGTCATATTGACACATGCCAAGTAGCTTTCGTTCTCCACAAATTTGATATTTTGCTCTTGGCATGGTCATATTGACACATGTCAAGTAGTACTCTCTCCATATTTGATATCTTGCTTTTGGCATGGTCATTTTGACACATGTCAAGTAGTACTCTCACCATATTTGATATCTTGCTTTTGGCATGGTCATATTGACACATGTCAAGTAGTACTCTCACCATATTTGATGACTTGCTCTTGTCTTGGTCACATTGACACATGACATGTAGCCTTTCAACTATGTTCTTGGCATTATGCTCTTGATTTGGTCATATTAACACAAGTCAAAAAATATAAATTGCATGTTGATTGCCTCTGATTTGGTCATATTGACACAAATCAAGGTGTTTCTTTCCTTATATACCATGATGGATTTCCTCCGAACAAAATGATGGCAATGGTATGGATCGGGGGAAATCAAGATAAAGAAACCAATGAATAAAATATAGACCAGGGGCCCCATACGTAAGTCATAGTCCCATATAAAAATGATGAAAATAAATAGCTGCTTATTAAATTGTGATCTTGATATACATGCATATATGCTTTGTCATAGTAAAAAAAAATACACATGTGTAATCATGACATGCTAAACAAAATACTCCTAGGCTATACGAGTATAAACTGGCAGCCACTTCGTCTAGATAAACCGTTGAACCAAAAATACTCCTTGGTTAGACGAGTATAAACTGTAGCCACTTCATCTGGTAAATAGATGAACCGAGTATACTCCAACACCTTATGAGTATAAACTATGATGCCAAATATAAGGCAAATGCTCCAAACTATAGATAACAGCCTATGCAAAACTATAAAATAAGCAGGTTGCCCACAAAAGTGCACTCGTTATATGTTGCATGCTTGAGTTGCATAAAACAATATCATGCATGTTGCTCATGTACATCCCAATCTAGATGCATGGAAAATATATAAAATGAGTTCTTGCCAAATCATATTTGCTAACTGCCATGCATAATCAAACCTCTTGTTGGTTACACTACGGGCATACATGTTGTGCTACGTTAGTAGTAATACAAACACGATGGCATAAAAGTTATATACATCTATCATATAGATAATTAAATGAGCACACTCTAATTCTCATGCATATAGAATGTGCTAAGTGAAATCTAACGTGTAAACATGAGATGATCAAAAATATTAGTTGTCTCAGTTCGCACAATAATAAAACTTGCCCATGAGTCCAAATCAGTGCACGTAGGCTAATATAAATATTCCTACATGTCACAAAATAATGCATACTCCATATGGTATGCCATACTTCAAAGCGTAGATATTATCTACTCATGAAGAAAATTTAGTACTGACCATATGCACTAGTACTAAAAGAAATAAGATAAGTTAATATTTCACATGCAAAAGCAAATCATATATTGCCTAGATAAAGGCATGTGCATCTCACGTGCATGGTCACATGTAGCTCATGCATGCATTGTTCTTGGAAGCTCTGTTAGCCGGCTGATTAACCATTAAATTAAACTACCCATAGAGTTAAGGAAATAACTATAACTCTTATGCACATGATAAAAGTTCATATTTGTCAATTGATAGGAAAATTAAGTTGAGCGGCCCAAGCATGAATATATTATACCGACACTATGTACTACCAATATTAGTACAAGTGAGATGAAATATAATTTGACTTATAAAATAGGTCATATGTTGCAAATGAAAACCATCACACATGATAACATCAACAAACTTCAAGGCTCCCCCGAGCACGCCGGCGTCGATGACGTCGAGGAGGACTTCATTTTATTTTGTATTTTTGGGATAGTCATGTGTTGTAATGCTTTGTAATACTCATGTGGGAATTCCTAATCAGGGGTTTTCTCTTCAGAGATGTAATTAACAGAATTTTTATGTAAATGTAAGAATTCTATAAATAAAGTACCTGCAATGTTTGATCCTCTTTTTATTTTATGCATACACACACTTAAATTTATTCGTTTTGTATCAATGATGTGGACGCATATTTGCCGCCCCAATTTCCCGTCATCAGCTGGTTATATCTGTTGATGTTTTATCTTTCTTATGTGATTCCCTATTGTGTTGTTACACGTTGTCTTGAAAATATAGGTACTATGACTTACAGAGTCCTTCGTTTCCTTTTCATGTCTATATCATGGCAATTGTTGTCTTGGTTGCTGGAACTTCCTGGTGGAGGGGATCTGATCAATCCTAACAACATGAGAATCACCTACCGAGAGGGAAACCTATGGCTCTGATAACCAAATCTATCAAAGGATATAGGATTGTTATCCTCACCATGGAATTAGTAATATTGATGCGGTGGTTTCTTTTCATCGTAGTGCATGCAATCCAATTCTAAAGAGAGCACCCCCCCCCATAGCATTGGCTAGAGAATGCAATGCCACGGGAGAAAAACTTCCAAGAAAGCATACTTGTTGGGCCGCTAAGGCCAGCCCACCTGCACAGCGCGATGCTAAACCCACAACGGGGCGATGTATCGGAGCTCCCTAACCCTAAACCCTGACCCCTCTCATAGCGTGCCTCCTCCCTGACCCCGATGCCCCCTTCTCCCCTTCCCGCTCCCGCGTGTCTTGACCCTCTCCGGCAGCCAGCGACCTTCTCTGGTGATGACGGTTCCCCGTAAGCAAGTTGATTACCTGCCCCTCTCCGCTATCCACACCCTTTCATTTCTTGGACCAAATCGTCGCCGAATTTGTGCAGCCGCCATAGTGGCTAGGCCATCTAGAATCGAAGACCCTTTTGGAACCCTAGGTTGCGCCATCGCATCCACTGGAATTGCGTTATATGGTTCTGTAGATTAATGCCATGTTTTCTTTGGTACAACAAAAATGGTGGAACTTGAAAAAGAAGAGGACCTCTTGGTCCACGACGAAGCCATGCTGGATGATGATGATACTTAAGAGGACTATGTGGAGTCAGAAGATCATGATTCAGTGGAAGAATTGCAGGCTGAACCTTCAAAGAAGGCCGTGTACAACAAACAGGGGCTCCTCGAGAAGCTCGAGGACATAGCCTGGCCAGAGCATGTGGACTAGATGCACAAGCTCACCGTCGATCACGAACAAGGGGAGAAGATCGATGTGAACGATGATCTTACCCGTGAGCTCGCCTTCTACACCCAGGCTTTGGATGGCACGAGGTAGGCCTTTGAGAAGTTGCAGTCCAGGAAGGTCCGGTTCCTCAGGCCGGCAGATTACTATGCAGAGATGGTCAAGATTGACTCTTACATGCACAAGATCAAATGGAAGCTCTTGTTTGAGAAGAAGAAGATTGAGGAGGCTGAGGAGAGGAAGAAGGCCCGAGAGTCGAAGAAGCGACCGAAGGAGGTGCAAGCAGAGAAGCTTAAGGAGAGGGCCAAGCAGAAGAAGGAGAGCATCGAGTCAGTCAACAAGTGGAGGAAGCAGAGGCAACTGGGGGAATTTCCTGAAGGAAAGGAGGACGGGCCAAACCAGAACTTTGAAGTTGAAGAAGGACTCAAGCAGCACAAGAAGCAAAGGCCTGGAGTTTCTCCTGGTGATAGGTCCGATGGTCTTGCTAAGCGAGGTAAGCAAGGAAAGAACCGTAGGTCAAAGGATTCCAAGGTTGGGCATGGTGATCGCAAAGGGTTGAAGAAGCAAAACACTACTGACATGACGAATGACTTCAGAGGATTTAACAACCAAAAGGGCGAGTCAGGAAACAAGAAGAGGAAGATGTTTTGATACGGTGTTGTAAGTCTGTTCCTACTGCCTTGTGACGCTATTATATTCTTGTCGTTATGTTATTCTGCTGCAGTACTTTATCGCTAGATGCAAACGTTAGCTGGATGTAGGGAATTTGGGGAGGCGGCCCAAACACAAGACATTTATCTTTAACTGTGCTATCCTCCATAAGATCCAGTGTCTTTTGCATTTAACTTGTGACTAGTAAGTTGCCCATTTGTCGCCACGAAAAATAAATATATACTGAAATATAGTACTAAATATTCATTACAATGATCCAAAACGGAAGTGGATGCATCACATGTGTATGATTGTAAGTAAATCGGTAGTCTAGTTACTAAAAAGCTTGGAACATATGCTTGACAATGCTTGCAAGGAACAAGTTCAGTGTCCACGTCAATGTGGAGTCTCTATATAAACGAGTATTGTGTGCACAGGTATGAGTGTGACGTGGTTGTGACAGTAAAGTAATTTGGTGCAATGATCATCACACAAGAAGGCTCCGCCCGTTTGTGAGGCACAATCAGTGCAAAGCTTGATAACAAATGTAACGACAACTTGTCGATTTGTTTCTTACAAGGGCGATGATAGGCGCCGGCAGACCGGCTGAAATTTGGGCCGGTCGCTGCGCGCCCGTCAGATGCGCTTGCCCTGAGCCATCAGATCTCACGCAAACTCTCGTCTCGCTATTTTTCCTCCCCCTGCAAGAAGACACGCTTCTTCCCCCACGTGAACCCTCAGACCTGCTGGCCGCTCCCTCCAGCCAACGCTTGCAGCAGGGTGCCCCTCGTTCGCAGCCTCCCCGGTGCCGCTCGCAGCCTGCCGGCGAAGTATCGTCCATCGGCCAGTTGTAGCAAAAAACTTGCTGGTCACAACAAAATTGCCTCGGGTTGTAGCAAAAATGCTGCCCCAGTCACCGCTCGCGCCCGCAGTCGCCGTATGCCCTTGCAGCTCTGACACTGCCGGTTGCAGCTCTTCCACCAGCAGCCACCGGTGCCGAAGACGGCAGCCACGTGATGGCGAGAGCAGATGCTGGAACCATGGGAACCAAAAGCTGGAAATAACAACGAGATTTGTTGCGACGGCCCAGAGTCGACTAGCCGGTTGCAGCTTCTGTAGCGCCGCTCGTAGCTTCTACAAGCGCCAGATGCAGCTTCTGCCGTTGACGGTTGTAGCACGGGGGCACCACCGTAGCAGCTCCCCCCCCCCCCCCCCCCCGCCATGGTTGCAGCTCCTGTCCGCCACGGTTGCAGCTCCCGGCCGCCACGGTTGCAGCTCCCCCCGCAGCCGGATGTAGCTTCTGCCGTAACGGTTGTAGTACCGGGCGTCACCATCACAGATCCCCGCCTCATGGTTGCAGTTCCCCGTCACCGCGGTTGCAGCTCTCCATGCAGCTCGATGTAGCTTTTTCCGACACGGCTATAGCACCGGGTACCGCCATCGTAGATCCCCTGCCGCCATGGTTGCAGCTCCGGCTTGCTCTCTTCTTCGTCGCAGGGCACTTCGCCACTTGCAGGTTGTAGCAGCATGTAACGCATCGAGTAGCGGGGCACATCACCGTCAACCGTCGGCTTCCGAAGGAGCTACGCAGCCTCTTTTTGCCGCACGACAGCAGACTGCAACCCCGGCTAGTTGTGGCGCACGACAGAGCCATCCCCGAGGAGAAAAATCTGCGCTTGAGTAGAGGAGATGGGATGCTTCATGCGCTCAGGTGAGAGATTCAGTTGTGAGAGAGATGATACGATGGAAGAAAATGCGTGGCTGGTGGCTTCGTCGATTGGATAAGGAAGAAACAAGAGGTGGGCACGTGGGGCCATAGAGGGGACACGTGCGCCAAGCGACCAACGGAGGCGCGACGGGAGACGCATGATCTCTCATGATCCAACGACCCGCGCGCGACCGGCGGAAGACTCGGCCGGTCCGCCAGGTACAAATGTTTCCCTTCTTACAAATATAGGAGGAAAGCATATGACTTTTTCAGGACCTTTGGCTTACAAGGAATGCGATAAATTAATACACAAGTCATGCAAATACCGTTTACTGTTTTTTTTCTATTTTTTATCTTTTAACAAAACAACATCACTCTCTAGTTTTCACTTTTCACCCATCATACATTTTTTAGACAATAATCTATTCCAAACCGACACACTACTTAGGATATAAGTAACACCTTAATAATACCTATTACAATAATATATCATGCATGGAGGGATCAAAATAGACACCTGTTTCCGGCTGTGCATTCATGACGCCAACAGTCATGGCTCATGTCTTCTTTCACCCTTATTGTGTTTCTTGTCTCTTGCACTTGCCCAGAGTGTAGTTTTTAGTATTACAAGAACCATGAAAGCAGTAAATATTTGAGCCAAAATATTTCACAATGTGAAATCTACTGTCCTTAGCTTAAAAGGTTAGATAAAAGGCCCCAACTATGTTGCACGCTACTAAGATTCATCCCAATCAATGGAGAGAGTTTTACAAAGATTCTTGTTGATCCTACAAAACAATTACAATTATATTTGACATAATAACATCTTAACCGAAAACTTGTCATGATTTTCTTGCGTTACCTCTGCTTCATTTGACGTGCAACTGCAATATTTGGACTAAAGTGCACCGAGCAGAAAGCAGTAGTATGCATATTGTGTTCTAACTAGAGACAAAACAATGATTTAGAAAATTCTATGGACTATATTATACAATTATATCATGTATACCTAAATAGTTGATCCTCGCTACTTATACTATCTTGACATGCACACATGCCATTTCATTAAAGGCCAACCACAACATGTACGATTTTTTTTTCATTATTATCTCAAAATCGACAAGGGTGGACCCACGTTGGGCTGAGTGGTGGCCTAGGCACCCACTAAATTTTTGGTTTTCTAGCTTTGAAGCATAGTCTTTCTACTACTTGGGACACAGTTAGCAAAATAAGTGTGCCCCCACTCACTTGGGCCCCCACTAAAATTTTGGCCTAGGTCTGCCCCTGAACATTGACACATCACACTTCACCACACATGACACCATCTACATCCTTATCAGCTAGATCCAACCCATTAAATGACAAAAATCTTCATGTGGCTGCAATACATAGCCTAATACTGCCCATTACAAAATTGATTGGTTGGTAGTAAATATGATGGTGCATTACAAAAGGAGAATAAGTATCTATCTATAGCACTACACTTTGGCTCGGAGTTCTCCTCTCGAGTCCTCATGCATCGATGACTGTGCTAACTAGATTTATAGGACTGGTGCATCGCTCATCCATGATTCCGGCCTTCACGAGGAAATAAATAAAAATGTGTTAGATAACATCAATATTTGATTGACCAGCTGTTACAATGTAGTTTACCACATAAAATCGGGTGGAAGGGCTATATGGTGGTTCACCAAAGTTTCTCAAAGACAGTCTGCCAGAGTCAGAGATCATTAGCATTTGCACACAGGTTACCAATTATACTCTACAGATAACAAGCTGCTTCTTTTTTGCAAATTAATACTATCAAGAAAAGAAATTCAGCATCATAAAAACTTACGACATATAGAACTCCACCCGTGAGAACATCTTAACACGTGAAGCAAATGATAAAAAATGAATTGTTTTAGGACCTTGCAAAGATTAAAAGGATGTCCCACTTTCACAATCAAAGTATGCTAAATGCACTACCCAGCTTAGTCAAGAGCAGGAAAGTACATGACCGTAGATCTAATAGTAATAGATTTATGAGACACTGCAAATGTAAATGGCATGAGGTCAATACAACTAAAACAGATAAGAGTAAATCAACCAAATGAAATGGTCATCATGCTTAGCTTACCTGGATTCCATCGAAAATCAACCCAAAGGTCCAAGCTCAACCCAAAGGGGCTGCATGTCCGTAACTATTCAGAAAAGATTGGCCTGGCACAATATAACCTTTTCTTTTTGAATGGCCCTGCTGCGTACCCTTGAATTGTAGACGAGTCATTTTCAAGGAGAATAATTTTGCCAATGAGCGTATTGTACCCAACATTGACAATCTCATAGATGGCAAGACCTCCCATTCCATCAGAATGACCACAGGTTCAGAGACCTACAACAAGCCGGCAGTACAGCACCGAGATTAATCAAAATTTACAAACATAAACAAACTTGACAGTTCATTATCTTTATACCATATGTCAGAGAAAAGATTATTGTTAAACATAATGCAATGCAGAAAATGAGGTCTACAATATTCTGCCGGGTAGAGAGAAACTGCCGAGCACCGTGAAGAACACAATTCTAAAGCAACAAATCTATACGCACTCCCTGGTAATCAACTAAGAGCAGAACAATGAACAGTAAATACTGAGAAGCCCCACGAGCATGCAAATAGTCAAAATCCATCAGCAACCATCTAGGTATAACCACACACCTCTGATCATCAAAGACCAAACAACATTGTGATATAGACCAGCGACCATAATACGATAATACCACCACCCAAATCTTGAAAGTACAACCGCTCTACCTCTAGAATCTTCAAACCTTCAGTGCTAAGCAAACTACCAGGCAATGCGGGATGGATTCGAATGCCTCCTTGGAAACAGGGTGAGAAATCAACGTAAGCACCACCACCTCGGGTACCCTTCCATCTACACAAATCCCTCGGCAATTCAGCTTGACCTGACCACATCGCAGGCCGCAAACACAAATGCCACCCAGGTACAAGGTCACCAGGGCAGTGTCGTCCTCTTCCAGCTACCAATCAGAGGGCCCAAAGGTTGCGAGGAGGGCATGTGCTGTGGCTGTGCAGCACATGCCGAGGCCCAGCTCCGCTAAGCGCTACTTGCTGCTAGTTCTCCTGCATCCCCCTCCCCGTTGTTGGTCCTCCCCAAGTCCAGCGAGGTAGATAGAGAGGAAACAGAGGGGGAGGGGCAATACCTACAGAGGTCGAAGCCATCATCACTTGCTGGATCTCTTATCACCACTGCCTCCATGTTCGTGAGGGAGAGAATTCGACACGACGGGCAGCCCTGCGCCCCAAGTTGTACACCAGCGTCCTTCCGCTTCTATTACGCCGGAGGTAGTGAGGCATCTTAACCACCGATGAGCACCAGGCATTGTACACGCAGTAGTTCCGTCAAGACAACCTGTTGTGTAGGGCGCTGGAGCTATCAGTCGCTAAACACATCGTCAAGGCAAGCTGATGCTTCACACGCCGGGCCGCACCATCACTCCCAACGCGGGCGCCTCCACCCTCGCTCTTCTCCGCTCCTCGCTTGACCGCGTCATTCTAGAATCCCACCTCCATCCCCCTCCCTCGATGGGCAAGGATAGTGCAGGCAGAAATAAGAGGTAGGGGCAGATGCAGGGAGGGACGCGGCGGTTGCTCGAGGTTGCCAGGACTTGGGAGGAGAGCCTTGGCGACCCGTCTTTATCGAGGGAGGTGGAAGAGCAGGAAGCAGGGATCGGACAGGAGTTTGAGCTCTGATCGGCACCGATTGGACCAGAGGCTTCCTTGAACTTCACGAGCGATAGTGTGTCGGCCTTGGCATGATTTTTTGCGTTTAGAGAGGAGAGTGCGGTTTCCTGGTTTTCAGAGATTGATTAGCGTATTGATTCATTCCATGGAATACGTCCGTTAGGTGGCTTCTGGTCAAGATCGTGCGGAAACGGATCGTTTGATGGTTTTTTTTAAACTATTACGTAGATCTTCTTTTAAATCTCAGCCATCGATCTTTATGGTTAACACAAAATTGACGGATATAAACGGGAGACGGAAGGAGAACTATGAAAGTTTCCACCCTTTAATATTAGGTATATAGTATAGATATAGATGGCCCTTTTGGTTATTGAATGCAGCTGAACTTACTATCTATGCAGTAATATTAAATAGTGCATTGAAGTTTACAGCTGCTGTGTGCGCCTTCCTATTGTTTACTTTGTTCTGGAGCATTTTATTGTATCAGTGTGCAAGCTAAAGTGAAAGGAGTAACACTTGGTAATTTTGACTGCTCGTACAGTCAAGTCTTTTATATCTTGCATTAGCTACGGACCACTGTGCATCACAATCAGTGTCACATTTGTCTTCCTTCTCTGCTATTTTGATATTGAATGTCCAATCGGACTAAACAGATTTGGTTGTGATGCATTGTTCGTTCTTATTGCTATGCATGGCCAGATGAAGTTGGGGATCATTTATTATTTCTTGCTGATTTTGATTGTTGGAACAACTTTGGCATTAGCTACAGTACCAATATGCGGACACTGCTTGCGATAAATGCATAAGCCTAAATTCGGCAAGTTGCAGCTTGCCTGATTATGTATGTTGATATTTTGTCTTTCTTATGCGATTACAAGTTGCGTTGTTACACTTTCTCTTGAAAATTTCGGAGCTATGATTTACATAGTCCTTCGTTTCCTTTTTCTGTCTATATCATGGAAACTATTGTCTTGGTTGCTGGAACTTCCTGATGGAGGGGATCTGATCAATCCTAAAAGCATGACAATCACCTACTAAGAGGGAGACATCTGGCTGATAACCAAATCTATCAGAGGGGATAGGCTTGTTATCCTCACCATGGAAGTACTAAGATTGATGTGGTGGTTTCTTTTCATCGTAGTGCATGATATCCGATTCTAAAGACCCCCGCCTACAAACCCTTGTTCGCCTTATTTGAGCTGAATGGCTGCCTCGATAGGAAACCAATTTTCCATGAGGTTTGCACCAGAGGAACCGGAAGTTGCGAGGTACTGCTGGAAGAGGTGGTGTAGGATCTCTTTCGTCTGACCATGTTGTAATGTGAGAAGCTTTGTCCTTGTGTCATGACCTATCTCAGACTCTGCAACCTTGCCTTCTTGTCTATCTGGAGAAGATTGCACTGGATCAAAGGGACCTGGTTGAACGACTGGTTGGCTGACACTAGTAGAAAAAGGGCCTTTCGTTCGGCCGAGGAAGAAGATTTAGTCCCGGCCGCGTTTGGAGCCGGGACTAATGTGAGCATTAGTCCCGGTTCCAACGGCGAGGGCGGACGCACGGGCACAGCCACCTTTAATACCGGTTCAAACAGGACCTTTAGTCCCGGTTGGAGATACCAACCGGGACTAAAGGTTGCGGCACTTTTAGTCCCGGTTGGTGTCTCCAACCGGGACTAAAGGTCTATCTTTAGTCCCGGTTGGAGACACCAACCGGGACTAAAGGTTTTTTTTCTCTCATGCCTACCCCTCCCCCCCCCCCCCCGGGATCGTCTTTTTTTGTTTTGTAGAAAATAAACAAAAATGATAAAATCTTCAAAAAATAAAATCCTTTGAGATGTAGTTAGGTTTTAGTGTCTAGTTGGTATAGAAATTTTGAAATATGAATTTTGACCATTTTTGCAAAAAAACAGAAAAAATATATTTAAAACGGCCATAACTTTTGCATACGACGTTGAAAAAATAAATTAATATATAAAAAAAACTAGAGAAAAATTGGGACTCGAATTCACCCGGGTTTACCCGGTGAACTTTTCTCAGATTCTCAAAATTCCAAAAGTAAAAAAAGTTATTTCAAAAAGAAGATTTTTTCCTACAAAAAAAAAAAAAGCACACATAGCAATATTATTTCAAAAGTTATTTCAAAAAAAATAAGCACACATAGTTATATTATTTCAAAATCAAAATCAAAACAAATTCCAAAAGTAAAAAAAGTTATTTCAAAAAGAAGATTTTTTCCTACAAAGTACATTATTTAAAAGACAAAATACATTATGCAAAAGATGATATGGATGCAATATTTGTATTCCTATCATTTTTCTGATCGATTTATACATATTATTTGTCGAATTTTGATTTACGAATGTAAAGATATGAATTTTTCCATATTAAATTGAAAATGGCAATAATAATGTAAAATTCATTTTTTGTTATTTGAATTAATAATTATTATTACTTAATCATTAATGTTTATGTTAATATAGGTTTGGAATTCAAAAAATAATATCATGTGACATCAAAGTCTAGGGGATAATAAGATTGATAGCATAGTATTATCAAGATGTTATCAGTGCAATCTTGGAAGCTCATTGAGATGGAACTCAAAAGTTAATTGTGCTAGGGGTGGAGTAGTGTGAGGATGGGTGACCGACTGGGAAGTTTGACCACAAGTATGCACTTTGACTTGAGATTTGGGGTGATTAGAGATTAAACTGACAAATAATTCAAAGATTTGAAATATAGAAAAAAATTCAAAAAAATTATTTTGAAAAAAGGTCTTTTAGTCCCGGTTGATGTTACCAACCGTGACTAAAGGTCCTCCAGCCCCAGCGCACGAGCGCAGCCATGTGGAGGGCCTTCCATTTTCTACTAGTGTGAAAGGAGGTGGTGGAACCTGATTGTTACTCAAACGGCAACTGTAGATGGAACAAAATTTTGACTAGGGACTACTGACGTCACAAAGTTAGCTATTGTCTGATTCAAAGCACTGGCATTGCTAGATGCTTCCTAGAAATAGGAGAGATGAGTACATAAGTAAAAATAGCGCAAAACAGAAAAACAAATTTATCCGCAAACTATCATGTGAAAATGTATGCAGTTAATTTTAGTTTCCGTTTTCTGTACAGAATGGCTCCGTTAAACATCAAGCTACTCATGAGTCATGATAGAATCATTTCAAGCTAAAACTTATCATATGAACACCTTCATGCAAAAAAAACAACCCTTAAAGATGCTAGGGAAGCTAAAAATTTGGATTACGTCTTAGGAAAAGATCAGCCGGCTGGCCAGCCGTTGATTTCGGCCTCGTGATCCCGCCCGTGTTATTCACAATACACCCAGGTACGCTTGATTCCCTAGACCACGTCATCACAACAAGCCATCACTCTAGCCACCTGAACGTGCAACGCAAATTCTTGCTTCCCCTGTGGCATGCATTGCTTCGATGAGAATCGCGGTTGGCCACGACTTGCAGCACCAACTTTTGCTTGCACCACCCGCAGTGCTCAGGTTGTAGAGCCATGTCGCCGGTCATCTCACGGCAATGTCAGCGAGGGTGCGATGACCGGCCACATGGAAGTTCTAGGATTGCGGCACCAGCAACGACACTGCTATGACCATCCCTTGAAGTGCTGCTCCGGCGGCCCGATAATGCCCCATTGCAACACCGGTGGTGCTCCGTTGCAGCACCGGCAATGCTCCGGCAGCCCGGCGACGCTCCATTGCAGCACCCGCGAGGTTTCGGCGGCACTACGATGCTCCATTGCAGCACCAGTGATTCTCCAGCGGCCCGGCAATGCTCCATTGCAGCACCGATGATGCTCTAGCGGCCCGGCAATGCTCCATTGCAGCACCGATGATGCTACGGTGGCCCAACAATGCCCCATTGCAACACCGGTGGTGCTCCATTGCAGCACCGGCAATGCTCCGGCTGCCCTACGACGCTCCATTGCAGCACCCGCGATGTTCCAATGGCCTGATGATGCTCCGTTGTAGCACCGGCAATTCTCCGACGGCTCGTCGAGCTCCGTAGCAGCACCGACGATGCTCCGGCGTCCCGGTGAGAGGCTCCATTTCAGCAGCCAACTACGCATGCAGCAGGGACCGTGACTTGCAGCCCACCGGCGCTCCATTGTCCCAGCATCGCCGGCCACCAACGCGGCATAGCACCCAGACAACCTTGTGGCACCATTGTTGGCTAGCCGTCTCATAGCGACGGTGTTGAAGGGCAGCCCTTCGCAACAACATGCAGTAGACGTCCACAACCCTCACCTCGAAGCACCGGCTCGCGACATGTCGGCGCCCGGTCTCGCAACACCCGGCGCCCAGCTCCCAGCAGGGGCGGCGCCACCTTAGGGATTGGTATGGGCGGCTGCCCCGGGTGGCTCAAATGTGCGCCCTAATTTCAAAATCGCACGAGGAGCAGGTTCACACACGGATGACACACGAGCAACACCAGGTTCACAACGAGCTTTAGGCAACGAACAAAAAGGGGAAACATTTCGTTTGGATGGGACACTTAAGTGAAAGAAAGGCCCATTTGCAGCCCAAACAAGCTAGCTTATCCCTTCCACAGGCTCGGCCGTAGCAGGCAGTCACTAGAAAATCCCCAATTCAACTGGTTCCTAACCTAGTCGTTACATTGAGCTCTGCCTCCTCCTCGCGCCCTTGCTTGTCGCCGAGAACCATGCGAATGTAAGAACAGCAAGAAGAAGCCTCGGGCTTAGCCAGCGTGGGAGGCAGTGGCAGCGGCACACCCTAGAGCTCGCGCAAATGGGTATCGCCATTCACAAGGGCAAGATGCACAATGAGCAGGTACCAATCCATTTTCTTCTCATATGGCCTTCAATTTCTAGACAATAATTTTGGGGACTAAAATTATGAAGCATTATCCGAGTTTGATTGCTGCTTATTTCGATGGCCAACTGCCTGATGGTGTTGTAAACTTGTAATGTAGGGGATCTTTAAGAAAATGAAACCAATTGCTCCCTATTTTGGAACTGCCCCAATCAGTACTGAACCAATTATTGTGTCTAATGAAGTCTGTGATTCAAATATTATACAATCTCACGTTCTTGAACCTGAAGTATCTAATGAAGGACTTGATGCAAACATTTTACATGCTCCTAGTCCTGAACATGATGTGTCTAATGAGGGCTCTAATGTCAACATTTTGCAAGCTCCTCTTCAAGGATTTAGTCGAGCTGATATTGAACCTGATCTGGGACTCCGGAAACAAATCGAAGATTATAGTACCCCGGAAATTAGAGATGGAGTGAGGAGGAAGTATATAAAGAATGGTCCATTTCAGCATTTGGGCATGATTTTCCTTGCAACACTACAACAGATAAAAGGGTATTCAGAGAGGAATGGTTTGAGGAGTTTGATTGGCTATAGTATAGTGTAAAAAAGAATCGCGCATATTTTTTCACTTCTTTCTTTTCAAGCACTCAGCAAACCATGTAAGGTTTGGGCGCAATGTCTTCAAGCAGGATGGGTTTAAAAATTGGAAGAAAGCAGTAGAATATTGTAGGCTTCATGTAGGTTCGACAAAGAATCCTCACAACAGTGCTAGAAGACATTGTGAAGATTTTAAGAATCAAAGACAATGTGTGGCATATGCAATTACTACTCTAACTGAGAGGGCACATCTTCAATATCAAGAACATTTGTTTATTGTTATGGGTGTTGTGAGCTTTCTACTTAGGCAAGCACTTGCTTTCCTTGGCCATGATGGGTCCAAGACATCGAAAAACAGGGGTAATTTTCTTGAGATGTTGGATTGGTATGCTAAAAGATGTGAAGCTGCAGCTGATGTACTTAATGATAATGCTCCTGGAAATCATCAAATGACTTGTCATGATATCCAGAAGCAAATGGTACAAGCTTTGTGCAGAAAAGACCACCGAAGTCATCATGGGTGAGCTTGGGGATAGTCATTTATCTCTACTTGTTGATGAGTCCTGCGATGCATCTATTAGAGAACAAATGGCTGTGGTCCTAAGGTTTCTGAACATAAAAGGAGATATTTTGGAAAGGTTACTTGGTGTCAAGCACATTGTCGACACCACGTCTTCTTCTCTCAAAAGATCCTTGAATGAAGTGTTTGCTAACCATAAATTATTTTCGCCCCTGGTAACTTGAATTCCTGGATCCGCCACTGGCTCCTAGCACTCCTGTGCCGCACGGATGATGGTACGAGTAGCCGGTCGCAGCATCAACCATCGCCTCCCCAGCCGACTACGCCTTATGCGAGCAGTAGTTTAAGTGCAGCAAGCCAACAAATACACTAGCAAATCGGGTGGAAAAGAAACAAAACCAAAAGAATCACGATAGCCTGTTGTGGGGACCAGCCACATACAAAGACGCAGAGCGTGCTCCTGTGCTCTGTACCAAGCACGACTGAACGAGCTGATCTGCTAATCGGACGGCGCAGCGGGCCGTTTACGCATCGTCAGAAATCAGTCGGGGGGATATAAACGTTTGCCATTTCTTATATTATACTCCCTCCGTCCCAAAATAAGTGTCTCAAGCTTAGTACAACTTTGTACTAGAGCTAGTACAAAGTTGAGACAGTTATTTTGGGACAGAGAGAGTAGATAAGAAAACTTGTTAGAAATTTTACACATTTAATTTGGTTAGTGATTTCATGCAGAAAACATCATCATGCAAAGTAGCACAACCAACTAGTGAATCACTGTTCCCATCCACTGATGATATAGTCGAGCGATTCACTTTGCTATGTCAGTCGCTAGTGCAAGGACAAATCTAAATCTAAATCTATTTTGTAGCGAAGGAAGTATCAATTTAAGAGGGTCGTAACACCATCACACCTGCTAACATATTTTTGTATAGGTAGTGTTGTAAATTTGTTCTCGTAGCACTTTTGATTTGTTATGTTTCTTATTGTTCCACGTAAACATAATGTTCTAATTTGACAATCTGGTCGGAAGAAAATTTCAAATAAATCATGACTTTTTATAGGAAAATAAATCCTGACTTTTGATGCTTAACTTGAAAGCTATGAATTTGTTAAATATTTTTCCCCATCTATATGCACGTACACTAAAACATGCTTCTAGGAAAAACTTCCGAACATCATTGATTTTAGTTAGAACACGATGGATTTTAGTTTGAAAATTATTCAATACACAACGTGTTATAAGTCACCCTGAACATATCAGTTTTTGTTTTGAGAAAAAAAAAACATCAGTTAGAGAACACGCGAAAAAGCAACGCCACGGCCCACGGGAGAAAAACTACCGCCTTGATGTGCCGTTATGGGCAGCCCACCTGCAAGGCGCGGCGCTAAAGCCCGCAACGTGACGATGTATGGAGCTCCCTAACCCTAAACCCTGGCCCCTCTCATAGCACACTGCCTCCCCGACCCCGACGCCCCCTTCTCCCCCTCTCGCTCCCGTGTCTCTCCGCTACCCTCTCCGGCGGCCAGCGACCCTCTCCGACGATGATGGTTCCCCGTAAGCAAGGTGAGCACCTGCCCCTCTCCTCTCTTCATACCTTCTCCTTTCTTGGACCAACCGCAACCAAATTTCTGCAGCTGCCATAGTGACTAGGCCAAACTGAAACCGAAGTCCTTCTTTAGAACCCTTGGTGGTGCCGTCGCATCCGCCGGAATAGCGTTATATGGTTTTGTAGATTAAGGCCGCGTTTGATAACAAAGTATTTTCTAAGTATTCTGAGAATACTACAGTTTTTGTTATTACCGTAGTTTTATTTACAAAGGGTTGTTTGGTTGCCTCTAAAACTGTAATTTTAATACTACAGTTTTTAGCAAACCACGGTATTTTCTCTGTACAAAAAAAGAACCACATACCTCTTTTTTAAAAACTAAGCACCCTGAAAAAAGGGAGTCCCTTGCCCAAACCTTCTTCTCGACACGCCTCATGTCCACGACCGGTTTACTAGGATCTTCTGCTTGGTGATTTAGTTACCTCGCTTCCGCTTATTGCTCCAACTATACAAAGATATACTTTAACACAAATTGCAGCCAACCAAAAACATTTTGAAAAAGTTGTTGCCATCTGGATAGTCAGCTAGAAAGTGTGCCTTCTACATCGTGTGGATGGCCATTCTTGGTGCAAGGACAAATCTAAATCTAAATCTATTTTGTATCAATGGAAGTATCAATTTATGAGGGTCGTAACACCATCACACCTACTAACATATTTTTTTATAGGTAGTATTCTAAAATTGTTCTCGTAGCACTTTTGATTTGTTATGTTTCTTATTGTTCCACGTAAACATAATGTTCTAATTTGATTATCTGGTTGCAGGAAAATTTCAACTAAATCATGACTTTTTTAGGTAAATAAATCCTGACTTTTGATGTTTAACTTCAAATCTATGACTTTGTTAAATATTTTCCCCCATCTATGTGCACGTACACTAAACAATGCTTCTAGAAAAAAACTTCCAAACATCATTGATTTTAATTAGAACACGGTGGACTTTAGTTTGAAACTTGTTCCGCACACAATGTGTTATAAGTCACCCTGAACATATCATTTTTTTAAGAAAGAAACACATCAGTTAAAGAACACGCGGAGAATCAACGCCATAGCCCACGGGAGAAAAACTACCGCATTGATGGGCCTATGGGCAGCCCACCTGCAAGGCGCGACGCTAATGCCCGCAAAGGGGCGATGTATGGAGCTCCCTAACCCTAAACCCTGACCCCTCTCATAGTGCGCCGCCTCCCTGACCCCTATGCCCCCATCTCCCCCTCTCGCTCCCGCGTCTCTCCTCTACCCTCTCCGGCGGCCAGCGACCCTCTCCGGCGATAATGGTTCCCCGTAAGCAAGGTGAGTACCTTCCCCTCTCCGCTCTCCATACCCTCTCCTTTCTTGGAGCAAACCGCCTTCGAATTTGTGCAGCCGCCATAGTGATTTGGCCAAACTGAAATCGAAGTCCTTCTTTAGAACCCTAGGTTGTGATGTCGCATCCGCCGGGGATAGCGTTATATGGTTCTGTATATTAAGGCCGTGTTTGATAACAAAGCATTTTCTAAGTATTCTCTGAATACTACAGTTTTTGTAATTACTGTAGTTTTATTTACAAAGGGTTGTTTGGTTGCCTCTAAAACTAAGATTTTAATACTACTATTTTTGGCAAACCAAGGTATTTTCTCTGTATAAAAAAATTAACCTCATACCTCTTTTTTAAAAACTGAGCAAGCTGAAAAAAGGGAATCCCTTGCCCACACCTTCTTCTCAACATGCCTCATGTCCACGAACGGTTTATTAGGATCTTCCGCTTGGTGATTTAGTTATCTTGCTTCCGCTTATTGCTCCAAATACTAAACTAGTATGTTTAGGCAAAAATGCCACACCAGGGGCGGCCATCATGTTGATACTATACAGGATTACAAGCCTTGGAGGCCAAGGGAAATCTCAACCGAATCACACAATATTCGACGGGTGAAGATATTCCAATACAAAACAACTATAGAAAGATTTACTTTAACACAAATTGCAGCCAACCAAAAACCGTTTTGAAAAAGTTGTTGCCGTCCGGATAGTCAGCTAGAAAATGTGCATTCTACGTCGTGTGCATGCCCATTCATGGTGCAGAGACAAATCTAAATCTGAATCTATTTTGTAGCGAAGGAAGTATCAATTTATGAGGGCCGTAGCACCATCACACCTACTAACATATTTTTTTATAGGTAGTGTTCTAAAATTGTTCTCGTAGCACTTTTGATTTGTTATGTTTCTTATTGTTCCACGTAAACATAATGTTCTAATTTGACTATCTGGTCGCAAGAAAATTTCAAATAAATCATGACTTTTTTTAGGTAAATAAATCCTGACTTTTGATGCTTAACTTGAAAGCTATGAATTTGTTAAATATTTCACCCCATCTATATGCACGTACACTAAAACATGCTTCTAGAAAAAAAAACTTCCGAACATCATTGATTTTAGTTAGAACACGATGGATTTTAGTTTGAAAATTATTCAGTACACAATGTGTTACAAGTCACCCTGAACATATTTTTTTTTTTTTGAGAAAGAAACAAATCTGTTAGAGAACACGCGGAAAAGTAACGCCACGGCACACTGGAGAAAAACTACCACCTTGATGGGCGGTTAGCGACGCTAAAGCCTGCAACGCCATGATGTATGGAGCTCCCTATCCCTAAACCCCGACCCCTCTCATAGCGCGCCGCCTCCGCGACCCCGATGCCCCCTTCTCCCCCTTTCGCTCCCGCATCTTTCCGCTACCCTCTCTAGTGGCCAGCAACCCTCTCTGGTGATGATGGTTCCCCGTAAGCAAGGTGAGTACCTACCCCTCTCTGCTCTCCATACTCTCTCCTCTCTTGGACCAAACTGCCGCCAAATTTGTGCAGCCACCATAATGACTAGGCCAAACTGAAACCGAAGTCCATCTTTAGAACCCTATGTAGTGCCATCGCATCCGCCGGAATAGGGTTATATGGTTATGTAGATTAAGGCCGCATTTGATTACAAAGTATTTTCTAAGTATTCTCAGAATACTACATTTTTTGTTTTTACTGTAGTTTTATTTACAAAGCGTTGTTTGATTGCGTTTAAAACTGTGATTTTAATACTACTGTTTTTGGCAAACCACGTTATTTTCTCTGTATAAAAAAAGAACCTCATACCTCTTTTTAAAAACTAAGCACGCTGTAAAAAGGGAGTCCCTCGCCCATACCTTCTTCTCAACACGCCTCATGTACAGGACCGGTTTACTAGGATCTTCCGCTTGGTGATTTAGTTAGCTTGCTTCCGCTTATTGCTCCAAATAGTAAACTGGTATGTGTAGAACAAAACGCCACACTAGGAGCGGCCATCATGTTGATATTATATAGGATAACAAGCCTTGAAGGCCAAGGGAAATCTCAACCGAATCACACAATATTCGGCAGGTGAAGATATTCCAATACAAAACAACTATACAAAGATATACGTTGACACAAATTGCAGCCAACCACAAATCGTTTTGAAAAAGTTGTTGCCGTCCGGATAGTCGGCTAGAAAATGTGCCTTCTACGTCGTGTGCATGGCCGTTCTTGATGCAAGGAAAAATCGAAATCTAAATTTATTTTGTAGCGAAGTAAGTATCAATTTATGAGGGTCGTAACACCATCACACCTACTAACATATTTTTGTATAGGTAGTGTTGTAAAATTGTTCTCGTAGCACTTTTGATTTGTTATGTTTCTTATTGTTCCGTGTAAACATGATGTTCTAATTTGACTATCTGGTCGTAAGAAAATTTCAAATAAATCACACATTTTTAGGTAAATAAATCCTGACTTTTCATGTTGATTTTGATTGTTGGAATAACTTTTGCATTAGGTACATACCAATATGCAGACACTACTTGCCATGAATGCATAAGCCTAAATTCTGCGAGTTGCAGCTTGGCTGGTTACGTCTGTTGATGTTTTGTCTTTCTTATCCGATTGCATGTTGCGTTGTTACACTTTCTATTGAAAATATCGGTACTATGACTACTTACAGAGTCCTTCGTTTCCTTTTTGTGTCTATACCATTGCAAATGTTGTTTTGGTTACTGGAACTTCCTGGTGGAGGGGGTGTGATCAATCCTAACAACATGAGAATCACCTACTAAGAGGGAAACCACTGGCACTGATAACCAAATCTATCAGAGGAGATAGGATTGTTATCCTCACCATGTAAGTAGTAAGATGTATGTGGTGGTTGACTTTCATCGTAGTGCATGCTATCCGATTCTAAAGAGACCCCCCCCCCCCCCCCGCATCGGCTAGAGAAAGCCATGCCACGGGAGAAAAACTTCCAAGAAAGCATACTCTTGTTGGGCCCTTAATGCCAGCCCACCTGCACGGCGCGTTGCTAAAGCCCGTAACTGGGCGATGTATTAGAGCTCCCTAACCCTAAACTCTGACCCCTCTCATAGCGCGCCTCCTCCCCGACCACGACGCCCCCTTCTTGCTCCCCGCGGCCAGTGATCCTCTCTCACTAGTAGGAAAACCCCCATTTGTCCCGGTTCGTAAGGGCCTTTAGTCCCGGTTCTGGAACCGGGACTAAAGGGTCGGGACTAAAGCCCAAAACCTTTAGTCCCGGTTCGCTTACCAACCGGGACAGAAGGGGCTCCACGTGGCCGGTGCTGGGAGCCCAGGCAGGAGGACCTTTAGTCCCGGTTGGTAACACCAACCGGGACCAAAAGGCAGGACCTTTAGTCCCGGTTGGCAACACCAACCGGGACCAGAAGGCACCGGGGTTTTTGTTTTTTTTTGAAAGGGGGGGGGGGGTTTAGGGGGGTTTGTAGGGTTAATTGAGGTGTTTCATATTGTGTTAGCTAGCTCATAGAGAGAAGTGTCCTCTCTTTCTCCGTGCTTGGTCGACGCTAGCTACTATAGAGAGAACTCGACACGCTAGCTAGTAAGCAAATGAAGGAACCATTAAGTACACAAGATCGTCATGAACATATACACAGAGAAGTGATCGACCTCTTTTTCTCCGAGAGATTGGTCGAACAACAAGTTTTCGTATATCTATCCGACGCTACTAGCTACATATATACAATATAAGATCTCTTACAATCCCTAACATTTAATGTCAAATTCCACATGGTATTCTCCGGCTTTATTTATGACGTGGTCAAGAAAGAATCCCGCCAATTCCTCCTGAATTGCTCGTATGCGATCATGTGGTAGGAGTTCATCCCACATCTGCCACGTCTAATTTGAAGAAGGGGGTCAATACATATATATGAATGAAACTCAACACAAATAATGGTAATAAAATAAAATTGTGAATATTATTGCTTACTCACTTGAAATTGTTTTTCAGAGTAGCCCCGCTTAGGGGTCGTCGCGTTGTAGATGAACTCGCAAACGTAGTATCCACAAAAAATATTCCCTTTTTCTTGCCACAAGCACTTTACGAGAAATAGAGTTCAATCAAACTGATAATCAAGCATGATAAATGGTATTGATGGAACTAGAATCAATGGGAGATGCGCGGAACTAGCTAGTAGTACTTACTTTCGGGTGTGTAAATCGCAGCTCCCTCGGCAGTGCCGGAACAATTGCGGTGAACTCTTTCCAAACCCTGCCAGACAAAGAAAATAATTACTTGATATCAGGAAATGAACAAAGTTGCCGATATGATGCGATAATGATCGATTGAACTTACTTCTGGAGCATTTCAGTCATGCCCGCATATTCCTGGGGATCTTTTCGTTTCGAGTCTAAGACGATTACTACTCCCCGCTCAAGCTTAATCTCTAGCAGAATAAAGTGGAAGCTGCGCACGCATGCATAACTCATCAATTACATTACTATAACCTCGAGTAATAAGGGAAACCGAATATGCACAAGACAGTAACACTCACTTGAAGTTGTAAGGAAAGAGTATCGTCCCTTTGTTTTGATTTTTAAGCAACGATTGTAGCAAGTTGTCCTCGGTTTGTGTGACATTGTTTTTAACCGTAAACTCATGTATGATATTTGGGTTAATGAACCCAATGTCATACATTTGTGCTTTTCTGCATTCGACGATCTTCAATCTGCATAATATAGTGAGGATAATTATATATACATGCAATGAAAGAGCTGAGCTATATATATAGAGAGACTTAATTACAGAAGTAGTACTTACAGACAGTAGGAAGTCACGATTGTTTTGTCGAGGGCCTTTTGATTGTATAACTGGAATATCTCCTCAAATTCAACATTCAACAGATCCATTCCAACGAGGTCGTGCTCCTCTTTAATCTTCAGCGTCAAAGCATCCCTCCCTGACTCGCGGCAGGTTTTCATGTACCATTCATGCAATGTTCGCATCATCGTTGTTAGAGGAGGATGATCAGGTTTGACGAGAGGTCGCCCGTACCGGTAACTGAATTCGTCCACCTCCAACGGCTCAAACTGTACATCATCGCTCAGGTAATCACCAGGATTGGTACCGGGCACCATCCCCGGATGATTAGCGACGATATCGCTAGACACCTTGAGCGGGGGGCACGATTGGTTCGCCTGTTCGCCGAGCTGGGGAATTTTTTTCCCACTTCTTCGTTTTGCTAACCTTGCATCACTGGAAGTACTTCCCGACCGCCGCGCGTCTTGATATGTCTTTTTAACACAGCGGTCAAAGTTGGAATCCGGCGGAGGCGGTGGTGGTCGCTTCAGGGCATCGATAGTGCGCATCACTTTCACCGGATCTAGCTTCTCCTTCGGAGCTGGAGTTTTCTTTGCAAAATGGGCCGTCAATTCGGCCTGACATATCTCCTCGTTTTCAGACTCGGTCCTCTCATATGGTAACTTTTCCAGAGGCTTGAGAGATGGACCGTATCTGTATTCCCTCCCGCCTCTTCTTGTACTGCTAGCCGCTGGAGCGGCGGCGTCTCTCTTCCGTCGTTGCTTACGAGGCGGAGCAGGAGGAGGAGTGCTCCGACGCGCCGGAGGAGCCGGAGCGGCGGCGTCTGTCTTCTGCCGTTGCCGACGAGGCTGAGGAGGAGGCGTACTGCTCCGACGTGCCGGAGTAGGCGAAGGAGGAGGCGGAGTGCCCTCACGCGTCGGAGGAGCCGGAGAAGGAGGCGGTGTGCCCTGATTACTCGCCGGAGGAGGAGGAGGAGGAGGAGGCGGAGAGCCCTGATTCGCCTAAGGAGGAGGAGGAGGCGGAGGAGGCGGAGGCGTCCAGTTTGGAAGCTTGATGTACTCCTTCTGCCATAGACATGTACTCCTCAGAGCACGAGCCAGCTTATTCTCTCCTTCACCTGTAGGCCGGTCAAGCTCGAGCTCCTCAAATCCCTCTATTACTTCATCCACCATCACAACAGCATAGCCATGTGGAATCGGTGAGCAGTGAAAAGTTCCGTTGGGTTGAGGAGGTGCAACAGAGCCGACAGCCGCCTTGAAAGTGAGGTTCTGGCATTTCGTCATGAGCTCGCAATGTTGAGCCTCCGTGGTAGTATCCACGGGGTAGATAGGAGCCGTGAAGTCAGGCTGAACGGGCTCCGTGGAAGCGACGTTGCTTCTCCGCTGAGATGGCGGGGTAGCTTCTGGGGTAGCTTCGTGCCGCTGAGATGGTTGGCCGACAGCTCGCTGGCTCTCAGCTTCCTCTAGCTTTTGTAGTCTTGCATTCAGCTTCTGAATTTCGCTCAGCTCCGCTTTCCTCTTTCTCTCCCGGCTTCTGTAACCGCCTGCATCGGGAAACCCAACCTTCCACGGAACGGAGCCTGGTGTGCCTCGTGTTCGTCCAGGGTGCTCAGCATTCCCTAGGGCCTCAGTCAGCTCGTCCTTCTCTCTGTCGGGAATGAACGTCCCTTCCTGCGCTGCGGTGATATACTCCTGAAGCTTGTTCATGGGTATTGCAAGTTGCTCGTTCGTCCAACGGCACTTCCCTGTTTCAGGGTCCAAAGTTCCCCCAACCCCGAAGAACCAAGTCCTTGAACGTTCTGGCCAGTTCAATGTCTGTGGTACGACGTTTTTAGCAATCAGGTCATTCTCAGCTTTGTCCCACAACGGTCGGGCTTTGAGGTAGCCACCTGACCCCGTGTGATGGTGATGCTGCTTCTTTGCAGCATTGATCTTGTTTGTCTCTGACATTTTTTTACTCTTGTCCGATGTCTTGTAGTCCACAAATGCGGGCCAGTGATCACCTATCTTCTCAAATCGGCCGGTGAATTCTGGAGTCTTCCCTTTGTCAACAAACTTTGATTTCAACTCATTCTTCCACCTCCTGAATAGATCTGCCATCTTCTTAAGAGCACACGCCTTGACCAGTGGCTCTATAACTGGCTTATTCGGATCCTCCTCTGGCGGTAGGGTGAAATTTGCCTTCAGTGCGGTCCAAAGATCATCTTTCTGTCTATCGGTGACATAATCACCATCAGGGGCACCGTCCTTAGGCTTATTCCATTGCTTGATGCTGATCGGGATGTAGTCCCTAACAATAGCTCTGCACTGAGCAGAAAATGCGTCCTTGGTCCGCTTGGGTTCAATCGGATGGCCATCGTGCGCGAGTGCTGTGATCGTGAACCTTTCTTCCTTGCGCAACCTCTTCTTTGGGCCTCGTCTCGGTACCGAAGTTTGGCTCGATCCGGAGGGCTATAAAAGAAGAAAGAAGAGTTAATTAATACATACCAAAACAATTAATGCATCAATTAGCTAGTCAGCACGGGCTTAATTAATATATATACCTCGCCGGACTTTGAAACAGCTCCCTCCTCCGTTCGGTCACCGGAGCCGTCATCATGGTCTCCTTCTTCCTCCGGCATTCGGTCACCGGAGCCATCATGATCATGTCCTTCCTCCTCCATTGTTCGATCACCGGAGCCATCAACCTCTCCTTCCAGACCATCGGTGTCGTTGAGATACGACAAGATATCACGTCCGTCGTGGATTATGTCCCCCAACAACTGTTCTTGTTCCAAGTCTCTTGGATCCATAGTTTCTGCAAATATTACAACATGACAATTAATATACAAACATGAATGTCCGACGTCCCGACCACCTCTCTCATGAATGTTCGACGTCCGGACCGCCTCTCTCATGAATGTCAAACAAGGGATTCTCTTAACCTTTAAGGGATTTAACAAAATGGCGCGATTCTGAATGTACAGAAAATGGTCCATATTTTTCCTGATCTCATCTACCCTTCTATATGTCACGTTGTCTAGTGTCAAAGGATTCAAGAAAACCAAGGCTTCATCATTAGCCGGAAGTAACAGGCGCATAATGGTACGAAGCTCTCCAAAATTGTTTTGGAATGGAGTCCCGGATAGGATAATTAATTAGCTTTTTGGTACGAAGTTCAGCAAGAGCCTTTCGAATATCGCTATTTGGAAGGCCTTTGCTGAAATTCGTACCAAAAAGCGAATTATTCTATCCGGAACTCCGTTCCAAAACAACTTTGAAGAGCTTCGTAGCATCATACGCATGTTACTTCCGGCTAATGATGAAGCCATGGATTTCCTCAATACTTTGACAGACAACGTGACATATAGAAGAATATATATATAGATGAGATCAGAAAAAAATTGGTTCAACTTGTGCACATCCATAATGGGGGCATTCTTGATAAATGTATGTCCCCCCTCATGTCGAAGTTATCAGGGAGGGGGTAGATCGACAACGACGCTCTTTCTTCTAGGGTTTGGGTGGCCTCGATAGTTGGTCGGGCGAGCGGACCGCCTCTCTCACTCATGCATGTCCGACGTCCCCCCTCATGTCGAAGTTATCGGGAAGGGGGTAGATCGACAATGACGCTCTTTCTTTTAGGGTTTGGGTGTCCTCGATAGTTGGTCGGGTGAGCGGACCGCCTCTCTCACTCATGCATGTCCGACGTCCCCCCTCATGTCGAAGTTATCGGGGAGGGGGTAGATCAACAACGACGCTCTTTCTTCTAGGGTTTGGGTGGCCTCGATAGTTGGTCGGGTGAGCGGACCGCCTCTCTCTCATGCATATCCGACGTCCCCCCTCATGTCGAAGTTATCGGTGAGGGGGTAGATCGACAACCACGCTCTTTCTTCTAGGGTTTGGGTGGCCTCGATAGTTGGTCGGGCGAGCAGACAGCCTCTCTCTCATGCATGTCCGATGTCCCCCCTCATGTCGAAGTTATCGGGGAGGGGTAAATTTTAACTTAGAGTTACATGCATCCATATAGTTACATCCATCCATTCATCCATCCATACATACACATACATATATACATGGACCAAAAACTGCTATGAACAAAAAAATATTCTATGAACAAAAAAAACATCATATGAACATGACTAAAAAATTCATCATATCAAAAATAAGTATAGCATTTTGGTGTGACAATGATCACATCTTTTTTTTTTGACCAAAAAATACTATGAACAATTTTTTTTGACACACACATACATTACATATAAACATATACATAAACATCTAAATTTTTTTTATGAACATCTAAAAACATCTAAAAACAGCATATAAGAACATCTAAAAACATGTAAAAACATCTAAAAATAGCATATATATATATAACAAAAAAATAAAGGAAGCTAGGGGCAGAGGGGCACGGCGGCGGCGGCGCCGGCGGGGCAGGGCAGGGGCGCAGGAGCAGGGCAGGGGCGCGGGAGCAGGGCATGTGCTCACAGGGGGCGGCGGCGCACAGCGGGCGGCGTCGGGGCGGCCACGGGCGCGGGGAGCGGCGGGGGCGTCGGGGCAGAGGGCGTCGACGGCGTCGGCGGCGGCGGCGACGTTGAGCAGCCTGACGGCGTCGGCGGCGGCGGCGACAACGACATGGACTAGGGGCAGGGCTCGGCGGCGACGGCGACGAGGAGCAGGGGGCGTCGGGCGGAGAAGAAAGGGATCAATTTTGGAGAAATTTCACAAGTGTTGCTTATATACACACACCTTTAGTCCCGGTTGGTGGCACCAACCGGGACCAAAGGTCTCTTTTCGTCAGCCCAAAGGGCGGGAAACAGGGACCTTTGGTCCCGGTTGGTGGCACCAACCGGGACCAAAGGGGGCATTGGTCCCGGTTGGTGGCACCAACCGGGACCAAAGGTAGGCATTGGTCCCGGTTGGTGGAACCAACCGGGACCAATGGCCTGCGCCTGGCACAGCCGCGGTGCGGTTGGATGTTTAGTCCCACCTCGCTAGCTGAGAGGCTTCGGCACTTGTTTATAAGCGCGGTTGCGCCATCTCTCTCGAACTCCTCTAAACTGCAGGCCTGCGGGCCTAATCTCACACTGCTATGCCTGTTGGCCTACTGGTCCTGTTGCGGGCCTGAATCTTGGCCCAACTAGCTGGGTTCCTAGTCGTATTCAGGCCGTGGTGGCCCAGTAGGTGGCATTTTTTTTCTGTTTTTTTTTCTTTTTTGCTTTATTTTTTTTGTTTCTACTTACAGCTAAATACTTACAGTTTTTCAGTGATTCCTTTTGCTTTTAGGTCACAAAAATTATAAAATTTCTGTTAGTGCCTTTAGTTTTCAAATTTGAATAGTTTAAATTAGAATTTTTTGAAATTGGTGTGAATCACTAGTTTGTGAATAACTTTACTAAAAAAATAGATTTTTGAGTGATTCTTTTTCCTGCTATTTAATGTTACTGTGTTTTATCATTATATTCAATTAGGTAAGTTTTAGGTTATTTTAAATGTCTGTTTTAATCAAAAACAGATTTGGTTATTTTAGTTTCCTATTAAAGTTTCTAACAAAAAATTTCTTTATGAAAATTCTTTTCGCTATTAATGTTTTGAACAAAAAATACTTTGATAATTTTAGTTGCATAATTTTTATATAATTATAGTTTCAAAAATACTAGAGGTTTATAAAAGCTTTTTAGTTGATTATTTTTTGAACTCCACTCCCACGATGTTTTGAAAGAAATTAAAAAGCACTTCAAATGAACTCTGAAAAGGTTGAAAGTTGGCATGGTATCATCCTTTCACCCACATAGCATGTGCTAAAAAGTTGAGTGGGTTACGGCAAAAACTGGATGCACTTCGTGTACAAAACGGACAATCTCATCCGAAGTATCAGGGTTTCGGACGAAAACTCATCTCTTACAAAGGGATTTCATTTTTTTGAACTTATTTGAACTCCATACTTTTTGTGTGTTCAAAATGCACCATTCAAAGCCACATCATCAATTTTCAACCCTTTCTGACTTCATTTGGTATTTTTCATGCACTTACTGATTTTTTTGAGCTAAATAACCCTGAAATTGAAAAGCACTTCAAATGAACTCTGAAAAGGTTGAAAGTTGGCATGGTATAATCATTTCACCCACATAGCATGTGCTAAAAAGTTGAGAGGGTTACGGCAAAAACTGGATGCACTTCGTGTACAAAACGGACAATCTCTTCCGAAGTATCAGGGTTTCGGACGAAAACTCATGTGTTACAAAAGGATTTCATTTTTTTGAACTTATTTGAACTCCATACTTTTTGTGTGTTCAAAATGCACCATTCAAAGCCACATCATCAATTTTCAACCCTTTCTGACTTCATTTGGTATTTTTCATGCACTTACTGATTTTTTTGAGCTAAATAACCCTGAAATTGAAAAGCACTTCAAATGAACTCTGAAAAGGTTGAAAGTTGGCATGGTATAATCATTTCACCCACATAGCATGTGCTAAAAAGATTAGAGGGTTACGGCAAAAACTGGATGCACTTCGTGTACAAAACGGACAATCTCTTCTGAAGTATCAGGGTTTCGGACGAAAACTCATGTGTTACAAAAGGATTTCATTTTTTTTGAACTTATTTGAAATCCATACTTTTTGTGTGTTCAAAATGCACCATTCAAAGCCACATCATCAATTTTCAATCCGTTCTGACTTCATTTGGTATTTTTCATGCACTTACTGATTTTTTTGAGCTAAATAACCCTGAAATTGAAAAGCACTTCAAATGAACTCTGAAAAGGTTGAAAGTTTGCATGGTATCATCATTTCACCCACATAGCATGTGCTAAAAAGTTGAGATGGTTACGCCAAAAACTGGATGCACTTTGTGTACAAAACGGACAATTTGTTTCGAAGTATCAGGGTTTCGGACGAAAACTCATGTGTTACAGCCCGACGGTGGCTCGTGAGTGCCCGCATATGAAATGCACCGTCGGACCGTATGCTGGGAATCCGAATGATTTGTATTCGGTCGATGAACTAAAGGATTTCTAGATAGATCAACAAAACACACGTTTTCCCCTGCATATAGCCCGACGGTGGCTCGTGAGTGCCCGCATGAAATGCACCATCGGACCGTATGCAGGGAATCCGAATGATTTGTATTCGGTCGATGAACTAAAGGATTTCTAGATAGATCAACAAAACACACGGTTTCCCCTGCATATAGCCTGACGGTGGCTCGTGAGTGCCCGCATGAAATGCACCGTCGGACCGTATGCAGGGAATCCGAATGATTTGTATTCGGTCGATGAACTAAAGGATTTCTAGTTAGATCAACAAAACACACGGTTTCCCCTGCATATAGCCCGATGGTGGCTCGTGAGTGCCCGCATATGAAATGCACCGTCGGACAGTATGCAGGGAATCCGAATGATTTGTATTCGGTCGATGAACTAAAGGATTTCTAGATAGATCAACAAAACACACGGTTTCCCCTGCATACTAAGTGTCGAACATGTCCGAGAGGTGGGTTATATATAGGGTCATGTGCCTCTTTAGTCCCGGTTGCTAGCACGAACCGGGACTAGTTATAGTGCTGATCCAACAGCTCACAAGCGCTTGAAAGAAACACACGATCCGTGTGCTTCTTCCTGATTGGTACGACCTTGGTCCTGGGAGTGGCTAAAATTTAGTCCCACCTCGCCAAGCGAGAGGGACTCGCAGCGGTTTATAAGCCCTGAGTGCAGAGACGATGAAGCGAGAGGCGCAATGCTCACCTGCACGTTAGCTTCAGGCCTTGAGGAAATGGTGTAAACTGCACGGAGCTATATATCTGCAGTTTCTCAAGGCCTGAAGCTAAGCAACGTGTAGGTGAGCATTGCGCCTCTCCATTTTTAATAACTTATTTTAACTCCGGACATCATAATTTGGCATGACATCATAATTTCACATAATTTCACCCACCCACATCCCTGAATTGGTACGACCTTCACCGCCCAAGGTTATAAAGAGTTGAGAGGGTTACGGCAAAAACTGGATGCACTTCGTGTACAAAACGGACAATCTCTTTCGAAGTATTAGGGTTTCATACGAAAACTCATCTGTTACAAAAGGCATTTCATTTCTTCACATGTAACTGCAATGATATAGTTGTGGAGAGAAATTCTTCAGTTTTTCTTCGCTTGTGTCCTTTGCTTATTGCGCCGTAACCATGGATAATCTTCATCGTTTAAGAGGGTGCTTGGGTCAGCCTTGACTTTGAAGGGAGGAATTTCATGAAACTTTTCATAATCTTCAGACATGTCTGTCTTGCCCTCCAATCCCACGATGTCTCTTTTTCCTGAAAGAACTATGTGGCGCTTTGGCTCATCGTATGATGTATTCGCTTCCTTATCTTTTCTTTTTCTCGGTTTGGTAGACATGTCCTTCACATAGAAAACCTGCCCCACATCATTGGCTAGGGCGAATGGTTCGTCTGTGTACCCAAGATTGTTCAGATCCACTGTTGTCATTCCGTACTGTGGGTCTTCCTGTACCCCGCCTCCTGACAGATTGACCCATTTGCACTGAAACAAAGGGACCTTGAAATCATGTCCATAGTCAAGTTCCCATATGTCCACTATGTAACCATAATATGTGTCCTTTCCCCTATTGGTTGCTGCATCAAAGCGGACACCGCTGTTTTGGTTGGTTCTCTTTTGATCTTGGGTGATCGTGTAAAATGTATTCCCATTTATCTCGTACCCTTTGTAAGTCAATACAGTCGAAGATGGTCCCCTGGCCAACGAATACAACTCATCAGAAACAGTGTTGTCACCCATGAGACGTGTTTTCAACCAACTGCCGAAAGTCCTGATGTGTTCATATGTAATCCAGTCGTCACACTGCTCCGGGTGTTTGGAGCGCAGAATATTCTTGTGTTCATCGACATACTGGGTCACCAAGGTAGAATTCTGTAAAACTGTGTAGTGTGCTTGAGACAAAGAATGCCCGTCCCTACATATTATTGAGTCCGCTCCTAGCGTGCCTTTTCCAGTCAGTCTCCCCTCATACCGTGATTGAGGGAGACCAATCTTCTTAAGGTCAGGAATGAAGTCAACACAAAACCCAATGACATCCTCTGTTTGATGGCCCATGGAGATGCTTGCTTCTGGCCTAGCGCGGTTACGAACATATTTCTTTAAGACTCCCATGAACCTCTCAAAGGGGAACATATTGTGTAGAAATACAGGGCCCAGAATGACAATCTCGTCGACTAGATGAACTAGGACGTGCGTCATGATATTGAAGAAGGACGGTGGGAACACCAACTCGAAACTAACAAGACATTGCACCAAATCACTCCTTAACCTTGGCAGGATTTCTGGATCGATCACCTTCTGAGAGATTGCATTGAGGAATGCACATAGCTTCACAATGGCTAATCGAACGTTTTCAGGTAGAAGCCCCCTCAATGCAACCGGAAGCAGTTGCGTCATAATCACGTGGCAGTCATGAGACTTTAGGTTCTGGAACTTTTTCTCTGCCATATTTATTATTCCCTTTATATTCGACGAGAAGCCAGACGGGACCTTCATACTGAGCAGGCATTCAAAGAAGATTTCCTTCTCTTCTTTGGTAAGAGCGTAGCTGGCAGGACCTTCATACTGCTTTGGATGCATGCCGTCTTTTTCATGCACACGTTGCTGTTCCTCCCGTGCCTCCGGTGTATCTTTTGTCTTCCCATACACTCCCAAGAAGCCTAGCAGGTTCACGCAAAGATTCTTCGTCACGTGCATCACGTCGATTGCAGAGCGGACCTCTAGCTCTTTCCAATAGGGTAGGTCCCAAAATATAGATTTCTTCTTCCACATGGGTGCGCGTCCCGCATCGTCAGTCGGAACAGATAGTCCGCCAGGACCCTTTCCAAATATTACTTGTAAATCATTGACCATATCAAGTATGTGATCACCAGTACGGAGGGAGGGCTTCTTCCGGTGATCTGCCTCACCTTTGAAATGCTTTCCTTTCTTTCGACATTGATGGTTGGTCGGAAGAAATCGACGATGCCCCAGGTACACATTCTTCCTGCATTTGTCCAAATATATACTGTCGGTGTCATCTAAATAGTGTGTGCATGCGTGGTATCCCTTGTTTGTCTGTCCTGAAAGGTTACTGAGAGCAGGCCAATCGTTGATGGTTACAAACAGCAACGCTCGTAGGTCAAATTCCTCTTGTGCATGCTCATCCCACACACGTACACCTCTTCCATGCCATAGCTGTAAAAGTTCATCAACTAATGGCCTTAGGTACACATCAATGTCATTGCCGGGTTGCTTAGGGCCTTGGATGAGCACTGGCATCATAATGAACTTACGCTTCATGCACAACCAAGGAGGAAGGTTATACATACATAGAGTCACAGGCCATGTGCTATGCTTGCTGTTCTGCTCCCCAAAAGGATTAACGCCATCTGCACTTAAACCAAACCATACGTTCCTCGGGTCACCTGTAAAGTCGCTCCACTTTCTCTCGATCTTTCTCCACTGCGGCCCGTCAGCGGGTGCTCTCAACTTCCCATCTTTCTTACGGTCTTTTTTGTGCCATTGCATCAACTCGGCATGCTTTTTGTTTCTGAACAGACGTTTCAACCGTGGTATTATAGGAGCATACCACATCACCTTGGCAGGAACCCTTTCCCGGTGCGCTGGCCCTCAACATCACCAGGGTCATCTCTTCTGATCTTATACCGCAAGGCACCACATACCGAGCATGCGTTCAAATCCTCGTACGCACCGCGGTAGAGGATGCAGTCATTAGGGCATGCATGTATCTTCTGCACCTCCAATCCTAGAGGGCATAGAACCTTCTTTGCTTCGTACGTACTGCCGGGCAATTCGTTATCCTTTGGAAGCTTATTCTTCATTATTTTCAGAAGCGAACTAAATCCCTTGTCAGATACACCATTGTCTGCCTTCCATTGCAGCAATTCTAGTGTGGTACCGAGCTTTCTGTTGTCATCTTCGCAATTTGGGTACAACCCTTTTTTGTGATCCTCTAACATGCGATCGAACTTCAACTTCTCCCTTTCACTTTCGCATTCTCTCTGTGCATCAACAATGACCCGGCGAAGATCATCATCGGGCACATCGTCTGGTTCCTCTTGATCTTCAGCTTCCCCCATTGCAGCATCACCGTATTCAGGGGGCGGGTAGTTGTCGTCATCCTCTTCTTCTTCGTTGTCTTCCATCATAACCCCTCTTTCTCCGTGCTTGGTCCAAACATTATAGTGTGGCATAAAACCCTTCTGAAGCAGGTGGAAGTGAAGGGTTTTATAGTTGGAGAAAGCCTTCGTATTCTCACAGACAGTACATGGACAATGCATAAAACCATTCTGCTTGTTTGCCTCAGCCGCTTCGAGAAAATTATGCAGGCCCTCAATATGCTCGGAGGTGCGTCGGTCACCGTACATCCATTGCCGGTTCATCTGCGTGCATATCATGAATAGAGAAGTGACCAAATTAATAGAAATTCATCATCACATTAAAGCTAAAGTACAGTAGTGACCAAAATAAATACATAACGTTCATACATAGTTCTCATTATTGAACAACATATAGCTCTCTAGAGCATCTAATTAAAACATACATTGAAACTATAAAATTTAAATGCAACAACAAATGCGATCATAACCGCAACTAAGGTACCAATTGATCCAACGGCATAATGATACCAAGCCTCAGTATGAATGGCATATTTTCTAATCTTTCTAATCTTCAAGCGCATTGCATCCATCTTGATCTTGTGATCGTCGACGACATCGGCAACATGCAACTCCAACTTCATCTTCTCCTCTTCAACTCTTTGTAATTTTTCTTTCAAGTAATTGTTTTCTTTTTCAACCAAATTTAACTTCTCGACAAGAATTTCTATGTCGGTTGGAATTTCCGGTTCACATACCTCCTAGATTAAAAAATCTATGTCACGTTGGTCGGCATAATTGTCATAAACACTAAATAGAATAAATAGTTATAAAAGATAATATATACCACATCCGAATCATAGACCGGACGAGGGCAAATGAATAGAGAAGTGAATAGAGAAATGATCAAATGTTATTATTGAAAAAATAAATACATAAAGTTCACACATAGTTCTCATAGAACAACATACAACTCTCTAGAGCATCTAATTAAAACATAAATTGAAACTAACATACAACTAGGTAAAACATTTAAATGCAACAACAAATGCGATCATAATGGCAACTAAGGTAACAATTGATCTAGCAGCATAATGATACCAAGCCTCATTATCAATGGCATATTTTCTTATCTTTCTAATCTTCAAGCGCATTGCATCCATCTTGATCTTGTGGTCATCGACGACATCGGCAACATGCAACTCCAATTTCATCTTCTCCTCCTCAATTCTTTTCAATTTTTCTTTCAAATCCTCGTTTTCTTTTTCAACTAAATTTAACCTCTCGACAAGAGGGTCGGTTGGAATTTCCGGTTCACATACCTCCTAGATAAACACATCTATGTCACGTTGGTCGGCATAATTGTCATAAACACTAAATAAAACAAATAGTTATAAAAGATAATATATACCACATCCGAATCATAGACCGGACGAGGGCAAATGAATAGAGAAGTGAATAGAGAAGTGATCAAATGTTATTATTGAAAAAATAAATACATAAAGTTCACACATAGTTCTCATAGAACAACATACAGCTCTCTAGAGCATCTAATTAAAACATAAATTGAAACTAACATACAACTATGTAAAACATTTAAATGCAACAACAAATGCGATCATAATGGCAACTAAGGTAACAATTGATCCAACAGCATAATGATACCAAGCCTCATTATCAATGGCATATTTTCTTATCTTTCTAATCTTCAAGCGCATTGCATCCATCTTGATCTTGTGGTCATCGACGACATCGGCAACATGCAACTCCAATTTCATCTTCTCCTCCTCAATTCTTTTCAATTTTTCTTTCAAATCCTCCTTTTCTTTTTCAACTAAATTTAACCTCTCGACAAGAGGGTCGGTTGGAATTTCCGGTTCACATACCTCCTAGATAAACACATCTATGTCACGTTGGTCGGCATAATTGTCATAAACACTAAATAAAACAAATAGTTTTAAAAAAGATAATATATACCACATCCGAATCATAGACCGGACGAGGGCCGACGTGGGCGGATACCATGACCATGGCACTATATAATAACAAACAATAATAAAAGTAAGAAAATTACACAAGTATCTATCTAAATGATACAAGTAAGAACTTTTTTCTTTTAGAAAGAAAATAAGAAGAAGAGGCTAACCACGGTGGTGCCGGCGCCGAGATGGACGCGGGCGATCGACGGCGGTGAGGACGGGGACGGGACAGGACGGACCGCCAAACCTAAACAAATCTTGAGAAAAATGGAGCTTGGACAAGGAGCTTCGAGAGCAGAAAGCTTAAGTGTGGCTCGGGCATTTCATGGAACACCTCATGTGCATAGGAGGTGAGTTAGAGCACCACAAAGCTCTCCCCTCGCCGGCCAGAAAAACAGAGCAGTGTGGAGTGCTCTGCTCGCTGGCGAGGGGGTATATATAGGCATCTCATTGGTCCCGGTTCGTGGCTGGAACCGGGACTAAAGGACCCCCTTTGGTCCCGGTTCCAGCCACGAACCGGGACCAATGGTTGTGGGCCAGGAGCGAGGCCCATTGGTCCCGGTTCGTGTCTGGAACCGGGACAAAAGGGTCCAGACGAACCGGGACCAATGCCCCACGAGGCCTGGCCGGCCCCCTGGCCTCACGAACCGGGACCAATGCCCCCATTGGTCCCGGTTCGTGAGTGAACCGGGACTAATGGGCTGGCCCGGCCTGGACCAAAGCCCTCTTATATACTAGTGTCTGGTGATGACGGTTCCCCGTAAGAAAGGTGAGTACATGCCCCTCTCCTCTCTCCACACCCTCTCCTTTCTTGGACCAAATCGCCGCCGAATTTGTGCAGCCCCCTTTTGAGCCCTAGGTTGCGCATATGGTTATGTAGATTAATGCCATGTTTTCTTTGGTGCAACGAAAATGGTCGAACTTGAAAAAGAAGAGGACCCCTTGGTCCATGACGAAGCCATGCTGGATGATGACGATATTGACAAGGACTATGTGCATTTAGAAGACGATTATTTAGAGGAAGAATTTCAGGCTGAACCTTCAAAGAAGGTCATGTACAACAAACAAGGGCTCCTTGAGAAGCTCGATTACATAGCCTTGCCAGAGAATGTTGACTGGATGCACAAGCTCGCCATCGATCATGAACAGGGGGAGAAGGTCGATGTGAACGATGATCTTACCCACTAGCTCGCCTTCTACACCCAGGCTTTTGATGGCACGAGGCATGCCTTTGAGAAGTTGCCATCCAGGAAGGTCTGGTTCGTCAGGCCGGCAGATTACTATGTGGAGATGGTCAAGACTGACTCTCACATGCACAAGATGAAAGGGAAGCTCTTGTTTGAGAAGAAGAAGATTGAGGAGGCTGAGGAGAGCAAGAAGGCCCGAGAGTTGAAGAAGCGATCGAAGAAGCTGCAAGCAGAGAAGCTTAAGGAGAGGGCAAAGGAGAAGGAGGAGAGCATCGAGTCGGTCAAGAAGTGGAGGAAGCTGAGGCAACTGGGGGGATTTTCCCAGGGAAACGAGGATGGGCTAAACCTGAACTTTGAAGTTGAAGGACTCAAGCAACACAAGAAGCAAAGGTCTGGCGTTTCTCCTGGTGATATGTCTGGTGGTCTTGCTAAGTGAGGTAACCAAGGAAAGAACCATGGGTCAAAGGATTCCAAGTTTGGGCATGGCAGCCGCAAAGGGGTGAAGAAGCAAAACACTGCTGAGATGACGAATGACTTCAGAGGATTTAACAACCAGAAGGGCGAGTCAGGAAACAAGAATAGGAAGATGTTTTGATATGGTGTTGTAAGAGTCTATTCCTACTGCCTTGTGATGCTATTATATTCTTGTCGTTATGTTATTCTGCTGCAATACTTTATCGCTAAATGCAAAAGTTAGCTGGATGTAGGAAATTTGGGAAGGCGGCCCAAACAGAAGACATTTATCTTTAATTGTGATATCCTCCATAAGATGCAGTGTCTTTTGCATTTAACTTGTGATTGCCCTTTTGGTTATCGAATGCAGCTGAACTTAGTATCTATACAGTTATATTAAATAGTGTATTATAGTTTACAGCTGTGGTGTGCGCCTTCCTATTCTTTACTTCGTTCTAGAGCATTTTATTGTATCAGTGTGCAAGCTAAAGTGAAAGGAGTAACACTTGGTAATTGTGCCTGCTTGTACAGTCAAGCCTTTTATATCTCGCATTAGCTACGGACCTTTGTGCATCCCAATCAGTGTACATTCGTCCTCCTTTGCTATTTTGATATTGAATGCTTATGTTTTCATACTCCAATCGGACTAAACAGATTTGGCTGTGATGCATTGTTCGTACTTATTGCTATGCATGGCCAGATGCAGTCGGGGATCATTTATTTTTTCTTGCTGATTTTGATTGTTGGAACAACTTTTGCATTAGCTACAGTACCAATATGCAGACACTGCTTGCGATGAATGCATAAGCCTAAATTCTGCAAGTTGCAGCTTGGCTGGTTATGTATGTTGATGGTTTGTCTTTCTTATGCGATTGCATGTTGTATTGTTACACTTTCTCTTGAAAATATTGGTACTATGACTTACAGAGTCCTTCGTTTCCTTTTTCTGTCTATATCATGGCAACTGTTGTCTTGGTTGCTGGAACTTCCTGGTGGAGGGGATCTAATCAATCATAACAACATGAGAATCACCTACTGAGAGCAAAACCTCTGGCTCTGATAACGAAATCTATCAGAGGAGATAGGCTTGTTATCCTCACCATGGAAGTAGTAAGATTGATGTGGTGGTTGCTTTTCATTGTAATGCATGCTATCCGATTCTAAAGACCTCCTCCCCCCAACCCTTGTTCAGCTTATTTGAGTTGAATGGCGCCCTCGATAGGGAACCAATTCTCTATGAGGTTTGCGCCAGAGGAACCAGAAGTTGCGAGGTACTGCTGGAAGAGGTGGTGTAGGATCTCTTGTGTCTGACCATGTTGTATAATATGAGAAGCTTTGTCCTTGTGTCAGGACCTATCTCAGACTCTGCAACTTTGCCATCTTGTCTATCTGGAGAAGCTTGCACTGGATCTAAGGGACCTGGTTGAATGACTGGTTGGCTGAAAGGACGTGGTGGAACCTGATTGTTACTCAAAAGGCAACTGCAGATGGAACAAAATTTTGACTAGGGGCTACTGGCATCACAAAGTTAGCTATTGTTGGATTTAAACCATTGGCATTGCCAAATGCTTCCTGGAAATAGGAGAGATGAATATATAAGTAAAAGTAGCGCAAAACAGAAAAACAAATTTATCGGCAAACTAGCATGTGAAGACGTATGCAGTTAATTTTAGTTTCGGTTTTCTGTACAGAATGGCTCCATTAAACATCAAGCTACTCACGAGTCATGATAGAATCATATAAAGTTGAAACTTATCATATGAACACTTTCATGCAAAAAAGCATCCCTTAAAGATGCTAGGGAAGCTAAAAATTTGGATTACATCTCGTAATGGGTATATCCAACTCGCACTCCGACTGATCTTAGGAAAAGATCGGCCGGCTGGCCAGCCGTTGATTTCGGCCTCGTCATTCCGCCCATGTCATTCATAATACACCCAGGTCCGCTTGATTCCTTGGACCACATCATCACAATACGCCGTCACTCTTGCCACCACTACACCACAACACGAATGCAAGGGCAGGAAAACTGCCAGGACAAGGCCAATGGCAGTCAGACTGCCGGGAATGTTTTTCTCCCGGCAGATCTGCCATGAGAACAGTTGCCGGCAGTTTTTTGTGCCATCATGTTCAAACTTCGCCCGGCAGTTCCTGTTCTCCAGACAGATATGTTTTGCCAGCACTCAACAGCTTTCCCGGCAGATGATGGGCCAGTGGTGCCAAGTATCCCAATTAATAAGGCTATTACACTCTGGTATTACATTTATTTTACATTTACATACACACCCCGATACAAAAGATGACGCATCCATTCAAATAAAGCAAACAGATTATGCAGACGCACATCGCATATATATTATAAAGTCTGATCATCAAACATTTTACAATGTATGCAATTCCTTGATTACACATGAAGACTTCCCTCATAATTTTGCATCTGTAGTTTCTAGACATCCGAGCAGTAGGTTACGGCAAGGTGTCTTAACGAATCTTATAGGAACATTTTCAATCTGGACAGGAAGAGACCAAATGACAAGTCATGTATTAGAAAACATTATATCCGTTACATTTATTACAATACTCAGAATCTACAAAAGTGCACCGCCCCAACTTTTATAAGAAAACCGTCTATATCATCAAGAAAATTTCTCGACAAATTTCCCTTCAAGGCATCAAGTGAATATTCGATTTAATAAGAAGCTAAAAAATGTCCGCAGTTTCAAGCCTGGGACATGAATTAAGCACATCTATTTGCCCTTCCTGGAAAGCATGACAACAGTTTCAGGTCTGGACAAATAATTAAACCCATAATGGCATGGTGTGATTGCCTCTGATATTAAGTTTAGTTTCCTGAAAGTGAAGACTCATCGAACTCTGTTTGAAAAAGCTGCACATAAGACAAAATAGGAACAACGTTCGAGAAAAAGGAAGTGTCATCCATAACCTGTATGAATTTTTTGACATCATAGGATCTAGTATTTTTGTATGAGCACACAAAGGCAACTAGTACAGCAAACAAAATTCAAACGTTTTTCTAGCATTAACTCACAGAAGTATAGAAACTAAAATGTTTGGTGTTAGGTTTAACTCAAAAGAACATACAGAGCTTTCCTACAGGCATATATCATGATATTCTGGTGTGAGCTTCCGAGAGGAGGAAATACAAGGACATTTTCAATGCTACTTTATATAGAGAGAAAAAGGCAAGTCGGATATAAGAGAAGCTTACAAAATACCTCTTTCACCAATCAGATCACAAAGTAGTATCATGATTCCTGAAGAACACACAGCAACATGCAAATTAGATTGCAAGTAAAGATCAACCTGTAACCATTGCAGTGATAGATACTGAAAATTAATCAAGAAATTCCAAAGTTTACTAGATACAACTCTACTGCAGATTAAAAGTTTACTTCTCAAATAATGCTATAGATCTGTACTGAAGTGTTGTATCTTGGACCTTCAATCTTACAACACTGTCAGAGAAGTATACTGTAAGTTTAAAAGCTAAATCATGTCCGGACTTTCATCTTACAACACCGTTATGTATGGCCTTGTTAGAGTGGAAGAACTAGACAAGACATTCATGATGTTTTGACAGATGGAAATGGTACGGCCTTGCTACAGTTTACGCAGCAATAGCCTTCCCAATTTTGTGAGAAATTGAATTAATGAGGAAAGCTGCATAGTGTACAATCAAATAAACTAAATAACCATCATAAATTCACATTGTTGGCTGCTACACACTGGCAGTTAAAGACAACAGACAAGAGCTCAAAATGTCACCGAAGGCCGCTTATCTAGTTCACTATAATTAGAATCCACCATTATAAGCTGGTACAATTTATATTAAAACTTTGACATCTTTGTACTGGAGCTTGTTACTTGTAAAGCTCTTATTATTATTAAGCAAAGAACAAGAGCTTGTTATTTAATTATACTTTGACATATTGTACACGAGCTTGTTGTTTATACTTTGATATCTAGTTAAGCAAAGAACAACAAACACTTTGACATATAGTTTATTCACGTGAGATCCAAAGCCATGAAACCAAGTTGCTAAATAATCATATTATTTGCGCAAGGCAGAAGCTCATGAAAGAAGACCTTAATTAAGTAGGGCATGAACCCGAATGATCAGAATATCTAGACATACGTTTTGACTAGTACGGAATTAGCAAATATCCCAATTTTCTTCCATGCACAAGACTTCGAGTTAGCTACTCAGTCTGTCTCGACGGTGTCCCCTTTTATTTCGTATTTGTTTTCTGGAAAACCTTATAAGTGGTTAGCTTATCATTCTGTCTCAATGGTGTTAACTGTAGGGGATGGTGTTAACTGTAGGGGAACGCGACAGAAAACAAAAAATTTCCAACCTACGCACCAGCCCAGGACCACTATGAAGATGCATACAAGGTTTGATCTGATCGTTACCCACTTGTAGCACAACGGAAGTAGAGTCGATGAAGATCGTTGACGCAGATCCCCGCAGCTAGGAATTTACAACCTCCCAACCGAGAGGATTTTCTCCCTCGAACAGCTCCTCGGACGGTCCCCCGGACAGCCCTACGGGAGGTCATCAAACAGCCCCCCTCGGACGGTCCCTCGAACTGCCCTCCGGGAGGCCCTCACACAATTTCTCAGGCGGTCGGCCAGTCCCGCCGACGGTGTAACGGACAGCCCTTCGGGAGGACCCTTGAAACTCGGATGGTTACTCGGACAGCCCTACGGGAGGACCCTTGAACAACCCCCCGGGCAAAAGATCAAACCTACGACCTCTCTACGGGGTTGCACATATATGGTGTCAGCTATCCGGTAGGGCTTCGCCGTCCAAAACTAGTTCCTGCCGGAACCCAGACAGCCTTTCGGCTCTACGAAACTATTTCGGTGGGAGGGAGAGAGAAGGCCAGATCATGCATGGCATTTGTATGAGAGCAAGGAGTGAGTGTGGAGAGCTCCTCTCCACCTCCTTATATAGGCTGAGGCAAGGGGTGGGGTGGCACTTGGAAACACCAAAATGCCCATGAGGGGAGCCCTTCACAAGGGCATAAGAGGAAAGCAAGTGGTGCTCCATGGGGGAGCACCACCTTGGCCGCCCACCTCTATGTCCGCCCCCATGGGGGGCCCCCAACAACCCACCAAACATGCCTACACAAGACTAGGATGCTCCCTAGACAAAAAGCCAACAAACAAGCTGCCCACGATTCGTGGGATATTGTCCCCTCGCACTGGGACAAGATGTTTTCCGCGACCGTTTTTTCTGAAAAAATTCCGGAAGGTCCTAGAACATTTTCGGCACCCTCTAAAATTATTCTGGGCACGTTCCGAAACATTTCAGGTATTGTGGTTTAATTTAGAAACATAATTGTTTACTCCGAAACAATTCCGGCAGCTCTGAACCACTTTTCGTTTTGTCTCCGAAACTTTTCCGTCGTCTCCGAAACTATTTCGGTGACTTTCTCTCGGACTCCCTGTCTAGTATTCAGCAGATAGATGACCCTTAAGTGTGTGACCCTATATGTTCGGTGAAGTATAGACATGACCGGAACACTTTTCGATCAATGATCAACATCGGAGCCGTGGACACCCATATTGACCCCTATACCCACATGAATAAATATTCGAGTGAACCTCCAGTTGTCGTGTGCTATTCCTGTTGCTTCGCGATATGTTACAAACACGTGAGGTGAGATTTATCAGCATCCCCATGAATCAACACTTGTCTACTATGCCAGTTGCCTCGTTACCGGTTTTGTTCTCTTATCTCGTTCCCGCATTCCGGCATCCCCGTGATCGAATCACATTGTGTCTGGCCAGACGATGATGGATAGTGTAACACCGAGAGGGCCCAAAGAATATCTCTCCATCATCAGAGGAGAAAATCCCAATCTTGAGCTATCAAGTCCCTTTTCATACTTTTCCATGAAACCGTAAGCCGCCGTAATAGCCACCCATTTACGGATGCCGTTTAACAAACCCCAAAGTTCATGAAGCAAGCATGAAGAAACTCGACACTCTCTTGGTCTAAGGAATTATGCAAACGTTAACTTTCTCTGTGTTATTAACCAATAACTTGTGACGAATGTATCTCATAGCATAACATCAATTCGGGTCGATTCAACACAAATGTTCTTCTAACATTGTGCCCTCAAAGTTGCCGGCATAGACATGCCCATGATTAGGAAAACATAATCATCATGCAACACTTGAGCTAGTCTTAGAGGCATGACTAGGAATACAATTTATCGTTTATTATTCCACACGTGCACATGGGTTTTCCTCAGAGCCTTTATGGATACACGGGCTTGGGAACCATAGCAGTTATAGCACGGAATATAAACATAATTATGAACATGGATATAAATAATAACATTTATTATTGCCTCTAAGGCATATCTCCTACAGACTCCCACTTGCACTAGAATCAATAATCTAGTCAATGCTAATGCACTTTACACCTATGGCATACCAGTGTAAAATATGCTTCGATTGTGGTATACTTCCTTTCGAACGGAACTAACAACTTCAGGTCCGTGTGTATCTTTGCATATCCTCACGTTTTCATGCTTTCACAAAATTGATATTTTGTATGGACTTGGCTTTGTATATATGTGAATCACTGGTCGAACCTTGATTCCTCAGACTGAGCTATGGAGCAACTATCTACAATAGTGTCCCATTGACCAAAGCCATCTTGGAACCATACTAAGTTCATGAATGTACTATATGATTCAACATCTTCTTTGTCGCGTCCAAAGCGGCAACATACTTAGCCTCTGTTATAGAATTCGCCACAGTAACTTGTTATGAACAATTCAAACTTACTGTGCCACCATTTTGTGTGTTACACAAAACCCTAATCTAAATCGAAAATTGCTTGGAGCATTGATGAAGACTGTATCGATGTAACTACTTACAACGAGCACTTCATAATCTCCACTTGCGAGAAAACATGTCATCAGTGCTACTTTAGTACTCAACGACATTTTCCAGAACTGTCCTTTGATCAATATTTTGATCACTTTGGTATCTATACTCGCAACAACATGGGAGTACTGGACATATCTGATTGTTTTGCATACCATGGAATACATGATTAATCCAAACACAAAGGTGTGTGGAATATCCATCATGTATTTTGCTCATCAGTGTTTTAGGACACCGAGTCTTGCAAAAACTCTTTCCATGTGACTTCGGCAAGAATCACTCCTTGGTGTTTTAATGCTAAACTATTTTAGCATCTTGTCAATATGTATTTTGGCTTAGCCCTTTTAGGCAATTCTATCTCCGTAGATAATTATGCCTAATATCAAGGCTACCTAACCCAAGCACTTCATCGAAAAACTATTTTTCAATGAAGTCCTAATTCGTGTCAAGAAATTTATATTATTTCCAATCAACAATGTGTCTAGCACACAAGGTTTTAGAAATATTATTATGCTCCCACTTACTTTCTTGTAACCACAAGCATCTTCGTTATCCATTGATGAAATCAAACTCTTTTGACTATTTCATCAAAAATGAAGGTTCCAACTCCCTTTTGCTCTCTTTTGTCCATCACTGGAACTCTGAAGTTTGCATACTCACTAGCATCCTCTGAAATGAAAAAATACCTTGGACTGTATCACATGCAAGTCCTAGGTAGCATCTCCATCTCATGGAAATCCTTTTGGCATCCATGTATCATATCTCATGATTGAAATATGTATTAATTGCTAGTTCAACCCGAACCGACTTTAAGCATTGCTACGGAGAGACAATCTTGCCGTAGTTAATTCCTTGAATTTGTTATAAGCAACAAGTCGAGCTTTATGGATAAAACATTTTTATCCGTATCAGTTTATAGTTCCATTAATATTCGTTAGACTCTAAGTCTTCCGAAGGGTTCATCAAGATATAGTCTTGAATCATTTATATGGAAACTATCTTGGATTGTATTGGCATTTAGCCAATTCCGGAGTCAGGGCCCATCAACGCTTCCTTGTGTATCATAGGTATACTGTTGTCTAACAACAATATCTCGTTTGCGCACCTGAGAGGTTTGCACGAGTTTTGCCTACGTGGTTCAGCTGCAAGTTCGACCGAAGTCCATACATCTCATGTAGAGGCTTCCGTATCAGTCGTAGTAGGAAACTCTGGAATCACTTCCAAGGTTTCTTTCCATTGATCTGATGACGAAGATACTACTATCTCATCGAGTTGCACTGTCCTCCCACTCACCTTCTTGCAAGAACCATTTTCTTCAAAAGCATACCGCTCTTTGTGGCAAACCTTTTGCCTCGGTATAGTGATGGAGGAATACCCAATAAATTAGGATAACCTACAAAGTAGCACTTGTCTGATTTGGAATAGGTTTATAAATATTTTACACAAGCCTCATATTCCAAATGTTAAGAAAAGATATAACATGGTTGGGTGTACCATACCATGGCGTCATTTCAACAGATCTGATGGCGCTGTTTTCAGTGTAAAAGCCACAGTCTCTAAAGCATTACTTTAAAAGGGATAATGGCAAATTGATTTATGTCATCTTTAATGTTACCATGTCATAAATGGTATGATTACAGCTTCACGGACATTCCACTCACAGTGGTGTTCCGGGAGGTGTAAGTTATGAAACTCTTTTCACAACTCATCAGACATTCGCTAAACTTGTAACTCAAATATTCCTTTTTGCAATCTTGTTTGCAGAAACATAATTTTTCTTGTTATAATACTTTCTACTTCATTTAGAAACCATTTTGAATGATTTCAAAAGATTCAGACTTATGTCTCATCAAGTAAATATCCATATATCTACTTGAGTCATTTCAGAAGATAGACAAATCCACTGCTAGCAATGACCTTTATTGGACTACACACATCATAATGTATGATCACCAACAAATTCGTTGCTCGTTCCTTATGGCCTGTGAACGGTATTTCAGTCACTTCACTTTTCGGACGAAAGTTGCAAGTGTTAGATGATTCATAATCAAATGACTTAAAAATCCAACATTATGGAATTTCTCCATGCGGTTTTCTCCAATGTGACCAAATGCGGTATCACACATTTGTGGTATTCTTTTAGTCTTGCGACATTTAGCGTCAGTGTCACGGATGTATAATATTATTATCAATATTCATAACATACAGGTAGCGGCGTTTTGGCTCCCGGGAGCACATGCTCCCAGGTGAATAGTACCCCAGAAAAAATAGTAAATGTTTTAAAAAAATTCTGAAATTTTATGTAGATGATCGTGTTGGTGTCGCAAGCATGCCTGACAAATTTCATATCGAATGGATCAGCGGTGTTTCGTTGGTGAAAAAAACAAATTTGGGGTGACATTTGGTCTTCGATTTTTTTTATTTTTGCGTAGGCCAAAATGCTTAACCTTTGTGGCGCCCCGGCTCAGAGGACCGGTTTACCAGTGTTTCCAACCCAGAGATCATGTCTTCTGGAAACACTCAACAACATGGAACAGAACAGAACTGAACTTTATTGATATATTTCGGGTACAAGCACATAATTTACATTGGTAATGAGGCCAGAATCATATCATGTGCTATGACAGTATCTACATTATTTATGGAACATAGCGCGACCTCGGTACTATAGGGTAGAACTACGGCGTAGCGGAACTCAGTGTGGGAACTCCATCCCAAGGGACACTGCTGGGACACGCCTAGTTAGCATAGCACGAACCGTCGGGACCTTCGTCCTCGGCTTCTCCTGCATCTGGCATGATATGCCAGGTGAGTACTTGGAATGTACTTGCAAGCTCACGGCAACCAGAACAATGCAGCAAACAATAGCATGGCAATAATCATGTTAAGTGCTCAAAAGGCGAACTGTCAATGAATACCAACTTACTCTCTTCTGGGTTGTTCCACAACCCTCAAGATACTCAGGAATCACTGAGTACTTCCGAACATCAGACAAGTTCTTCCATCATTATTATCAGTATGATGGTTGATCACTCAGTGAGGCCTAGACGGACTGTCCAATACCGTGGACGCGGCTATTCGAATAGATTTGTACACTCTGCAGAGGTTGCGCACTTTACCCACACCATGGAGCACCTGGCCTCATGCTCCCATTCGGATGGACCAGTGTTGCTCCAACGAAACCTGCCTGACCCGTGACTCCCCTATCGTACCACCGACAATCATACCCCTCCAGGGTCATGTCCTGGGTGGCCCCTATGTCACCTCATGACACCTGCCACCGTCATGGCCAAACAAACTGTCCCAAACGGGGACGCCGGCAAAATAACTCAATTGGGCTCACAGGATTATCGGCGTCTACCTGGTCAGGGCAGCACGCACCCATAACCCTCCCTTTTTGGTGGTACCGATAAAAGAGCACAAAGCCAGACCAAGTCAAGGCCGTCCCATACCAGCAAATGTGGCTGCACGAGTAAGTCCGGATAGGTGGCTCTTGATAAACCCATTAAGTTTAGTATTGGCAAGTACTCAACAAACATGGATGTTTATCATGGTTAACTTAACATGGCAGCCACTATGCATCTAAATAAATTTACTATGAATTACCACATATTAAAATAATGCATAAAATTCAATTAAATAACCCATGCTATTGAAATGTTTCATGAAATGGATGTCATGGCTTGCCTTGCTCTGTTGGGTTGTTCACAAACTCCTGGGCTTCAAAAACAACATAATTTCCTTCTGAAAATATTTTGAAAATGCAAAGGAAAATGTCACATAGTACTGTTTTGTTCACCAGAAATCTGTGAACAAGAGAAAATTACCAAATTTTACCAGAAAATAGAGGAGCTCAAGGCAAATCTAATACAAAAAGAATCAATTGATTTGGCCTTATAAATAAAAAGTTATTGCTGGTCAAAGGTACTGGTCAAATATGAAATAAAACAGAAAATAGAAAAACTGACAGGGGGCCACGTCGAAAGCGTAAAGTGGAAAGGCGCTTCCACTTACCGCTTCGGCGCGCGTGTGGCTGAGCCACTGATGTGCGGGCCCCACAGTTTGATTTAAACAGGAGGGAGAGAGGGAACAGAGAGAGGCGGGGTTCCGGCGATCGTCGCCGACGACTCAGACGGCGGTGAGGTCCAGCAAGTACGGGGATGGAAAGAGCTCGCTGAGACGGTCATGTACGTACTAGTAGCGTGACGGGGGATGGCCGGACGATGTTGTCCCCTTCCTCTCTGGCGGCGGCAACGCTCGGGTGTCGTCGGAGACGGCGGTTCCAGGGATGATTCGCTCAGGTAAGGGATCGGGCATGATCAGGAGGATGAGCTGAGCTCGTGGGAAGAGTTGGTGGAGGTCGGGGTTGAGTGGAACGGCGAGGGGGTGGAGCTCGGGTGGTGGCGGATCTCCAGCGAACGGCGAGGCCAGAGGGCCTCTCGGCCTTGGCTCGGTGCTTGGGAGCCCGATTGGGTGGTGGTGAGGGGCGATGATGAGCTCTGGAGGGCTGGCCGTGCCCTTATATAGCCGGAGCCGAGCTCTCTGGAAGCGGCGAGGCCCGGGACACGTCGCCGGCGAGAGGACGCAGCACTGGCTGGCCGGTTGCGGCGACGAGACGAGAGAGGGCAGAGGAGAGTTATGGCGCTGGTGGCGGCTAGCGGAGCAAGACGACGGCCACTGCAACCATAGTACAGCACGGGCGGCACAGTGCTCGGGTGCGGTGGCGGCCGTCGAGGGAGATTCCGGTGAGGGGAATCTTCGGGGGTGGGGTACATGGACGGCAACGACGACGTCGGCATCTCCAGACACCGAAAGACAGCGCGAGGCCACTGGAATGACCTCGACAGACACAGGCGAGGTGCAGAGAATGCGTACTGGCATGCTAGTACCATGCTCACCACCGGCATCGGCACCTGGAGGCCGTGCAAGTCCAGTGCACCATGTCCAGCAGCTTCTCCTTCGTCCACTTAGCCCCTCTGTGCCCTTGGTTTGGCTAGATACAGATTGAATCGAAGGGTAGCTTCAGCTACAGTTTCTGACAGAAACTTTGGGAGAGCTCTAGAGAAGAGATGAGGTGGAGATGAAGTCAGTGGAGATGTCTGGGATGATCCACTTTGGAAGGACTCCAAACTGGCCAAATTTGAAAGGATTTCATCAAGATTTGAATATAGTTCATGTACAACTGTTGTACTGAACCAGAAACATAGATGAGCTTGTGGCACTCATCTGGTTGATTTGCTGGAACTGAATTTTGGTCTGTGAGGGTTATTTGATGGATAGAAGATTCCACAAAAATTTCAGCTCAAATAGATACTTCTAGCTGGTACTTCCTCCACAGAGGTTCAATTTGAGCAGAAACTTGTTAGAATTTTGCTGCTGAAAATTTGTACTGGACAAGATGATATTTTTGGATATTGTGGCAAGATTGGTTCCCTAGTATCTCAGGGAATTGTTGGAGAGTTTTCTGAGTTGAGAAAATATGAGTTGCTTCACAAAGGACCAGTACTGTCCAGAAGGCAAATGGAATTTTCTGGGCAAATCTAGTTACTGGACCATGGAATATTTTTGAAGATTGTGGGAGTAGATGATGACAAGAAGGTATGGTATTAATTTGGGATTTTTCTGATTAACAAAACTATAGTTTGCTTCATAACCCATAGTGATGTCAGATTTTCCCGAAGGAAGAAAATGAATATATGGAAAAGTTTGAGAATTAGAGTTTGATCCAGAAGGTGTGTGGCAAGGTTTTGGCAAGATGTTGAGGGCTTAGGATTATTCAGAGAAAGATTAAAAGTTTCCCAAGTCCAAATTCAACTGAAAAGGTTCAAAAACCATCCAAATTGCAAATAAAGCCAGAGAAACTTTGAAAAGAAAAAGTTGCCAAAAACCAGGGTGTCACAACCTTTTTGCCTCAAAATTCACAGGTAGCATTTGTATGTGACAAAGATCACAAAAAAAATTGTTTCAATTTTTTGGACATTTGAAAAAAAAATTGGCCCCGGGAGCCAAATTGCATTTCTGTAACATACATCACATTCATAATGGAAGTATGGCCCTTATGTTATTCATAACACCGAACAACAATTGTTCTATCATGAACAACCTTCTTGCAACAAACATTATGCAATGGGCTAGAGTGAATAAAAACTCGAAAATGAATTATGAAAATAAATATAGAGGTAATACACCGATGGAAGGTATAGTAACTTTTACTATGTTCCTAGGGCGTATCTTAACCTTATTACTGGCAAGTCTTTTAGGCCGTAGTAATTCTTGCATCGAGTTACAGCATAATGCAATCGAGCGGGTATCTCTGTGATCAACTTTTAATCACAATACCAAAGAATTAGTGATTAACATGTTTTAATCATAGTTCCCATGAATTGTATCTTTGACCAGCCTTCCATACATCTATAACTCGCATGACATTCATACATGAGCTGGATATTCCAGTCTTCTTTCTTTTTGCCTTTATACTTCTAACAGTTTAACTTTCAGTATTTCTCCTACTCTCAGAAGAAGCACCCAACTTTAAGAGTGGCGTTAGCCCCGGACTTCTTAGGCGTGTAAGTCACACTAACACCCTTTGGACATTTCCTTTCTCTTTAAGTTATTGTTTTATTCACCATCATCATATGACCGGCGTTCTTCTGGATCCCTCTCTTATTAGTCTAATGCACAGTAAACACTTTACTAATACTTTGCAAACAAACATTGCTTTGGATATCTCATATCTTTTAGCCTTTGTCTGCATCTGAAGACAATTTTCAGTTCCATGAATATCACATAACTATTCCAAACTTTTGAAGTTCAGATCTCATGGAAGCAAGCATATTGCATTTGACCATAATGGAATTCTAGCTTTTGGATCGAAGGACGAGAGTCACATCATCCATAGCATTAGCGGGAGAATACCGAAAGCATGCGATAGGACAAAGTCCTTCTCAGCACTCCTGAGGACAATCCTCACATTATGTTACCAATCGTCAAGATTAACCAGATAAATAATAGCTTATTCAATTTTAATAGGGAAGGTGGAAACGCGAGCCATTCTTCTATAACTATTATGCATATAACACTTAGACAGTGTTCATAATTAATTGCACTAAGAATTAAAAGAATTAATTCTAAAGTGCGCTCCCACTCAAATCAATATGTCTCATAATTGATTTTGAGTGATACAAGACCCGAATTTCAATTCAACGCCATTGATGGAAATATCACTGATGACAGGAATTTCAATCGGTAGGCCAACTTGCCGATCAACATCTCTATTTGATTCTTATTCATCTTTCGATGGGCGTGTTCCGAACTCAGGACGATCAAGCCAGAACGTCAAGACAACCAAGTGATCTCGCTGCGAGGTCTCAACTCACCCGCCTCACACTTCTCTAATCATTCGTACTCATGGAAACATGACGCACCTCGAAAAGATAGGTGCTGTGACGGTGCTACACTTGGGAAAACACTAACTACTTGAAATTTTAAGTGAGAGATCACCCTAATAAAAGCAACTACCGCGCAATAAAAAAGGGTGCATCATAAGGGACAAACATCTCAAGCAATTTATAATAGCATGATATGGTATAGCCCTTTCTGACGGAGATGTCTTTATTTTCATCATCTTTGGCATTTGCGTCGGTATTCACCTTCACGAAGATTGCCACCACCTTGTCGATGCATCAGATAATATTTCTATCTCTATAGCTAATAAATTTAGTGCATTACTAAAGGTTGACATGCAGGTTATTAAACTGACAATCATATGGCTCCAGCCATCATGCCGAATCATGACACGTTGGTCATGTTAATTAATTTACATCATATAGCCATCTCATACATAATCAAATTAAATATGACGAAGACTATACCACATATCATGCACACCTGCAAAACCAAGTTAGACGCCTCTAATCGGTTTATGCAAAATTTTATTTTACGTGGCTTCTAAGGTTTCGAAACAAACCGAAGCTACCAACGTTCATCATCAAGTATGATTATTCAAGTTGCTATATTAACTTTGCGCGGCGTATGAGACACGAGATAATAAAATCTTGAGCCCCATACTGAACTTCATCACACGCAAGAACCCCGTGCAGATAATATCTGCATTGCCCTTTAGTCTGCGAAACATCCATCTTTCTTTAACTATGGTGGAACCCAAAGACACTGAAGCACTTCATTGATCTGTCAATCAGCATACTCAGGAGCAACATGAAAGGATCGCGGATTGCCAAAACTTTGTAAGATTCCACCATGCCGTCAAGATCAGGACTACGCAAATTCAAGGGAAGCAACAAGAACATCGGGTAATAGATTTCATCTACTACACCACAAATAATTTTCAGCAATAGATCTCATGTACTACAAAATTATATTATGCAATACCCATACATCTCTATGTATTCTTGATCGTAACCTGCATCTACGCATAGCACGGCTCATGATGCCACTGTAGGGGAACGTGGCAGAAAACTAAAAATTTCTGACCTACGTACCAGCCCAGGACCACTATGAAGATGCATACAAGGTTTGATCTGATCATTACCGACTCGTAGCGAAGTGGAAGTAGAGTCGATGAAGATCGTTGGTGCAGATCCCCGCAGGCCGGAATTTACAACCTCCCAACCGTGAGGATTTTCTCCCTCGAACAGCTCCTCGGACGGTCCCCTGGACAGCCCATCGGGAGGCCATCAAATAGCCACCCTCGGATGGTCCCTCGGACAGCCCTCCGGTAGGCCATCGAACAATTTCTCGGGCGGTCGGACAGTCCCTCGGACGGTGTCACGGACAGCCCTTCGGGAGGACCCTCGAAACTCGGATGGTTACTCGGACAGCCCTACGGGAGGACCCTCGAACAGCCCCCCTGGGAAAAAGATCGAACCTACGCCTCTCTACGGGGTTGCACACATACGGTGTCAGCTATTCGGCAGGGCTTTACCATCCAGAACTAGTTCCTACCGGAACCCAGACAGCCTTTCGGCTCTACGAAACTATTTCGGTGGGAGGGAGAGAGAAGGCCAGATCATGCATGGCATTTGTATGAGAGCAAGGAGTGAGTGTGGAGAGCTCCTCTCTACCTCCTTATATAGGCTGAGGCAAGGGGTGGGGTGGCACATGGAAATACCAAAATGCCCATGAGGGGAGCCCTTCACAAGGGCATAAGACGAAAGCAAGTGGTGCTCCATGGGGGAGCACCACCTTGGCCGGCCACCTCTATGCCCCCCATCCCATGGGGGGGCCCAACAACCCACCAAACATGCCTCCACAAAACAAGGATGCTCCCTAGACAAAAAGCCACCAAACAAGCTGCCCAAGATTCGTGGGATCTTGTCCCCTCGCGCTGGGACAAAATGTTTTCCGCGACCGTTTTTTCTAAAAAAATCCGGAAGGTTCAAGAACATTTCTGGCACCCTCTACAATTATTCTGGGCACGTTCTGAAACATTTCTGGTATGGTCGTTTAATTGAGAAACATAATCGTTTACTCCGAAACAATTCCGGCAGCTCCGAATCACTTTCGATGTTGTCTCCTGAACTTTTCCATCATCTACGAAACAATTTCGATGACTTTTTCTCGGACTCCCTGTCTAGTATTCAGCAGATAGATGACCCTTAAGCGTGTGACCCTATATGTTCGGTGAAGTATAGACATGACCGGAACATTTTCCAATCAATGATCAACATCAGAGCCGTGGACCCCCATATTGACCCCTATACCCACACGAATAAATATTCGAGTGAACCTCCAGTTGCCGTGTGCTATTCCTGTTGCTTCGTGATATGTTACAAATACATGAGGTGAGATTTATCGGCATCCCCGTGAATCAACACTTGTCCACTATGCCAGTTGCCTCGTTACCGGTTTTGTAAATCTCGTTCCCGCATTCCAGCATCCCCGTGATCGAATCACATTGTGTCTGGCCAGACGATGATGGATACCATAACACCGAGAGGGCCCAAAGAATATCTCTCCATCGTCGGAGGAGCAAATCCCAATCTTGAGCTATCAAGTCCCATGTCATATTTTTCCATGAACCCGTAAGCCGCCGTAATAGCCACCCATTTACGGATGACGTTTAACAAACCGCAAAGTTCATGAAGCAAGCATGAAGAAACTCGACACTCTCATGGTCTAAGGAATTATGCAAATGTTAACTTTCTCAGTGTTATTAACCATTAACTTGTGACGAATGTATCTCATAGCATAACATCAATTCAGGTCCATTCAACACAAATTTTCTTCTAACATTGTGCCCTCAAAGTTGCCGGCATAGACATGCCCATGATCTGGAAAACATAATCGTCATGCAACACTTGAGCTAGTCTCAGAGGCATGACTAGGAATACAATTTATCGTTTATTATTCCACACGTGCACATGGGTTTTCCTCAGAGCCTTTATGGATATACGGGCTCGGGAACCATAGCAGTTATAGCACGGAATATAAACATAATTATGAACATGGAGATAAATAATAATATTTATTATTGCCTCTAGGGCATATCTCCTACATTGATTATGTATGCAGTTTCATTTCAATCAAAATGGAACCTGAGAGTGGCCCCTGTTTTTCTAAAATGAACTAAAACATTGTGGCTTTAGAACAACAAAAAATAACATACTTTACATATATTATTACCTTAATTTAGGTTCAGTTTAAATGTCCTGATGCTCCAGTTTCTCGCTTGGATTGAAGATCTAACACAAGGTTACCTTTCTTGTATTGACATCTGAAACTGAAAACAATTTAACAGATAAATAAGCCTTGTTGAACATTTATCTTAGTTGCATTTAGCCTAGCACATTAAGAATGAATTTCTATACTTTAGATGTGTGAGACTCTCTTGTTCCTAAAAAACTCCCATGTCAGGATAATCTTCCTAGTACAACAGGTTGCTGCATTTCCTTTAAAGAATAAATACCAACCATCGTTATGAACTTCAGAGATGAACACAAAATCCTTAATTTGGTTTATTATAAACTATAACGGAAGGATATAAGCATAAACACAACAGTCAGTTAGCATATGCTAAATAACGGGAGAGGGCTGATTAGGAAACAAAGAAATCATAACTTGTGATATTCAGATTCTTCCATGCTTGTCAAATTTGAAGGGATAAGTTAATGTATCAAAGACTGTAATTCGTACAGTAGGCATGTCAATTGAAAACAGAAATAGATGAGTATGGCATGTAGGAAACATCAATTTTGTCCTTCCCTAGATCACAGGAAGCAAATATTAGTGGCGCTCATATGACCAGCAACATGGAGAGACAACATAACCCTAACGACTGCTCAACCATGGGAGGCGGAACCTTGATCAATTTTCCTTCGCATCTGCCACTCGCTTGGGGATCCTGCAAGCCGAGGAGAATACAATGTTGGCAGCCATGTGCTACAGGGAGGGCGGAAGGGGAAGAGGCCAATACTGTTGTACGGGGAGGTAAGACAGCTAAATCAAAACTAAACCTAACTGGATTACCTCATGGTCATGCCCGATCTGGTGGAAGTTAGACGTCATCCTTGTGGTCGTCCTTGCTCGAACAGATCCTTGCGCTGAAACACTTGAGCAACTCAAGCCTAGAGGAGCCTGGCGGAGGACGCGTGGAGGAGGCTTGGCTGCTTGGGCGTTGCTGGAGGTCCGACAAATGGTGGTCGGGGCGGCGGAGGGTGCTCGGCAGCATGGTCCGGGAGGAGTGGCACTAGGTGTGGCGTGTTAGAAATAAACCGTGACGGGTATGCACCGAGAGTACGTGTGTGCGTGTGTGTGTCACGATGGTGTACGTGCGTGCGCGTGCACTCGTGGCCGTGGCGAGTAGGTTAGTCCAGCGCGTAGTGCTTAGTCCAGGTGGTTAGTTGGTTAGCTAGTTTCATGGCGTGATAGGATAGTCATGCATGTAGTTAGTTAGCTGGATAAGTTGTTAGCTGGCCGGATAGACTCCATGGTTAGTTAGCATGCATCAGAATAGGGGAGGTGGCGTGTCTGCCAGCCTACAAATAGAGGCCAATCTTAGTTGGTTGCATGTACGTGGTATGTGCCATAGTTTGAGCTGAGTAAAAAGAAGGGCCGTGCGTGCGGCCGAGGCGCCGTTCGTGTGGCGTGGCGCCGTTCGTGCGGCGAGGCGTTTGTCGCCGGAAATTCATGTGTCAGTGTGCTTCTCTTTTTCTTCCACCTACGTATGTCCGAGTGTGAGAGAGAGGGGTTCGTCCGGCGTTCGTGTCGCCGGAGCCTACTCGGCGTTCGTCGCCGGACCGGGTTTGTCGACGGTGGTCGGCAGCGTGGTCGGGGAGGAAGCTGGCACTGGAGAGTGGTGGAGGGCGGTCGGCAGCGGCAACGGAGTGTGCTTGGGGAGGAGGCTAGGTCAGGATGGTCGATTTGGGGATTTCAGTCTGAGTTAGAGTTTGGGGATTTTGCTCATTCGGAGCGAAAATTTTCGCATCTCGCGTGCTCTCCCGTGCTATCCTGTGCCTAGGCCAATATTATTTTGGTTTGGCCCCGGCAGATAATATGCCATAGTTTAGTTGTGCCGGCAGATATTGTGTCCTGGGAAATGGTATCTTTGTCGGCAGTTTGATGCCCTTATTATTTGACTTCCGCCGGCAGTTTATCTGCCATTGGATACTTCTGTCAATAGTAGAATAATCCCCGGCAGATGGTTTGCCTTTATGATGGTATTTCTCCCGGCAGTTAATTGCCCCCAATCAAGGGTTGTGGTGTAGTGCACCTGACTGTGCAACGCAAATTCTTGTTTCCCCTGTGGCATGCATAGCTCCGACGAGAATCTCAGCTGGCCGCGACTTGCAGCACCAACTTTTGCTTGCACCACCCGTAGTGCTCAGCTTGCAGAGCCATGTCGCCGGTCATCTCATAGCAACGTTGGCGAGCTCGCCATGGACCGGCCATGGCTACAGCACCGGCAAGCTCCGGGATTGCAGCACCAGCAACAACACTGGTACGACCATCCCATGAAGCAATGGTGCTGCTCCGGCGGCCCGACAATGCCCCATTAACACACCGGTGGGCGAAGCTCCAGCAGCTCGGCGACGCTCCATCGCAGCACCCCCGAGGTTCTGGTGGGCCGATGATGCTCTGTTGCAGCACCGACGATTATCCGGCGGCCCGGTGTGCTCTATTGCAGCATCGACAATGCTTCGGCGGCCCGACAATGCTCCGTTGCAGCACGGGCGATGCTCTGATGGCCCAGCGAGCTCCGTTGCAGCACTGACGATGCTCCGGCGTCCCGGCGATGCTCCGTTTCAGCAGCCAACTACGCATGCAGCAGAGGGCATGACTTGCAGCCCACCAGCGCTTCGTTGTCCCAGCATCGCCGGCCACCAACGCGGCATAGCACCCAGACAACATTTTAGCACCGTCGCTGGCTGGCCAGCTCGTAGAAACGCTGTTGATGTGCGGCCCTCCACAGCAGCATGCAGTAGACATCCACGACCCTTACCTCGGAGCACCGGCTCGTGGCGTGTCGGCGCCCGGTCTCCCAGCACCCGACAGGCAGCTCCCAGTAGCGGTGGTGCCACCTTTGGGGTTGGTATGGGCAGCCGCCCCGGATGGCTCAGATGTGTGCCCCTATTTTCATAATTGCACGAGGAGCAGGTTCACACACGCAGGACACACGAGCAGCAGGAGGTTCACAACGAGCTTCAGGCAACAAACAAAAAGGGGAAAACATTTCATTTGGACGGGACACTTAAGTGAAACAAAGGCCCATTCGCAGCCCAAACAAGCTACCTTGTCCCTTCCACAGGCTCGACCATAGCAGGCAGTCACTGGAAAATACCCAATTCGACTGGTTCCTAACCTAGCCATGACACAGAGCTCTGCCTCGTCCTTGCACCCTCCCTTGTCGCCGAGAACCATGCGAATGGAAGAACAGCAAGGTGAAGCCCCCGGCTTAGCCTGCGTGGGAGGCAGCGGCGGCGGCAGAACATAGAGCTCGCGCAAATAGGTATTCATCATTCGCAAGAGCAGCTAGCGCAATGAGCAGGTACCAATCCATTTTCTTCTCATGTAGCCTTTAATTTCTAGACAATAGTTTTGGGGACTAAAATTATGAAGCATTATCCGAGTCTGATTCCTGCTTATTTCGATGGTCAACTGGCTGATGGTGGTGTAAACTTGTAATGTAGGGGATCTTTAAGAAAATGAAACCAATTGCTGCCAATTTGGAACTGCCCCAATCAGTACTGAACCCATTGTTGTGTCTAATGAAGTCTGTGATGCAAACATTATAAAATCTCACATTCTTGAACCTGAAGTGTCTAATGAAGGATTTGATGCAAACATTTTACATGCTCCTGGTCCTGAACATGATGTGTCTAATGATGGCTCTAATGTCAACATTTTGCAAGCTCCTCTTCAAGGATTTAGTCGAGCTGATATTGAACCTGATCCGGGACTCCGGAAACAAATCGAAGATTATAGTACCCCGGAAATTAGATATGCAGTGAGGAGGAAGTATATAAAAAATGGTCTATTTCAGCCATTTGGGTACGATTTTCCTTGCAACACTAGAATAGATAAAAGGGTATTCACAGAGGAATGGTTTGAGGATTTTGATTGGCTAGGGTACAATGTAAAAAAAAGAACCGCGCAAATTGTTTTCACTGCTTTCTTTTCAAGCAGTCAGCAAACCATGTAACGTTTAAGGGCAATGTCTTCAAGCAGGATGGGTTCAAAAATTGGAAGAAGCAGTAGAATATTGCAGGCTTCATGTACCCTCTGTCCGCGAATAAGTGTACATCTAACTTTTGTCCAAAGTCAAAGTTTTAAAATTTTGACCAACTTTATATAAAAGAGTAGTAGCACATATGACATCAAATTGGTACATTATGAAACTACATTTCAAAACAAATCTAGTGATACTAATTTAGTGTCATAAATGCTGTAATTTTCCGTATAAAGTTGGTCAAAGTTTTAAAACTTTGACTTAGGATAAAATCTTTATGTACACTTATTCACGGACGGAGGGAGTAGGTTCGACAAAGAGTGCTCACAACAATGCTAGAAGACATTGTGAAAATTCTAAGAATCAAAGACAAAGTGTGGCATATACAATTACTACTCAAACTGAGAGGGCACATCTTCAATATCAAGAACATTTGTTTGTTTACGTGTGTTGTGAGGTTTCTACTTACGCAAGTACTTGCTTTCCTTGGCCATGATGAGTCCAAGACATCCAGAAACAGCGATAATTTTCTTGAGATGTTGGATTGGTATGCTAAAAGATGCCAAGCTGCCGCTGATATACTTAATGATAATGCTCTTGGAAATCATCAAATGACTTGTCATGATATCCAGAAGAAAATGGTACAAGCTTGCGCATAAAAGACCACCGAAGTCATCATGGGTGGGCTTGGGGATAGTCACTTCTCTCTACTTGTTGATGAGTCCCGCGATGGATCTATTGGAGAACAAATGGCTATGATCCTAAGGTTTCTGAACATAAAAGGAGATATTTTGCAAAGGTTACTTGGTGTCAAGCACGTTGTCGACAACCCGTCTTCTTCTCTAAAAAGATCCTTGAATAAAGTGTTTGCTACCCATAAATTATTTTCGCCCCTGGTAACTTGACTTCCTTGATCCGCCACTGGCTCCCAGCACTCCATTTTGGAAAAGATCCTTGAATAAAGTGTCTGTTACGCATGATCCCCTTCTCCTTCGCTTGTAGCTGTTGTACCTAGGCCTATATATGTAACTCTATACAATCTAGAATATACACGGTGAAGATTGATACGTCTCCAATGTATCTATAATTTATGAAGTATTCATGCCATGTTTATAACAATTATATATGTTTTTGGTATGATTTGATTAGAACTAACCGGACTGACGCTGTTTTCAGCAGAACTACTGTGGTGTTGTTTTTTGTGCAGAAATAAAAGTTCTCCAAATGTGCTGAAACTTTTTGATGATTTTTTTTGGAACAAAAGAGGACCAGGAAGTTTGCGGGAGGACCAGAGGAGCCACGAGGTGCACACGAGCCACCATGGCGCGCCACCCCCCCTGGCGTGCCCTGGTGCCTCGTGTGCCCCCCGTGGCCCATCTTCACGTGATTCCAACCCCAAAAAATCCTATAAATAGAGAAACCCCTAGAAATAACCCTAGATTTTGGACTACGCTGCCGCAAGCTTCTGTACCTTCGAAATACCATCTGGAGACCCGTTCCGACACTCTGCCGTAGGGGGAAATCATCACCGGAGGCCATCTTCATCATCCCGGCGGTCTCCATGATGAGGAGGGAGTAGTTCACCCTCGAGGCTAGGGGCATGTACAATAGCTATATGTTTGATCTCTCTCTCTCTTGTGTTCTTGATATGGCACGATCTTGATGTATCAGGAGCTTTGTTAATATAGTTAGATCATATGGTGTTTCTCCCCTCTCTATCTTTGTTGTGATGAATCGAATCTTTTCCCTTTGAGGTTTCGTTATTGTCGGATTGAATATTTCAGATTTGAGAACACTTGATGTATGTCTTGCATATGAATACCCGTGGTGACAATGGGGTATTATATTGATACACTTGATGTATGATTTGGTAGTCAACTCACGGATTCCCGAGGTGACATTGGGGTAATCTATGCATAGGGGTTGATGCACGTTTTCACTATCTTTTCTCCGATAGAAACTTTGGGGTGCTCCTTGAAGTTCTTTGTGTGGATTGAATATTATGATTATGAAGTTGTTTGATGCATATCGTATAATCAAATCATGGATAGTTGTGGTGACATTGGAGTATCTAGCTAGGTGGCATTAGGGTTGGTTGATGTGTATCATATGGTGTTATTCTAGTACGAACTCTAGGGCTGTTTGTGACACTTATAGGAATAGCTCAATAGATTGATCGGAAAGGATAACTTTGAGGTGGTTTCGTACCCTACAAACAATTTCTATCTTATGTTCTCCGTTAATAGGAATTTGGGGGTGATTCTTTATCGCACGTTGAGGGATGGTTATATGATCCAATTATATTAGCATTGTTGAGAGATTGCACTAGTGAAAGTATGAACCCTAGGCCTTGTTTCTAATCATTGCAATACCGTTTGTGCTCCATTTTATCACTTGCTACCTTGCTGTTTTTATATTTTCAGATTACAAAAACCTATATCTACTCTCCATACTACACTTGTATCACCATCTCTTCGCCGAACTAGTGCACCTATACAATTTGCCATTGTATTGGGTGTGTTGGGGACACAAGAGATTTCTTGTATTTGATTGCAGGGTTGTTTGAGAGAGACCATCTTCATCCTACGCCTCCCACGGATTGATAAACCTTAGGTCATCCACTTGAGGGAAAATTGCTACTGTCCTACAAAACTCTGCGCTTGGAGGCTCAACACGAGTCTACAAGAATAAGTTGTGTAATAGACATCAAGCTCTTTTCTGGCGCCGTTGCCGGGGAAGTGAGTGCTTGAAGGTATATCTTTAGATCTTGCAATTGAATCTTTTAGTTTCTTGTTTTATCACTAGTTTGGTTTATAAAAGAAAACTACAAAAAAAATATGGAATTGAGGTTGCCTCATATTATTCATCTTTATAATGTCTTTCTTGAAAATGATGGATCGGAAAATTGTGCTCAATTGATAGAAGAAGAATTCTATAAAATGTTTGGCATAAAATCCATGAATGATGAGCATGATTGCAATGTTGTTACTATGCTTTCTATGAATATCCATGATGCTAATGATATGCAAAGCCACAAGCTTAGGGATGCTATGTTTGATGAAGATGACATTTTTAGTCCCCCAAGTTTTGATGAGAAAATTTATTATGATGATTGCATGCCTCCCATTTATGATGATTACAATGATGAAAGTGGGTTTGTAAGAGTGTCAACTCTAGGTACCAATGATCCCACTATTTTGGAGGGTGTTGAACCTTATTGCAATAATTATAAAAGTGGATTTGGTGAGGTCATGACTTTATTTAGTGATGAATCCACTATTTTGGAAGAGGTCTCAATTGATTATGACAACAAAGTTGCTATCTATGATGATTATGGTGACGACATGTATGCTATAAAGAGTAATGATAACCATGAAATTTGTCTTCATGATTTTAATGTTCAATATGATTATGCCAATCAAGTATCACATGATATTTATTTTGTTGAGTTTGCTCCCACTATTATGTATGAGAAGGAATTTGCTTATGAGAAGAGTGAAAAAAAAATTTATGCTTGTGGATCATGAAAAGAAAGCATTATATGATAGCTATATTGTTGAATTCATCCATGATGCTACTGAAAATTATTATGAGAGAGGATCATATGCTTGTAGGTGTTGCAATAATATCATGTTTCCTCTCTATGTGTTGAAAGTTTCAAAGTTATACTTGTTTTGCCTTCCTATGCTAGTTGGTTCTTGCTCCCACAAATTGTTTGCTCACAAAATCCCTATGCATAGGAAGTGGGTTAGGCTTAAATGTTCTAGTCGTATGCTTCATGATGCTCCCATTGTGTTTCAATTCTTCACCTTTTATGTGAGCATCATTGAAATCATCATGCCTAGCTAAAAGGCATTAAAGAAAAGCGCTTGTTGGGAGACAACCCAATATTTATACCTACTGTTTTTGTATGTCCACATGATTAAGCTACTGTAGTAATCATGTTTTACAGGTTTTCTTTCAATGATGTGCCAAGTAAAGCCTTTGGGATAGTGTGGATACTTGTTGATTTGATTCTGTGCAAAAACACAAACTTTTGCGTCCAGTACTGGAATTTCTATAATTCACTGGAGCATCAAAACCATCTGAAATTTTTACAAATGATCGATATGCAAATTTCCTACGTTTTACTAATTTTTCATAATTTTTGGAGTTGTAGAAGTATGGTGTTTATTCAGATCATTACAGACTGTTCTGTTTTTGACAGATTCTGTTTTCGGTGCATAGTTTGCTTGTTTTATTGTTTCCATAGCTTATATTGAGTAATATAAATTGTGAAAATGATGGAATACAGTAGGCATTATATGAGAACAATTATGAATCTTGTCTTGACAGTACCTAAGTGGATGATTTATTTTTATCATACTAACCTCTCTCACGAAGTTTCGTTAAGTTTTGTGTGATTGAAGTTTTCAAGTTTTGGGTGAGATAACGATATGAGGAGAATAAGTAGTGGCAAGACCCTAAGCTTGGGGATGGCCAAGGCACCCCAAGGTAATACTCAAGGAAGACTCAAGCGTCTAAGCTTGGGGATGCCCCGGAAGGCATCCCCTCTTTCGTCTTCAACATTATCGGTAACCTTACTTGGAGCTATATTTTTATTCGTCACATAATATGAGTTTTGCTTGGAGCGGCATTTTCTTTTGTTGAGATTTGCTTTATGTTATAAATAATCATGTTTTGTATCCTTTAGTTCAATAAAATGCCAATTATAGCCTTTACCATGCTCAGTTTGCAAGTTTATGTGTTGCTGTTTGAAAGCAGAAAGTTTTCTGTTACGTCCTGAGTTTATGGGAATTGTCAGAACTTGATAAAAATCTTTAATTTTTACACACTAAGAATGCATGAGTTCTCTTTCACGTGGTAATTTTTCAGAATTTTTGGAGTTAGGGAATTATGGATTCTTATTCCCCTTTTACAGACTGTTCTGTTTTGGCAGATTGCTGTTATAGTTGCATTGTTTGCATATGTTTGCGTGTTTAATGTTTCTATTTGTGGATAGGAGTATTAAATATGAAGAGGCATTTAGTATGCAATGTTTAATTATAATTTTTGTGATTTTCTACAGTACATAATGTTAAGGTTTTGAGTTGATTTATACTAACTTATCTCACGAGTTTTTGTTGAGTTTTGTGTGGATGAAGTTTTCTTTTAGATTAGGAGAAGCTATGATATGAGAGGAATTAAGGAGATGCAAGAGCTCAAGCGTGGGGATGCCCAAGGCATCCCAAGATAATATTTCAAGAAGTCTCAAGCATCTAAGATTGGGGATGCCCCGGTAGGCATCCCACCTTTCTTCTTGAACAACTATCGGTTAGTTTTGGTTGAGCCTAAGTTTTTGCTTCTTCACATGATATGTGCTATTCTTGGAATGTCAATTTTTTTTTCTGTTTGGATAAAATACTTAAGATCTGAAATTTTTAAATGAGAGAGAGTCCTCACATAGCTACCTATTTACTTAACTACTCGTTTGATCTTCACTTATATCTTTTGGAGTAGATTGTCATTTACTCTCGTGCTTCACTTATATCCTAAGAGTAAATTGTTGAATGAGTTGAATATCATAAAGTGAAATTATATATGCTTCATATGCTTATATCATGTCTAGTAGTAGTTTCACATTTGGGTTAGAAAGTGAAAGCTATTGAAACTTGACAATCACAATATTGGTCATACAAGCAATTCATGAATGATTAGTATAAGGAAGAGAACTTTCATATATAAATATATTATCTTGGACATCTTTTATGATTGTGAATACCCATTAATTATTTTCAAACTTGTGCAAATTAGTGAAGTTGGACAAGGAAGACAACGTAATGAGTTATGTTTGGGTATATTTGGATAGAAGTTATATTGCTATGGATCCTCTAACATGTGGTGCTTGCTTAGGATCTTTTGCTAGCCAAAAATTCGTACTAAGTAGAGATACTACTTGTGTATCCAAAAACCCAGTTTCTTGCCATGAGTGTCCACCATATCTACCTATGGATTGAATAAGATCCTTCAAGTAAGTTGTCATCGGTGCAAAAAGCAATAAAAATTCTCCTAAAATATGTATGATCTTTTATTGCAACGGAAAATAAGTGTTGTATGAACTTGTGATTATAAAGAAATAAAAGCGACGGACTGCATAATAAAGGTTGCTATCACAAGGGGCACTATAACGTGACGTTCCTTTGCATTAAGGGCTTGCACGTCCGAAAATAAAAAGCGCATGACAACCTCTGCTTCCCTCTGCGAAGGGCCTATCTTTTACTTTTATGTATTTACTTTTATGCAAGAGTCAATATTATTACTTCTCATTTCAACCTAAATTATTCTTTAGTTGGCAAGCATCATGTGGTGGGGAAAGATCCAGGCACATATGGCCAGTCAAATATAATTGATCATGAATTATTATTGTTGACAATTATCTCTATGATAAATAAGTTGGGAGGCGAAACATTAAGCCCCTATCTTTCTCTGTGTTTTATGGATGCCATTTGTCCTAAAAATATGCTTTGAGTACCAGCAATCATAGAAGACTATAAGATAATTGAGTAAGTGGAGCTCTTACTTAGACTTTGTTGAAGATAAGTTGAATTGCAATTGTTTGGTGACTAAGAACATAGGTTGTTAAGTTTCAAGAGATTGCATTGTTTGAACCACAACATGTGAATTGATTGCTACTTTATCATGATGAGTTTTATGAGAAAAAGTTGCTGTTATGATGCTAGGAAAAGTGATTGAAATTATCATTGATCAAACTTATGCACTATGCTAGCATTCACAGTTCATAAATTATTTCTTTTATCATTTACCTACTCGAAGATGAGCAGGAATTAAGCTTGGGGATGCTGATATGTCTCCAACGTATCTATAATTTATGAAGTATTCGTGCGATGTTTATAATAATTCTATATGGTTTTGGTATGATTTGATTAGAATTAACCCGGACTGGCGCTGTTTTCAGCAGAACTACCGTGGTGTTGTTTTTTGTGCAGAAATAAAAGTTCTTCAAATGAGCTGGAACTTTTTGATGGTTTTTTTTGTAACAAAAGAGGACCAGAAAGCTTCGTGGGAGGACCAGAAGAGCCACGAGGTGGACACGAGCCACCAGGGCACACCACCCCCCTGGCGTGCCCTGGTGCCTCGTGGGCTCCCTGTGGCCCATCTTCGCGTGATTCCAACACCAAAAAATCCTATAAATAGAGAAACCCCCAGAAATAACCCTAGAGTTTAGACTACGCCGCCGCAAGCTTCTGTACCTTCGAAATACCATCTGGAGACCCATTCTGGCACCCTGCCGGAGGGGGAAATCATCACCGGAGGCCATCCTCATCATCCCGGCGGTCTCCATGACGAGGAGGGGGTAGTTCACCCTCGAGGCTAGGGCATGTACAGTAGCTATGTGTTTGATCTCTCTCTCGTGTTCTTGATATGGCACGATCTTGATATATCAGGAGCTTTGTTAATATAGTTGGATCATATGGTGTTTCTCCCCTCTCTATCTTTGTTGTGATGAATCGAATCTTTTCCCTTTGAGGTTTCATTATTGTCGGATTGAATATTTCAGATTTGAGAACACTTGATGTATGTCTTGCATATGAATACCCGTGGTGACAATGGGGTATTATATTGATACACTTGATGTATGTTTTGGCACTCAACTCGCGGATTGCCTTGATGGGCCATTATGGGCAGCCCACCTGCAAGGCGCGATGCTAATGCCCGCGACGGGGCGATGTATGGAGCTCCCTAACCCTAAACCTTGACCCCTCTCATAGCGCCACCTCCCCGACGCCCCCTTCTCCCCCTCTCGCTCCCGCGTCTCTGCACTACACTCTCCGGTGGCCAGCGAACCTCTCCAGCGGATGATGGTTCCCCATAAGCAAGGTGAGTACCGGCCTCGGAGCCTACCTATCAATGGGAGCCTCAGGAGCCGCAGTATTTCCCTGGATCTGACTATTTCTAGCTGTGGCCATAAACCAAGATAGGCCAAAAGCCTAAGCTTGTGGGAGTACGTATTTCTCACCGACATTACATTCATGTACCACACATTCATTCCAGTTGTCGATGTTCATCCTTTTTCATTGTATATCCATGTTAGTTTTTATTCTGCCTTCTTTTGTGCATTTGAAAAACTTTGAAAATCCAAAAATATTTCTTGCTTCTTTTCATTTTTTCTTCCTTGTTTAGTTAGTTCGTAGTATTAATAGGAAACCCAAAAATATTTATTGTTTCTTCTTTTGTTTGTTGGGAGTTCTCCCGTGTAAATAGTTTTTCTTGCTTTTTTGTTTTTCCATCGTTAGTTTGTTTTCTTCAGAAAAAACTAAAAACTACAAAAATATTTCCATGTGTTTCTTTGAAATTCTTTTCTTTTCTTTGAGTCATCATAGGGAGAAGACTTCGTATTAACTGATGAGTGGCTCTCATATGCATTATATTTGATCTAACGAAAGAGCCAATATCTCCATGTCTTCTCCTTTGAATAATGTTTGCAGATTTCAGCTTAGTCCACGGCACACTTGCACTGTTATTATTTTTAGATCGTTCGAAGGCAATAATGACGATGATTTGATGAAGTGATTGCGGTGAAGGAAAGCTGATATGAACTCTTTTTGTTTTCCTTTTTTGTAAATATGTTTAACTCACTAGATCTCGATTCAACATATTATGAGTAAACATGTTGGTGATGACAATTAGAGATTATAGTTGCTCATGCCATGATTAAGTAGCTAGGAGTTGATAATGATTTATCTTGAGTGTCAACATGCATTAAAATGGTTGTGATGTAGTATGTTAGTATGGTATCCTCCTCTGAATGATTCAAGTGGCTTGACTTGGCACATGTTCACACATGTAGTTGAATCAAAACCAATCCAGCCTTCATGATATTTATGTTCAGGGTGTTTATATCCTACTCATGCTCGTATTCAATGTTAAATATTCGCATTGCATGATTATGACCGTTGCCGCTCTCTAGTTGGTCGTTTCTCAATCTATTTGCTAGCCTTCGCCTGTACTAAGCGGAATTACTGCTTGTGCATCCAAATCCTTAAACCCAAAGTTGTTCCATATTAGTCCACCATATCTACCTATATGCGGTATTACTGTGCTATTCCAAATAAATTTGCATGTGCCATCTCTAATCATTCAAATAAACATCTGTTTTGTTTGCCCGTACCGCTCATGGAGCGATGGGGCATTCAATAGCTTCCATGCTAAGCGGGTTATTCTCATGATACGTGTTTATTCACTTGTGATTGCACGAGAGAGGTGATAACCAACAAGTATAGGGGATCGTTTGTAGCCTTTTTCGATAAGTAAGAGTGTCGAACCCAACAAGGAGTTAAAGGTAGAATTAATATTCTCTTAAGTTCTATCGACCACTGATACAACTCTACACACACCAACGTTTGCTTTACCTAGTAACAAGTAATAAAACTAGAAGTACTTTGTAGGATAAGTTTGCAAGATAATAAAGAACGTGAAAATAAAAGCTAGGTGTTGTTTTAATAAAAGATCAATTAATTTAGTATAGCGAGTGTGGAAAAGTGGTGGTAGGATTTGCGGAATTTTCCCTAAGCAATTGGCTAAGTTACTAGACCGATAGCAAGTTTTTATGTGGGAGAGGCCACTGCTAGCATATCATCCCTTACTTGGAATTCTATGCACTTATGATTGGAACTATTAGCAAGCATCCACAACTACTAAAGTTCATTAAGGTAAAACCCAACCATAGCATTTGGATATATCGGTCCCCCTTCAATCCCGTATGAATCAATTTCTATGGTAGGAAGAAGTTTCTCTCACTCTTGTCCTCCAATGCATAGTCCTGTCAACATACAACTAACCTTATGGTGTGATCCATGCGCACGCTCATATGATGGGCACCGAAGGACAGCAACATAACCACAAGCAATTTAAACCAATCCTAGCAATTCACAAATTACACATAGGACAACAGAAATCTACTCAAACATCATAGGATGGCAAGACATCATTGGATAATAATATGAAGCATAAAGCACCATGTTCAAGTAGGGGGTACAGTGGGTTGCGGGAGAGTGGACCGCTGAATATAGATGAGGGAAGGTGATGGAGGTGTTGATGAAGATGACGGAGTTGTTGGAGTAGATCGCCGTCACACGATGATTGCCTCGGCGGCGTTCTGGCGCCACCGGGAGAGAGGGAGGGAGAGAGCCCCCCTCCTTCTTCTTCCTTGGCCTACCCCCTAGACGGGAGGAGGGTTTCCCCTCTGGTCCTTGGCCTCCATGGCTCCCGGAGGGCAGGAGCCCCTCCGAGATTTATATCTCTCACTCTCTGTTTCTCTTATGTTTTGCGTTCCTATTTCCGGCCGAAAAACCATTTCTTTAATATCCAGAGATCCGTAACTCCAGTCAGGCTGAAATTTTAACACAATTTTTCTCTCGATATAAGCTTCTTGGTGGCCACAAGGCAACCCCGCGCAACCTAGGGGGTGGTGGCGCCCTAATGCCTTGTGAAGGATGTGGGCTTCCGTTTGCGTTGATTTTTCCTCCCAAAAATCACATATATTCTAAAATAAATCTCTGTAAAATTTTATCGTGTTTCAACTTTGTTTGATATGGATTTTCTGTGAAACAAAAAACATGCAAAAACAAGAACTGGCACTGGGCACTGGATCAATATGTTAGTCCCAAAAATAATATAAAATTATTATTTTATATTAGTATATGAAAGTTGTAGAATATTGGCATGAAACAATCAAAAATTATAGAGCCAAAAGTATATGAAAGTTGTAGAATATTGGCATAAAATGGTCAAAAATTATAGATACGACAGAGAGACGTATCAGCATCTCCAAGCTTAATTACTGCTCGTCCTCGAGTAGGTAAATGATAAAAAGATAATTTTTGATGTGAAATGCTACCTAGCATAATTTTGATCGAACAATCTAATCATGGCATGAATATTAAGATACGAGTGATTGAAGGCAATAGTCTATCAATTTGATATTGAAACAATAATACAAAACATGCACGTAATTCATCATTGCCTTTCATAATAATGAAGCTAAAGGAAACAATCTCTATACACTTAGTTGTGGTAAGCATGACACGCTCAGTCTGCCCTGCATAGATATATCAAACCTTTTCACGCCCTTCAGCATTTTCAACTTCACTCAATACATGAGCGTGAGCCATCACTACTGGGAAAGGCCTTATAGGTGAACTCGGTAGAGTGGTGGGCGGGTCAAGGCACCCGCCACAACAAGTTAGGAGAAGCAGTAGTGGCGGGTAACACAACACGACCGCCAGAGCTACCGGCAAACCAGTGGCGGGTAAAATACGACACTCGCCACAAAAAAGCAGTGCTGAGCATGGCTATGTTATGAATGTTTGCTGTGGCGAGTGGCTCGGCTCACCCACCACTATTGTTACAGGTAGCAGTGGCGGGCAGGACAAAGTCCCCACCACTGCTAAAAGCCTGCAACCGGTTATATTTTTTTAATGCAGATACTAGCTGTGGCGGGCCCTCGGCCGTGCCCGTCACACGTAGGTTAGCGGTAGACTTTCCAAATTCAACTCGTAGATTGCCACCCGCCACCCCAAAATAGCAGTGGCGGGTCATCTAGCGCGCCCGTCGCAGGTGATGAGCACTATCTACACGCGCGCGCCCCCTCCCCTTCCCTACCCCACCCTCATTCTCACTCTTACTCTCTCCCCCATCTTGCTCTCATCGCCGACCTCGCCCTCCACCGCGGCGCTGCCCACGTCGCCGTCGCCGTCCATTGCTGCCATCGTCCTCGCCCTCGTCCACGTCACCCTCGATCCGCCACCCCGTTGGCCTCCACTCTGGCAGGTATAAGGTCGCCATCCCCTTCTCTCTTTCCGGCCATCCTCGTCGCGACCCACGGACGCGGCCACCACGCACACGAACAGCCGCGGCAGCAGCCACGTTCGACTAGGGTTAGGGTTAGGGGTTTGATAGTTGTAGTTTTAGTTTTTAGTTTCTAGGTAGTTGTAGTTTCTAGTTGTATAGTTTTAGTTGTATAGTTTTTAATGCACACATTAAAAGAAATTGTAGTTTGATATTTCTAGTTGTAGTTCGATAGTTGTAGCAATCAAAACTAGTCGTATATATGAAATCAACAGCCGTATAGTTGTAGTTTATAGTTCTTTACAGGGATATATACTATTAGCGCTAAAGTTTTGGCGAAGCATTGATTTATTCCCATTTCGTCAAATTTCTAGCACTAAATGCGTCCATTTTTATGAAGAGGTCATGCCAAATTTCTTTGTTTATTTTTTATTCATATTGTGCTATAGTATATGTCTTCATTTCTTTATAGGGATTCATACTATAAGCGCTAAAGTTTTGGCGAAACGTTGATTTATTTCTGTTTCACAAAATTTCTAGCTCTTAATGTGTCCATTTTTATGCAGAGGTCATGCCAATTTTTTTGTTTGTTTCTAATTCATATTGTGCTATTGAAGATTTCTTCAGTTCTTTCGCCAAATTTATTTATCTGCATGTTCTAGGTCATTTTTCCCGAAATGGCGGACAAGGCAGGTACCGTGGTGTTTTCCAGAGGCCCCAGGGAAGTGGGGCGCCCAAATCCAAAACCCCGTCATAGGCAAGAAACAATGGCTTGGCACGTTTGACTCGCCGAGGACGCGGCGCGCGCTTACGATGCCATGGCGCTCGAGTACCAGGGGCGAAGGGCCCAACTCAACTTTCCTCAGGATGCTTGGCGCGCGAGTAAGATAGCACGTCCTAACATGAGGATAGTCTCCAAGGCCGAGGAGCAGGAGCACATGAAGGCCGAGGCGCTCATTAGGGCCCATGAATGTCAGAGCACCGATCCCTTGGTGGAACGGTATCTTCAGGAGGATCCGCATCTGTATGCCATTAACGAGGCGTTGCTGATGACCGCACGTAACCAGAAGGATGCCGAGGATGACCCGATAGACTGGGACGACCTTGCCGAGGAGTCCGACGAGGATGATGATGACTACTTTGGCTCTGACGTTGACTTAGATTAGGAGTTGATCTCTCCACTGTGCCTAGTCGTATAACTCCGTGCTTCAGATGTTTGAACCTTTAATGTAGTACTTATGAAACTTGCTATGGCGTACTATATATGTCCATGTCTTCGTGATAAACCTGCTTATATATATAGTCGTACTACCTAGTTGGTGCAGTGTTGGTAATATGTGATCATGCCTCATCGTGATGACATTTTTTCCTGCCAATTTTTTATGCCGCTTCTCAATATTACTTTCATGACATAGCACCAATGATAACAATGTTTAACTTTTTGAAGGAGGGGATGATGGTACTTAAGGTCTGCAATGTGTGCAAAAATCCCTGTAGGGATAGTTTATCCCATGCAGTAGAATTCGGGATCTTTTGAGGGATGGATTTGAAAAATCTGTAGTAACAATGTTCATCATTCAATTCTAACCATTTGCTGAATTCTTGTACTGTGCATACCATTAATTATTAACTGCATTATTCTTAGTTGTTACATAGTGTATCCCATGCAACGTAAGGGTCCAATTCAATAATTTAATCGGCGACAGTTTCAACTTTTCATATGGTCAAGCGCAATCGTACAAAATTGACGTTTGTAAACAAAAGGATAAAACCATCATAGGAGGCGATGGATGGAACAAGTACATTTCAAATAATAAGCTCACCGGGGGAGAGTACATAGGCTTTTACTTGGAGAAAGCGGTTAACAAGTTAAGGATTAAGTATTTCTCTGACCAAGATGATGAGCTTGACGAAGATGATGCTAAGGATTCCCAGGATGATGACGATGATGATGATGATGAGAGCTAGGATGATGATGATGCTAGTGAGGATGATGATAGCTAGGAGCATGAGGATGAGGATGAGGATGAGGAAGATGATGAGGGTACTGGAGATGATGACGATGATGATCCATACAATTATGCAATTTTCTCTCAAAGAATGAAAGAGCTTAATGAGGATGAGAAGGCCAATCTCATCACGATCCTACCATCAAGTGTGCACTACTTGGGGAGGCCATTTGTGCACCGTTTTTACCAAGACCAACATCATAAAACACACCATGGTATGTGTTGTATCTTTTATCTTTTTTTGTTCATAACACTATATGGCAAGATGTCTAACATTGCGTGCTCTATTTTGCTTTTAATCATGGGGATCATAGGAATTACCTATGAAGATGATTTCTGCCGAGGACATCCCTGCTGCCGGCATGGCTGGAGTATGCCTTGGAGCAGCAGGTCCTGTCACCAGCGTTCGATACAAGACAGACACAGACGGCCGCATATCGTTCTATGAGGTCGGCTGGCAGGAATTCCTGAAGGGAACGAGAGGACGACTAATTGTTGACACAGCAGTGGTCATCTTGATAAGGAACAACAAGAACAACAACTTCCAGATGATGGTTGTTGTAGATCTCATTTAGAAATAAGGTCCAGTAAAATATTTCCAAGCCAATGAACTACTTAGTTAAGATGCCCGTGATACTTTGATGTTGGTTTGTTAACTGGAACAAATTTGAAGTGTTAGTAGTTGTTATGAAGGGTACTAATTACCTAATGAAGTTGCATGCCTAAGCTTAAAATGCGTGCTTTGTTTGCTTCTAGTATTGAATTTCTTATATCGGATTTATGCAAAACGCAGCCATGCAGCACTATTGGTGCTGTGGCTGCAATTTTTTTAATTCGCATGGATAAGCCTGCAGTGGCGGGTGCTCTAGTATGTGCGCCATTGCAACATGAATAAATCGTGGCGGGCAGGTAAGCACTGCCCACCACTGAAGAAACCCAACCAGTGGCGGGCCAGTATGCATCACCCGCCACTGTAGGGCTCTACCAGTGGCAAGCGGGCACCCACCACTGATGCGGTTATAGAAGTGGCGGGGGGTCGGTGGCGGGTGCCCCTGGCAGCCTGGCCCGCCACTGCTGGCATTTTTGCGTCCGCCACTACTAGGGATTCCTGAAGTAGTGCATTGACATAGCACTATGGGTGGAATAGAATGTGGTGGTAGAGATCAATAAGGGAAGTCAAAAAGCAAGAAAGGCTCGCATCAACTCGGCGGATCCATATGCAATGGAGAGGCCTATCGATCGATATCAATGCGAGGAGTAGGGATTGCCATGCAACGGATGCACTAGAGCTATAAGTGTATGAAAGCTCACTACTGAAACTAAGTGGGTGTGCATCCAACTTGCTTGCTCATGAAAACCTCGGGAATTTGAGGAAGCCCATCATCAGAATATACAAGCCAAGTTCTATAATGAAAAATTCCCACTAGTATATGAAAGTGACAACTCGGGTGACTCTCTATATGAAGACCATGGAGCTACTTTGAAGCACAAGTGTGGTAAAAGGATAGTAGCATGCCCTTGTCTCTTTTTCTCTCTTTTTGTTTTCTCTTTTTTTCCCTTTTTATGGGCACTTTTTTTGCCTTTTTTTAGAACAGTCTCAAGGACCTCATCCCCACTTTTTTGAGGACTCATAAGTCTCCACCATTCTTTTCCTCACTGGGGCAATGCTCTAATAATGATGATCATCACACTTTTATTTACTTACAACTCGATAAACTTAATACAAGATGACCCTATATGAATGCCTCTAGCAGTGTACCAGGATGTGTAATGATCTAGCGTAGCAATGATATCAAAAAATGAACAAGCCATGAAAATATCATGCATGGAAGAGGGCACCCGTGGAAAGTTGATTGTTCGGAGGGCACCCGTGGATTCGGCTAGCCATGGCTTGTGTTTGTGTGGTTGAGGGGGGGGGGCTAAACTTTTTATTTCTTCTTGGGAACCACCAATAATGTGTTTAACATGGAAGATATTGAAATCCTTTGTCGTGACATTGACAGGAAAAGCACACCTCTCAAATTGTATTCATCTCTGTTTTAAGCTTCGAGCTCTCGCACCTCCGCAAATCTCTACTTCCCTCTGCGAAGGGCCCTTCCATTTACTTTCATGTCATTTAATTTTATTGTTGAGTCATCACCTTCTCATTCAAGCACCAACTTTGAGAGTGATATTGCCATTCTTAGTTTAACATGCATTGAGTCTAGTTACTGTTGGATGTGAGCATGACTGGATCTCCTCAACCCTGAATTACAATGTTTAGTCACTGCTTGAACTTCAGAGGTGCTCTGCATTTATGTTTTGCAATCTTAGAAAGGGCTAGCGAGATACCATGTTATCATATTATATCATGATTATTTTGACAAATTGTTGGCATCCGAGATATCTTATTATTGCTCGCTAGCTGATTATGTTATTGTCATGAGTAAATGTGAAACCTAATTGTTATCATTCATATGGTTAGTTCATAATCTTTGCTGAAAACTTGATCACTAGTTAAGCGTATATACAACAATGAGAAAAAAACAGTTTGTAAAAGATTTTCTTTGTCACTTTCAGTTTGTCAACTAAATTGCTTGAGGACAAGTAATGAGTTAAGCTTGGGGGAGTTGATACATCCTAAATGTGTCCACTTTTCCAAACACTTGTGCTCTTGTTTTGTACTCTAATTTGCATGATTTAAATGAAACTAACCCAGACTGACGTTGTTTTCATGAGAACTACCATGGTGTTATTTTTGTGTAGAAATAAAAGTTCTCAGATTGGGCTAAAAATTTATAGAGAATTTTTCCGGAATATATAAAAAATATTGGCGAAAAGATCTGCTGGAGGGGGGCCACTAGGGAGCCACGATCTCAGGGGGTGCGCCTGTGACACCCTGGTTTTCGCTCCTCGATTTCTCCTTCGCAGGACTGGACTCCCTTTTTTCTCGGTGTTGTCAAATCTTCTTTTGGACCTTGGGTATATGAAGATGGTCATATACCTTGCTTTTCCCATCAGACCAGAGATTCTCTCCAATTAAACCTTGCCACTCAAACTAAATTCTCAAGGTTTGGCCGCTGAAACCCTGCTTTCCGAGTTACCCGGAAAGGAAACCCTAATTCCTGCAGTTACAAAGGAACCCCAATTTCCTTTGATCTTTTGCTTACCAAACTCTTGCCAGAGACTCTCCTATATTTATCAACCCTGGATATACAAAAATATTGCTAAGTCCTTTGCAATATTTTTCATTTAAAATTAATTCCTTTTTCTGCTAGTTGAAGGAATTAAATCAAGGAAAATATCTATCCACCTCTAACGTTCATAAGAACTTGTGGAGATATTCTTTGTGACCATATTGAGCTCTCACAAAAATATTGGCCATAACTAAATAAGGGAAATTGCATTTTCCTATTGAAAGCCAATATTGCATTTTGGGCACTTTCCAAAGGAGCTACCATTTTGGTAGCCAGGAAAAATCCCAAATAATCTGCAGAGCTACTCCTATAGATATATTCACCATTTCCATCAAGATCCCAAGTTCCATAGTTCAGATTTTGAGCACATCATCCAATTCTTGTTTCTGGACCTATTTTGAGATTGTGAAGCAACTATATTTTATATTTCTCCATAATCCTTGAAATTAATCCAGGCCCTCATATTCCCTATATCATGAGAGCATACCAAGATCCACATCATTTTACCTAGCCATTTTTCCCCAATAGTTCAATCTAGTTTCTGTCCAGATTCAAGCATTATGAAGGAAGTACCTTCATAGTGCATCCAAATGAGCTGAAATTTTATCAGATTACCAAGATGCCTACATCATTGCCAACTACAAAAATTCAGCTCATTCCATTGAGCCATTTGAGCACATCATCATAATCCAGTTTTTGCACCAAATATTGCATTGTGAAGGAAGTGCATGCAAAACAGGTTCAAATGGATTCAATTTTTTCTAGCACCTACATCTTTCTACAACAAATCAGTATGACAAAGATTCAGCTCCATCCATCCAGCCATTGCTCCAGAAAAATCCATCCAAGTTCGTGTTTAGAAATAGTTTCTTGCTAAACTTCTCACCTCAGAGCCAATCAGTTGGTTCCAGCTACCCCTCTCACCCATTTGAGCAGTGAGACACCCCTTTGACAAGATATGGCATCCAGAGGGGCGCCAGAGCGCGTGGTGTACGTGGTGACCTTGCAGCGGCTAACCAGAAGCAAAGCTCTGCACTCTGTCCGCGTCGGCCAGGCCGTCTCTGGCCACCGCAGCTCGTCCTCTGGTGCTGACATCGTCGCCACCTTCCACGTGCCCCTTCTCCCGCAGCTTACCCCTCCTCCTTCTCCCTCCTCGCGCCACGGCAGCCCCGTGGCCACTATCCGCCCGTGATCCACCGTCATCCGTTCCTTCCATTGGCCTCTTCTTCCCCGAGCGGTCCCCTCCCTCTGATGTTCGTTAGGTCGGCACCGCTCCTCGTGCGCCAGCTCGCCCTAGCTCTAGTATGGGTATGAGCACGCTACGGCGGCCATCCTCATCTGCTCGTCACCGGCCGGCTATAAATAGCCATGGCCCGAGCCCTCCCCGAGCATCCACCACACCACCAGCCACCTCTCCTCTCCCCTAGCTATCCCCCCAGCCTGAAGGGCAAGCCCCGGAGCCCTTCTTCCCCACCCACAACAACCATGGTCGCCGCCTCTCCTCCACTCGAATTTGAGCAACCAAGCTTCTCCTTCCCAATTCACCGTACCAGAACACCCTTCCCGCCTCCATGTTCTTCCCGATCACTCCGGTTTTTCCTCCGGTGGGCTGTACCGTGCGCTCCGTCATCACCGGCTACCATGGCTGCTATGGTGCATGCTGCACCCGCCTCCAAGCCCCCCGGCGGCAGAGCCACCTCCATCAGACGGGACATACCCCCATGGTGAGCGCCGCCATGCCCCATCCACCGGCAGTACGTAGGCCCGGCCGGCGCCTCCCCTGTTTCCCCATCGGGAGGTTGAAGAAGGGAATGGGGGAGGAAGAGAGAGCTGGTGGGGCCCGACCGTAAGTGGCTTCGTCGGCGGGCCCGTCCTATAAGTGGTGGCGTATTTGAATAAATACGCTTCCCCTTTTGGAAAGTGTCTTCCCTAGAGTGCGCCATCAGTCCAGCAGAGAAGTGGGCCGGCCCATGAGCAATACTAGCAGCTGCGGGAGTCTCAGCCCAAGCCAGCCCAAGTGCACAGTGCACTTTATTCATTTTTGGCTGAATTCCAGCCAGGGACTTGTTTATGAGTTTTCTTTTACAGACTAGTCCCTGATAGTAAAACCTTCCTGTCTTTTCAACCTTGACTCCGAATCAGGTGAATCCAAAGCCCACACTCTCTATTCGTCAAGCCCGTTCCAATTGTATCACTTCCATAATGTTTGCATATTCTTAAATGACCATTTTACCCCTGCCCTCTATTTAGTCTGTTACGGAGGGAATCTTCTCCGGCAATCCTTCCGCGAGGTGATCGCACCCCTCTTCCGATGAATTGTTTGACCCCCAGGCAAGCTGACCATCTGATAAATGCCCTAAAGTTTACATTACTTGCTAATGTTCATCATATTATCACTAGTGACTCATATCTGACATAATTTGGAGATAGGTTGTTATGTTTTCATCATGTACTATTACTATTATTGCCATGATCAAGAATGTGACTTAATAACAACAACCTCCTCTGTCGGCTCGATCGAGTCATAGTGCCACTGAATCGAGCTCATCGTTACAGCCACATTTGCCGGTATGGGACGACCTTAACTTGGTGTATTGTCTTGCCTCTTATCGGTACCTCCAAAGAGGGGAGGTTATGCGTGCATGCTACCCTGGCCCGGTAGGCGGCGATAACCTTGTGAGCCCAAGTTATATGGATCCAGGGTGCCCATTTGGGACAGTTTTGTTTGGCCACGACGGTGGCAGGTGTTAGGAGTGACACATGGGACACCCAGGACATGACCCTGAAGGGGTATGATTGTCGGTGGGACCGTAAGAGTGCCAGGCAATAGACAAGTTTTGTTGGAGCAGCACCGGTCCACCCGAATGGGAGTATGTACTGATGTACGAGGCCGGGAGCTCTATAGTGTGGGTAAAGTGCGGAACCTCTGCAGAGTGTAAATCTATTTGAATAGCTGCGTCCTCTATCATGGGACACAGTTCGTACTAGGTCACACTATTTGGTCTGTGTCGAGTCTGGAGGAATGAAGCATATGATGTTGCTAATAATGAACCAGAGAAAGGTAAGCTTTGTTGGATTTACAGTACTGGGGCATGGACATTGGTTGATGTCAGGAATGTGAGGTGACAGCCATGCGAAAGCTTTGAGATAAGTGGTCAGATGACCGTTAGAACTTGGAAATGGTCCAGAGGAATCATGAGAGAAAGCTTGATAAATTACCTGCACCGTTATGCTTTACCTTACTGCATTTACTTTGATAGTTAGCATGCTTGGTAATCCTGTTATAACATGGTGAGTACTAATGCAAGATAATCTTGCCATAGCATGATAGTTAATGTTGTTAAGATATTAAATGCATGCTTGAATGCCATGGATTGCATTGTTTGGTGTATATGTTATTTGGTTGCTTGCGAGTACATTCAAAAGTACTCAGCGGCCTTCAATGTGGCCAGGTTCACCTAAGGATTCGACGTCCTCTAGCAAGAAGCCAGAGCGTTCGCGAGCTAGAAGAGTAACCCAGTCAGATCCCTGTGGATGGTAGCCATTCCAAGACCTTGCTGCCTTAGATAGTATTTTCCGCTGCCATCACCCTTGTAAGATATCATGTAAAACTTATAGATCTATTAATAGATGTGCCTGTGTTCATGATACTTGTTGCAAATGCGCATACCAGAGTGATTTCCTGGGCTGGTGTGTGTGGTGACCATCTGGCTACAGTGTTATTCAGGCGGTTCACCACAACGGATGGTATTAGAGCCAGGCCGACTCTAGGTTACCCTAGCTAGCTTCTATTGCCTTTTGCTTAGTAGAGAGCCCAGATGGATTTCAACCACCTTTGCCAAGCTGGCACGGCTACTATTGATCATAAGGCAACCCCCCCATGTCAGTCCCCAACTCTCGTGGCCTTTGCCTCCGGTGTGAAATGTCCGCACCGGGCAATGACCCGTGAGCCCTGAACCCCTAGGTAAACTAGATATCCCCACCTTGCTTGCTAACCATGTCATTTCTCTCCTTAAATCCAGTTTCCTTTGGGAAACGCCTATGAATCCCCTCTTTTTCCCGACAACCCGAGGATCGTCGACAAAGCCATTTTGCCTACGGTCATGCGTCGAGTTTGATGTTCCCTAAGGAAGTAGTAGAAGCTTGACACCAGTTGCTACCAGGAGCATTGTGTGGCTTCGCTTCTAAATCCTTAAGAGGTACATCGAGTGTGCTATATTAGTTATACTCACTAGTAGAAAACAGACCTTTCATCCAATGCATTAGTCCCGGTCTGGTTACTAGCCGGTACTAAAGAAGCTATTAGTCCCGGTTCGTGCCAGCGACCTTTAGTACCGGCTCGTAAGGAACCTTTAGTACCTGTTGGTGTCACGAACCGGTACTAAAGGGGGCGTGCCAGGCTTTTGGTCAGACCGGGCCCCGCGTGCCTCTTTAGTACCGGTTCATGGCACGAACCGGTACTAAAGGTTGCCCTTTAGTACCGGTTGGTGACACCAACCGGTACTAAAGACTTGGGCCCTGTGTGGCAGGCTTTTGGTCAGAATTGGGCCCCGCGTGCCTCTTTAGTACCGGTTCGTGCCACGAACCGGTACTAAAGGCCCTCTAGAACTGGTCTGAAATTTTTCTCTACCCCCCCCCCCCCCGTGTATCGCCATTTCAGTTTTGAAAAAAACAAAAGAAAATGATAAAAACTTCAAAAATTAAAATCCTTCGAGATGTAGTTATGTTAATACATCTATTAGTTAGGAAAATAAAAAAACATAAATTTCAACATGTTTTGCAAAACAATGTTATGAAAACGTAAAACGGCTGTAACTTTTGCATACGATGTCGGAAAAAAATGTATAATATATCAAAAATGTTCAGAACGAAAATCCGCATCCGAATTTGACATCCTACAGCCGTTTTGCGATTTTTAAAATCCTGAAATTCTAAAAGGAAAAAAAGTTATGCTCAAACTTTAGTTTTTTCGAATTTTGGTTAAATCTGGTCAAACTACTTATTCAAGAATATTAGTGTTACTAAATAATTATTCAAGAATATTAGTGCTGCTAAATAATTATTTCAGTTTTTTGAATTTTGGTCAAATCTGGTCAAACTGCGGTCAAACTATGGTCAAACTATGGTCAAACTACTTATTCAAGAAATATTAGTGTGTTACTTAATAATTATTTGTTTTAAGAATAATAGTTTCAAACTCAAACGATGTAATGTGCGGCTTCATGCTCAAGTTCTAATCATAAGGGTTAATAGGATTGACAGCTTACTATTGTCAGGAAAACAACAAGTGCAGACTTGGAAACAAGGTGGAATAGAACTCGAAAGTTAAGCGTGCTCAGGATGGGTGACCGGTCGGGAAGTTAGACGATTTGGAATGATGAGGGGTGATTAGAGATTAGAAATCAAATTGAGCAGTGATGAGGGGTAGTTAAAGATTAAATTCAAATAATTCAGAAATTTGAAAATCGAACAAAAAAATTTCCAAAAAAATGAAAAAAACATGAATTTTTTTCTTTAGTACCGGTTGGTATCACCAACCAGTACTAAAGGTCCTCCACCACCAGCCCACGCACGCAGCCACGTGGAGGGCCTTTAGTACCGGTCCGTGGGCCAACCGGTACTAAAGGTCTGGACCTTTAGTCCCGACCCTTTAGTACCGGCTGGGGAACCGGTACTAAAGGCCCTTCCCGACCGGGACTACTGATCGACATTCTACTAGTGACTGGTGAATCTTTGGCCATGTATAAAGTCCGCAAAAGTTAAACTTTATTTACTTTTGGTATTTTTTTGTTTTTGTGGTTCTTGCTTCTTTTGTCAATTCCATTCTTTTGCCTCGACTGTATACATCCGCAAGAGCTGCCAAAGAAGACCAACATACAACTTGGATAATATCCAATAATCCAAATTCAGTAAGAGTCAAGCCAAGCCAACTACCCGATATTCAGAACACCATCACCAGATCTGTCAGGAATGAAGAATGGGTCAAAAGCAGACTCTGCGTGCAATAGACAAGGCCAGAATATACTCAAGGGAGTTTGCCTCAGAACAGATCACAGCTAAGGAACAGTCGGATGAGCTATCAGGAATGGACATCAGCAGGGACAAATGATTCCATCCTCGACACAAGGATTATTTCAGTCAGTAGGGTGAACCTTGAGTCTTTTCTCAATGGACTCAAGAATCATTTATTACCCACAGAAGACATGTTTCAAGAATGTGAATGTGCCGAGAGCCACAAAAATGCTTCGGTATGTTGGTACAAATTTCAAAGCATATTTTGGAATTGACCGGTGCATATACAAAATTTTCTGGGCAAAGGGAACAAGGCTTGCGAAGAATACTGGGGTAAGTTCACGGCTGCGTAGAATCAATAAGAATTCCAAATACTTGGAAGTACAGCTAAACCAAATGAAATTATCTGCCAACGGCTTACTGTCGGCAATAACTGGTATCCCGGATCACTTATCAAAATAAAGTCTGCATCAGTTGTGCAACCTTCACAGCAACAATGATCAAACCAGCAGAAGGACAAGCGGTGTGCATGACCGACGGAATATCTTCGGACGGAAGGAAGCCAGAATCGGCCAAAAATCTAGTAAACAGCAGAACGGATAGACGGACAACTCTTTTGGTAACCAGCAATTGAAGTCTTAAAGGTATGCATGACCGTCGGACCGCATATCACAGTGAAAGGCTTTTGGTATAAGAGACCCAGCCTTCCTCCGCAAGCTATCAGAAGGAGCTTACGATGCAAGACTCCCAATCTTCCTCATTACGCCACTAAGGGAGAAAATTCTTCCAGGGTATGGCGCCCCAATCTTCCTCGGCCCGCTACGGCGGAAAGTTTCTAGCATGGGCAACCCAACATTCTGCAGCGAGCTACCAAAGGAAGCCCACAATGTGACGCACTCACTCTTCCTTGGTACGGTGAATGGACAACCCCGGCATAAGTTACTGAGCCTTCCATAGCAGGCTACTACGGTAAGCTTCCGGTATAAGGTGCTCAACCTTCCTCGGTAAGCGACATGAGGGGAAACTTCTGAGGTACGATACCCAGCCTTCTTCGGCACACTATCCTGGCAGTGGCTTTGAGCATAAGATATTCAGCCTTCTTTAGCATACCGTCATCCCCACAACAATCTTGTCAGTAGCCCGAGCTAGTCCGAAGCCATGTCTGCCTCAAAGCTCGACGGTTATGGAAGGATTTATCCTACTCCTACATATGTCATGAGCATGCAGTCCAGTTTATCAGTTCGTGCAAGCCACTCATACATGGGAATGACTGTGATCAGAGAAACATCGGCCCCATCGTTCAAAGAAGAATGTGAACACAGCAATCCCTACGAGATATGCAAGAGTAAGTTGTGAGTACAAGCCCAACAAACTATGACATGACCAAGGATCCATGTTGGCAGGACATGGCAGGCTTCCAATAGGAGCCCCCAAGAACAAAGAAGTGGTGGATATATAATCTCCGTGACGTTCAACAAAATGAAGCTTTGCAGACAAGGTGATATTACCAACCCTTGTTAGACTCTTGCATATGCGGCCATGACAAAGCACCACTTGCAGTTACAAGTGAGCCTGTCGCACTCATCATGAATATGGGCCATCAACCAAGATAAGAGGCTATACTCCGAAAGGCTGAATTCACATAGAAATATGGTACATCTTGAGCCAGTACAGAAATTTGGAAGGAGTAGCTAAAAGCACATAAACGTCAGCATCGACGAATATACTTTGGAGATAAATTCTGGGAGCCAGACCCTAATGGCTTGCGAAATCCTCCCAACCCCTCAGAATCCAGCGTCAGAAGAAAGAGTTCTCAGCTCCTGGGGAATAATTGCAACAAATATGCCCGTTAAGGCAAACATGATCCAAATATCTGGAAAATGGATAAGGCTCAGACTAGTGTTCATCTCGGCCGCAAAAATATAAGACCGTCAGTATGACATCACAGACAAAGAGTCGCCAAGAAGATCAACATTGGTTTGGTCCCACACTTGTTTGCCCCGGGATATTTGACAGACTGCTTCACACTTCCTTCAGTGCACCCAGGACCTCGTTAGAAGGAGTACACGCCCGTCAGAAGAAATACACTATTCCCGTTGCCAACTAAGGCAAGTATCTTGAAAATAGATACCAGACAGCGAAGTTGCAGTAAACTTCACAACATTTTCTGGGAACACAGTTGTGGATCACCTGAGGACAAAGTCTGAATACCTAAGATAGAAGGAAACAACTGTACGAAGCTCACAGCCAGATTGAGCATTCTGACAGGGTAGAAAGAAAGCCACCCCTAGTCACTCGAGGCCATACGAGCATGTGAGCCCTGTACCCAGAAAGGATGCCTTCCAAGTGACAGTCAGGGTACGGAATATCATGATAAAACACGAAGCAGCTAGCACCAGGTCTTGGAAACCAAACTATTTATTGGTACTACGCGCTACCCACCAAGCCTAGGCAACCAACTACCTAAAGAAAAGGTCCACTTGTCAGGAAAGAGAAGGATTCAATGCAGCCGATGAAAAAAAAATAGCACCTGAGCCATTAGAAGAGGCAGTTAAAAAGGCCAATGAACCGACGAAGACAGCTGATGAATCCAAGTCACACACAGGTATGTGTCCTCCTTTGCTGGGAGGTAAGCCAAGGAACCTCGAGGACGAGATTCTTTTAAGGGGGGTAGGTTTGTGACACCCTGGTTTTTGCTCCTCGATTTCTCCTTCGTGGGACTGGACTCCCATTTTTTTCGGTGTTGTCAAATTTTCTTTCGGACCTTGGGTATATGAAGATGGTCATATAGCCTTGCTTTTCCCATCAGACCAGAGATTCTCTCTAATTAAACCTTGCCACTCAAACTAAATTCTCATGGTTTGGCCGCTGAAACCCTGCTTTTCGAGTTACCTGGAAAGGAAACCCTAATTCCTTCAGTTACAAAGGAACACCAATTTCCTTTGATCATTTGCTTACCAAACTCTTGCCAGAGACTCTCCTATATTTATCAACCCTGGATATGCAAAAATATTGCTAAGTCCTTTGCAATATTTTTCATTTAAAATTAATTCCTTTTTCTGCCAGTTGAAGGAATTAAATCCAGGAAAATATCTATCCACCTCTAATGTTCATAAAAACTTGTGGAGATATTCTTTGTGACCATATTGAGCTCTCACAAAAATATTGCATTTTCCTATTTAAAGCCAATATTGCATTTTGGGCACTTTCCAAAGGAGCTACCATTTTGGTAGCCAGGAAAAATCCCAAATAATTTGTGGAGCTACTCCTATACATATATTCACCATTTCCATCAAGATCCCAAGTTCCATAGTTTAGATTTTGAGCACATCATCCAATTCTTGCTTCTGGACCTATTTTGAGATTGTGAAGCAACTATATTTTATATTGCTCCATAATACTTGAAATTAATCTAGGACCTCATATTCCCTATATCATGAGAGCATACCAAGATCCGCATCATTTTACCTAGCCATTTTCCCCCAATAGTTCAATCTAGTTTCTATCCAGATTCAAGCATTGTGAAGGATGTACCTTCATAGTGCATCCAAATGAGCTGAAATTTTATCAGATTACCAAGATGCCTACATCATAGCCAACTACCAAAATTCAGCTCATTCCATTGAGCCATTTGAGCACAGCATCATAATCCAGTTTCTGCACCAAACAATCTATTGTGAAGGAAGTGCATGCAAAACAGGTTCAAATGGATTCAAAATTTTCCAGCACCTACATCTTTCTACCACAAATCAGTATGACAAAGATTCAGCTCCATCACTCTGGCTATTGCCCCAGAAACATCCATCTAAGTTTCTGTTCAGAAATAGTTTCTTGCTAAACTTCTCACCTCAGAGCCACTCAGCTAGTTCCAGCTACCCATCTCACCCATTTGAGCAGTGAGACACCCCTTTGACAAGATATGTCATCCAGAGGGGTGCCAGAGCGCATGGTGTACATGGTGACCACACAGCGGCCAAGCAGAAGCAGAGCTCTGCAGTCTGTCCGTGTCGGCCAGGCCGTCTCTGGCCATAGCAGCTCGTCCTCTGGTGCCGACATCGTCGCCACCGTCCACGTGCCCCTTCTCCCAGAGCTTCCCCCTCCTCCTTCTCCCTCCTCACGCCACGGCAGCCCTGCCATGGCCACTGTCCGCCCATGATCCGCCGTCGTCCATTTCTTCCGTTGGCCTCTTCTGCCCCTAGCCGTCCCCTCCCTCTGACGTTCGTCAGGTCGGCACCGCTCCTCGCGTGCCAGCTCACCCTAGTTCCAGTACGGGGTTGAGCATGCCACGACGGCCATCCTCATCCGCTCGTCACCGGCCGGCTATAAATAGCCGTGGCCCGAGCCCTCCCCGAGCATCCACCACACCCCGAGCCACCTCTCCTCTCCCCTAGCTATCCCTCCAGCCCGAAGGGCAAGCCCCGGAGCCCTTCTTCCCCACCCATGGCCACCATGGCCGCCGTCACTCCTCCGTTCAAATTTGAGCAACCAAGCTTCCCCTTCCCCAATTCACCATACCAAAACACCCTTCCCGCCTCCATGGACTTCCCCACTGCTCCGGTTTTTCCTCCGATGGGCTGTACCATGCGCTCCGTCATCACCGGCTGCCATGACTGCTATGGTGCATGCTGCATTCGCCTCCAAGCCCCCCCCGGGAGTAGAACCACCTCCATCAGACGCGGCAGACCCCCGGGAGCTCGTCCCGCCCCTCGGCAGCAGGCCCGGCCGGCGCCTCCCCTGTTTCTCCATCGGTAGGTTGAAGAAGGGAATGGGGGGAGGGAGAGAGAGCTGGTGGGGCCTGGCCATAAATGGCTCCGTCAGCGGGCCCGTCCTTTAAGTGGTGGCGTATTTGCATAAATTCGCTTCCCCTTTTGGAAAGTGTCTTCCCTGAAGTGCGCCATCAGTCCAACAGAGGAGTGGGCTGGCCCATGAGCAATAGTAGCAGCCGCGGCAGTCTCAGCCCTACCCAACCCAAGTGCACGGTGCACTTTATTCATTTTGGGCTGAATTCAAGCCATGGACTTGTTTGTGAGTTTTCTTTTACAGACTGGTCCCTGACAGTAAAACCTTCTTATCTTTTCAACCGTGACTCCGAATCTGGTGAATCCAAAGCCCACGCTCTCTATTCGTCGAGCCCATTCAAATGTTATCACTTCCATAATGTTTGCATATTCTAAAATGACCATTTTACCCCAGCCCTCTATTTAGTCTGTTCTAGAGGGAATCTTCTCCGGCAATCCTTGCGCGAGGTGATCGCACCCCTCTTCCGATGAATTCTTCGACCCCCAGGCAAGCCGACCATCTGACATATGATCTAAAGCATTGCTCTGTGTTCTTCTTGTGTGTTTAATTTATGAATATGTTCGTGCTAGAAATAATTAAACTCCTGATAGTTTGTATTACCGTTTACATTACTTGCTAATGTTCATCATATTATCACTAGTGACTCATATGTGACATAATTTGGAGATAGGTTGTTATGTTTTCATCATGTACTATTACTGTTATTGCCATGATCAAGAATGTGACTTAATAACAACAACCTCCTCCGTCGGCTGGATCGAGTCATAGTGCCACTGAACTGAGCTCATAAGTGCAGCCACATTTGCCGGTATGGGACGGCCCTAACTTGGTCTATTGTCTTGCCTCTTATCGGTACCTCCAAAGAGGGGAGGTTATGCGTGCATGCTACCCTAGCCCGGTAGGCGGCGATAACCTTGTGAGCCCAAGTTATATGAATCTAGGGTCCTCGTTTGGGACAGTTTTGTTTGGCCACGACGGTGGCAGGTGCCAGGAGTGACACAGGGGACACCCAGGACTTGACCCTGAAGGGGTATGATTGTCGGTGGGACCGTAAGAGCGCCAGGCAATAGACAAGTTTTGTTGGAGCAGCATCGGTCCACCCGAATGGGAGCATGTACTGATGTACGAGGCTGGGAGCTCCATAGTGTGGGTAAAGTGCGCAACCTCTGCAGAGTGTAAATCTATTCGAATAGCTGCGTCCTCGGTCATGGGACATAGTTCGTACTAGGTCGCACTATTTGGTCTGTGTCGAGTCTGGAGTAATGAAGCATATGATGTTACTAATAATGAACCAGAGAAAGGTAAGCTTTGTTGGATTTACAGTACTGGGGCGTGGACATTGGTTGATGTCCGGAATGTGAGGTGACAGCCATGCGAAGGCTTTGAGATAAGTGGTCAGATGACCGTCAGAACTTGGAAACAGTCTGGAGGAATCACGAGAGAAAGCTTGATAAATTACCTGCACCGTTTTGCGTTACCTTACTGCATTTACTTTGATAGTTACCATTCTAGGTAATCCTGTTATAACATGGTGAGTACTATTGCAAGATAATCTTGCCATAGCATGATAGTTAATGTTGTTAAGATATTAAATGAATGCTTGAATGCCATGGATTGCATTGTTTGGTGTATATGTTATTTGGTTGCTTGCGAGTACATTCAAAAGTACTCAGCAGCCTTCAATGTGGCCAGGTTCACCTAAGGATTTGTCATACTCTAGCAAGACCCCGGAGCGTTCGCGAGCTAGAAGAGTAACCCAGTCAGATCCCTGTGGATTGTAGCCATTCCAAGACCTTGCTGCCTTAGATAGTATTTTCCGCTGCCATCACCCTTGTAAGATATCATGTAAAACTTATAGATCTATTAATAGATGTGCATGTGTTCATGATACTTGTTGTAAACACGCATACCAAAGTGATTTCCTGGGCTGGTGTGTGCGGCGACCATCTGGTTACAGTGGTATTCAGGCGGGGCACCACAGTGCCCCCCTAGGGCGCGTCGGGTGAGCTCATGGGTCCCATAGACCTCCGTCTACCTTAACTTCAACTCCATAGAGACCGTCTCATGGAGAAAAAAATCAGAGAGAAGAAACCATCATGTTTTACGATACGGAGACGTCGCCACCTCCTGATCTCCATCGGGAGGGCAGTTCTGGAGTCCGTTCGGGGCTCCGGAGAGGGGAATTCGTCGCCGTCGTCACCATCAACCATTCTTCATCAACAATTCCATGATGCTCACCACCGGGAGTGAGTAATTCCTTTGTGGGCTTGTTGGACGGTGATGGAGTTGGATGAGATTTATCATGTAATCGAGTCAGTTTGTTAGGGCTTGATCCCTAGTATCCACTATGTTCTGCGATTGATGTTGCTATGACTTTGCTATGCTTAATGCTTGTCACTAGGGTTTGAGTGCCATGATTTCAGATCTGAACCTATTATGTTTCTACGAATATAAGTAAGTTTTGGATCCTATCTTGCAAGTAGTATGCACCTATTATGTGTTATGATCCATAGACCCCAAAGTGACAATAGTTGGGATTCGCTCTAGTGATGACCGTAGTATGAGGAGTTCATGTATTCATTGAGTGTTAATGCTTTGTTCTGGTTCTCTATTAAAAGGAGGCCTTAATATCCCTTTGTTTACTTACGGACCCCGCTGCCACGGGAGGGTAGGACAAAAGATGTTATGCAAGTTCTTATTATAAGAACGTATGACTACATACAGAATACATGCCAACATTGAATTGATGAATTGGAGCTATTGTGTATCGCTCTAGGTTGTGACTGTTATATGATGAATATCATCCAACACAAATATCCATCACCGATCCAATGCCTACGCTTTTCTCAAATTGATCTTTGCTAAGTTACTATTGCTGTTGATGCTGTTGCAATCACTACAAAACAGTTACTGTTGCTACTTCCAACACCATCAAACTACTACGCTACTAAATACTTTGCTGCAGAGATATTATTTTCCAGGTGTGGTTGAATTGACAACTCAACTGCTAAGGCTCAAAAATAATCTTTGGCTTCCCTTGAGTTGAATCAATAAATTGGGTGAAATAATACCCTCGAAGACTATCGCGATACCCTACACTTGTGGGTTATCACATAGGTCAAAGGATTCCAAGTTTGGGCATGGTGGTCACAAAGGGATGAAGAAGCCGAACATTGCTGAGACGATGAATGACTTCCGAGGATTTAGGAACCAGAAGGGCGAGTCAAGAAACAAGAAGAGGAAGATATTTTGATACGGTGTTGTAAGAGTCTAATCCTGCTACTTTGTGACGCTATTATATTCTTGTCGTTATGTTATTCTGCTGCAGTTCTTTATCGCTAGATGCAAAAGTTAGCTGGATGTAGGAAATTTGGGATGGCGGCCCAAACACAGGACATTTATCTTTAGCTGTGCTACCCTCCATAAGATGTAGTGTCTTTTGCATTTAACTTGTGATTGCCCTTTTGGTTATCACACTACTAGGAAAAGGGCTATAGCTGATATGGACATTAATGGCGCACCATGTATGTGGTGCGCAACTGCTATATAGCAGTGGCGCACCAGATACAGGTGCGCCATTAGTGTCCTCATCACTAATGGCGCACCAGACACACGGTGCGCCATTACAAGCAAATTTTATTTTTTTTATTTTTCCAAAACTATTAATGGCGCACCAGGGTCTAGTGCGCCATTACTAGTTTTAACTAGTAATGGCGCACCACACACTCTGTGCGCCACTACTGACAATTTTTTTTTACTTTTTTTCTTCAAAACTAGTAATGGCGCACCTGTGTGAAGTGCGCCATTACTAGTTCAAACTAGTAATGGCGCACTATGCACTGGTGCGCCATTACTAAAAAATTCACCAAATGCACACCCCCCCCCCCCCCGTGGACCGCCTTTTCCGTTTTAAAAATAAATAAAAGAAAATGATTGAAATGTCAAATAAATAAAAGAAAATAAGTTTGCCATGTGATATGTGGTCTAGTTGTTGGGAAAATTTACAAATATGAATTTCGACTTTTTTTGCAAAATCTCTCGAGAATTTGTAAAATGGACATAACTTTTGCATACGAACTCGGATGAAAAAGTTTTTTATATGAAAAAGCATCTACTCGGATGAAATGATGGAACCCCGTTGAAGATTTTTAGAATCCTCAAAAACCTAACAGAAAAAAAGTTACGGTGCTTTCAAAATCTGGAGAGGCAAAAACAATTTAAAAAAAGTTAGCAATGGCGCACCAGTGCATAGTGCGCCACTACTATTTTCCCGCCTTGAAATTTCAAAAAAAGTTATAAATAGTAATGGCGCACCACCCCTAGATGCGCCACTGCTATGTACCATAGCAATGGCGCACCACACCTAGGTGCGCCATTACTAAGGTACATAGCAATGGCGCACCACACCTAGGTGCGCCATTACTATTTTCCCGCCTTCAAAATTCAAAAAAATTCAAAAAAATAAAAAAAGGGTTAGCAATGGCGCACCAGTACAAGGTGCGCCACTGCTAAGCCATATATAAACCCGGTCGGCCTCCTTCTCCTCCTTACCTCTTCATTCTTCTCCTCCTCTCCTCCTCTCCTCCACTCCTCTCCTCCTGTCCTCCACTCCATCTCCTCCTCTCCTCCACCATACTCCTCTCCTCCTCTCCGGCGACCTCCTCTCCGGCGACATCCTCTCCGGCGACCTCCTCTCCGGCGACATCCTCTCCGGCGACCTCCTCACGGTGCTCTCCGGCGACCTCCTCCTCCTCCTCTCCGGCGACCTAGGTGACCTCCTCCTCCTCCTCCTCCTCCTCTCCGGCGACCTAGGTGACCTCCTCCTCCTCCTCTCCGGTCCTCTACGGCGACCTCCTCCTCCTCTCCGGCGACCTAGGCGAGCTCCTCTCCGGCGACCTCCCTCCTCTCCTCCTCACGGTCTCTCCTCCCTCCTCTCCGGCGACCTCCTCTCCGGCCACATGTGGAGCTCCCCGGCACAAAGAACGTAGCAGAACGAAATTTGAAAAAATATCACAAAAAAAATCGCAAAAAAAAATCGTGCCAGATCTGGATCTAGAATTCAAAAAAAAGTTAGCAATGGCGCACCAGTGCATGGTGCGCCACTACTATTTTCCCGCCTTCAAATTTCAAAAAAAAAAATCAATAAAAAAAAGTTACCATTGGCGCACCTGTAGCAATAGTAATGGCGCACCACATGGTGCGCCACTAGTATTTGGATTACTAATGGCGCACCAGAGGTGCGCCATTACTATTTGTTACTAATGGCGTGATAATAGTGGCGCACCTGTAGTGCGCCATTAATAGCAAAAATAGGTGCGCCACTAACAGCCCTTTTTCTAGTAGTGGATGGTACGAACCGATTGGTCCAAGATTACTGTCCCATCAACCAAGCAACGATTCAAAACAAATATCTGCTTCCTCGGATCAACGATCTGTATGATCAACTTGCTGGTTTAGCAGTGTTTTCGAAACTCGACTTGAGGTTGGGTTACCACCAGATCCGGGTACATGAAGAGGATATTCCGAAGACTGCATTTGTTACTCGCTATGGTTCATACGAGTACACCGTCATGTCCTTCGGCTTAACCAATGCCCCAGCAACTTTCTCCCGGTTGATGAATTATATATTCATGGATTATCTCGATAAATTCGTCGTGGTTTATCTGGATGATATCCTGGTTTTCTCCAAGAATAAAGAAGAGCATGCTGAACATCTTCGTCTTATACTGGAGAGGCTTCGAGAACATCAACTCTATGCTAAGTATTCCAAGTGTGAGTTCTGGATGGACGAAGTAACCTACCTTGGTCATGTGATCTCCAAGGATGGTATTGCGGTCAACCCTAAACGAGTTCAGGCTATTCTTGACTGGACTCCCCCGAAGAATGTCAAGCAAGTCAGAAGTTTTCTCGGACTCGCCAGCTATTGCCGTCGATTCGTCGAGAACTTCTCCAAGATTGCAAAGCCCTTAACCAATTTGCTTCACAAAGGTGTTAAATATGAGTGGACAGAAAAATGTCAGGAGAGCTTTCAGGCACTTAAGGACAAGCTGACCTCTGCTCCAGTGCTTGCTCCTCCGGATACTCGTAAGGACTTTGTCATTTATTGTGACGCTTCGCGTCAGGGAGTAGGTTGTGTCCTGATGCAAGAACGCAGAGTGGTTGCTTATGCATCTCGTCAATTGCGTCCTCATGAAGAGAACTACCCAGTTCATGACCTTGAACTTGCCGCAGTAATTCATGCACTAAAAGAGTGGCGGCAATACCTTGTTGGGAACCGTTGCGAGATCTACACCGACCACCAAAGTCTGAAGTACCTGTTTACTCAGCCAGATCTAAATCACCGTCAACAGAGATGGATGGAGCGCATAGCATATTACAATGTGGGTATTTCTTATACCCCAGGCAAGGCTAATCTAATGGCTAATGCCTTGAGCCGCAAGTCTTATTGCAATCACCTCCAGGTTCATAAGGTTCACCCCCTACTTCAAGAAGAATTTCGCAAGCTGAACCTCCATATTGTTCCTCAGGGTTATCTCGCTCCCCCTCCTGAAGGGTTCTACAAAATGAACTTCCATGTTGTTTCCCAGGGTTCTCTTAATACCCTGGTTGCTAAACCAGATCTTGTGGACATCATCAAGTGGATCCAGAAGTGTGACAATGAAGTCGAGAGGCTTAAACGCGATCTCGCAGAAGGAAAGCCCTCACCCTTCACTATTGCTGAGGATGGCGCTTTTTACTTCAAAGACCGCCTAGTGGTACCGAGTAGGGAGAAAAACCAAGATATGACTCAGGAGGTCATGAAGGAAGCACATGACACTCCGCTGTCTATTCATCCTGGTAGTACCAAGATGTACCAAGACATTCGTCGAAGATTCTGGTGGTCTAACATGAAGCAAGACATTGCACGCTATGTTTCAGAATGTGACATTTGTCGTCGGATCAAAGCAGAACATCAAAGGCCTGCTGGAACTCTACAACCTATTTCTATTCCTGAGTGGAAATGGGATCATGTTGAAATGGACTTCATTACTGGTTTCCCCAGGTCACAGAAGGTAATGATGCTATTCTTGTCGTCATTGACCGACTGTCCAAGGTTGCACATTTTCTGGCTGTCAAGGAAACTATTACTGCTAGTCAGCTGGCAGATCTGTACATGTCCAGAGTTGTTTCACTCCACGGTATTCCATTGGTGATTAGTTCAGACCGTGGTAGTTTATTCACTTCAAGCTTCTGGACAAGTTTCCAGGAAGCTATGGGGACTCGTTTGTCCTTCAGCACCGCTTTTCACCCTCAATCCCAGGGACAAGTTGAAAGAGTCAATCAGATCCTCGAAGACATGCTTCGAGCTTGTGTTATCTCTTTCAGCAAGAAATGGGTGGAATCTCTCCCGTATGCTGAGTTCTCCTACAACAATAGCTATCAAGCTAGTCTGAAGATGGCTCCTTTTGGAGTGTTATATGGACGTAAGTGTCGGACTCCTCTGAATTGGTCAGAAACTGGGGAACGTACACTTATCGGTCCGGATATTATCCAACATGTCGAAGATCAGGTCCGCATTATACACGCAAATCTGAAGGCTGCTCAGTCTCGTCAGAAGAGTCTGTATGACCGTCACCACAAGGATATGGTCTATCAACCTGGCGAAAATTCTTATCTTCGAGTCACGCCGATGAGAGGTACACACCGTTTTGGAATCAAGGGCAAGCTGGCTCCTCGTTATATTGGTCCTTTCACTGTTCTCAAAAGGCGTGGTAAAGTGGCATATCAACTGGAACTACCGCCAAACCTTTCTTAGATTCACGATGTGTTCCATGTGTCGCAACTTCGTCGCTGCTTCAAGGATCCTATCCGTGCAGTGGATCATGATATGCTTGAGCTGCAACAAGACCTTTCTTACAAGGAGCAACCAGTCCGCATTCTCGATGAAACTGAACGTCGGACTCATCAGAAGGTTACCAAGTTCTTCAAGGTGCAGTGGGCAAATCATTCTGAAGATGAAGCCACTTGGGAACGCGAAGATCATCTTCGTGCAGAATACCCCGGGCTCTTTCCTTCTACTTCTTAATTCTCGGGACGAGAATTCTTGTTAGTAGGGGAGAATTGTGACACCCTGGCTTTTGCTACAGTGATGATTGTAATTAAGCTACAGTAATGGCCAAATGATTAAGCTAATCTTTTGCTAAACAGGGCTTGATCAAGTTGAAATTCAAATTCCATTTCAAAATGCCCTAGGAATTATTGTGATAAAAATAATTCTGCAAACAACAAAAGTAAAATGTTCCAAACTTGTGAAATATTCCAAAACATGTAATGTTGGGGAAAACAACATCACCAAGCTTGTCGTGTGGACCCCACCATCAATAACAGTAGCTAAAAGCATTTTTAAAAGTGCTCTAAATTGCATTGGAAAATGAAAACAGTTTCTAAAAATGCTCAAAGTGAATGTGGCCCTCCAAAATATTGCAATTTAATTGTTGGACCATATGACACATTTTTGCTTAAAGGAAAATTGGCTAAAGGAATTAAAACAGAAAGATTTAAAAAGAAAATAGAAAAGAAATAAAAGAAAAAGGCCAGAGGCCACTTACCTGGGCCTACCTGCTACTGGGCCGAGCCCAGCCCAACTCACCTGCTCCCTCCTCCGTGTCGTCACCGCCGCGGCCAAGCGCGCCTCGCTCCGGCCACTGGCCACCACGGCGCCGGAGCAGTTGGGGCGAGGGGATAAGGGCGCCCCGAGCCGTTCCCCCTGGACGCCCTCGCCACTCCTGCCTCGCTCGCTCTCCTCCCTCTCTCCACCCCTCCAGATCTGCCGCGCCGCCGCAGCCATGGCCAACTGGTAGCCGCGGCCACAGCCACGCCCGCGCCTCGCCGTCGCATCCATCTGCTCCGCTACGACCTCCCCGTCCTCCTCGACCGCAAGAACGGCCCCCGGAGCCCCTGCAACGCCGTCCACGCTCGTCTTCTTCCTCGGATCACCGCCGCTCGCCGTCGTCGATTCCGGCTGCTTCAGGCCTCCTCCGAGCCCGCTTTGCACGGCTACACCTCGCTGTGAGCTCCTGCTACTCCCCCTCTCCCCTCTCGACGAGCCGGAGCTCTTAGCGCTGGAATTGGCCGGAGCCCGAACCCGCCGCCGCAAGAGCTCAACGCCGGCGTGCCTCCGGTGACCATTTGGTCACGGGCGTGCCACCGTTGTGCTCGCCGCATCGCGTGGAGTCCATCCCGCGTTAGCCCCGCCCGTTTCGGCCACCGTAGCGCCATCCCCGTCGTGCTCCCGAGCCCACCGCCGCATAGCTCATCGCCGGCATTGTTCCGGCGACCAAATGGTCCGGCGGCCCTGTCCATTTTGCTCACCGTGTCGCGTAGAGCCTCCCCGGCCGCTTTATTTGCTCGCGTGCACGCCGTAGCTCCCTCCCCGTCGCACGTCCGTAACCACCGCCGCCTGCCGTCGTCACCGGCGCCAACTCCGGCCATCACAGGTCACGGCGCCGCCACCAATCGACGCGGCGTTGAACGCCCGTTCGAACGCGCCTAGCCGCGCGCCTAGCGGTCGCCTGTGGGCGTTTTCCGGCGACACCCGTGGCCCTCCGCCACGTTTCGACGTCGCCGGCGGCTAAACGCCGGCCACCGCCGAGCTGGCACCCCCGGGGCCACCCCCAAGGTCGCTGCCATCGGGCCCCACGGGCCCCGTTGACTGGGTTGACCCAGTCAACGTGCTGACTGGGCACCCGTGTGCCACTGAAATGTGGGGCCCCTCCCCCAGTGTCTATGACATACGGGCCCCCACTGTTAGTTGCCTAATTAACTAATTAGGATCATTAAAATAATTAATTTAAACTAATTTGTCACTGACATGTGGACCCACCTGTTAATTAAACCTGTTTAGTTTAAATTAATAAACTGAAATAGACCTGTGTCTATGACAGGTGGGGCCCACTGGTCAGGTTTGACCTGGCCAGCCCCCTGTTGACCTGCTGACGTCACATTGGTGCCATGCTGACGTCACATTACAATATTCTGGATAATGTTGGATTAAATAAATAGACTTAATTCCATAAATTGATTAAAACTTTGAAAAATCATATAAAATAATCTGTAGCTCAGACGGAAAAACTTTATATATGAAAGTTGATCAGAAAAATCCCACGAATCCGAATATGCCCTCCGGATGAACATGGAATTTTCCCCTCCGGATCGTCTGTTCGATAAATCCAAAGACCCGGGAAATATCGTCAGATATTCTCCCGCTTCGTCTGCAACGCGTAGTACTGCGTTAGAGCATGTCTAGCCCTACATATTGCCATGTCATGCATCGTGTTGCATCTGTTTGCTTGTATTTATTGTTTCTTCCCCCTCTTCTCTCCGGTAGCCCCCGAGACTGACGGTGCTGCCGGGTACGACTACACCGCTGACGATCAGCCTTTTGCCGCAGAGCAGCAAGGCAAGCAAACCCCCCTTGAGCATTCCGATATCACCCATTCTTCCCTCTTATTCTTGCATTAGAATTTTGCTACTGTATTAGCTAGCTCCTATTCTGTTGCATAGCCTGTTTTTGATAAACTGTTACTTTACCTGTAATCATACCAACTGCTTAGTATAGGATGATCAGTGAATCCCCAGTGACCCCTTAGTCCCAGTTGCCCCTGCTTTCATCGACGACACCGAGGACTTGAAGACAGAAGACTCGGTCATCCGACCGACAAGCCAGGCCCCTCACAACACCGCACACCCCTTAGTTGTACGACTCTGCAGCGCTACTATCAAGTACCGAGGGTGACACCTCGTGAAGTACTCATGATGTTAGCTCTGTAGTGCAGCTAGTCGGTCGTGGTTATCGAGGGTGATTCCTCCTTCACCACTCCCGATGATGACTCTGTCGTGCAACCCCTCAAGTGGCGGACCCTCGAGGGTGATTCCTCTAGGTCCCCCTTGACGGTTTCATCGAGCGGGACCCCATGAGGGTGATTCCTCAGGTTCTGTCTTGGTGTTCTATACACACAGTTACTATGACCTGGTTACAGAAACATGTTGAAGACGGGTCGGCCCCAAGGGTACCCGCGAGAGTGATATTGGTGGGGTGCGCCGGTAAGGCACCCGAGTGTTATTGGCGGGGCGACGGACTGCACTTTAAGATTCGCGCTTGCCCCTCACTAATAAATTGCTAATGGGTTGGGTATTTGATCTGAGTTGGTCGTTGGCCTTATTGCGCACCAAACCATCACGTGGGAAAGTTATGGGCACTCAGCGTCGTTGTATCAGCCAAAGCTCTTCGGACGTCAGCAATGGAGCGTCGCGCGCCCGAGTGGTCCGCAACGGCATCACGCTTGTTACTAAGGGGTGCTAGGACTGACCTCGGCCGGCCTCGCATCGTGCAGGTATGCAAAGGGTGATTGGGCCCATGACCCCTGCGCGCATAGGATTTAGACCGGCGGGCTGGCCTCTTCGTTGAGTCTAGGTGGGGCGACGACATCCTGCTATCCCGAGGCCGGGCATGACCCAGGAAAGTGTGTCCGGCCGAAGGTGATCAGGCGTGTTGGAGATGTGGTGCACCCCTGCAGGGATGATTAATCTATTCGAATAGGAGTGTCCATGGTAACAGGACGACTTGGAGTTGTACCTTGACCTTATACAACTATAATTGTAATTTAATTTGAAATGAAATGTGGCTCCAAGATTGCTTCCTCGTAGGGAGTCTAGGAAGGATCTCTGGGCGTGACTACTTAATAAAATTGCTACAACAAAATGACTATATGTGAGATACCAATCTGCACTCTTCTAATGCTGCAATATGATGAAGATGCTAGTCTTCGATAGGACTAGGCCTTCTCCCTATTCTTGCTTTCTGCAGTCAGTCCAGATATAACCCCTCCCCTTGATAATGATGCATATTTAGTATAGTTCTGATGTCAGTCTTGCGAGTACTTTGGATGAGTACTCACAGCTGCTTTGCCTTCCTTTTCCCCCTCGATACGTTGCTGCGTTCAGACTATGGAGCCCAGGAGATGGAGTACGCTGGAGACGACTACTACACCCCCGCTGGAGCCTACTACTACGTGGAGGCTGCCCCCGACGCTCAGGAGTAGTTAGGAGGTTCCCAGGCAGGAGGCCTCGCCTCTTTCGATCCGCTGCTTATGTTTGTGCTAGCCTTCTTAAGGCAAACTTGTCTAACTTATGTCTGTACTCAGATATATTTGCTTCCGTTGACTCGTGCTTTGTCGAGCTTTGTATTCGAGCCCTCGAGGCCCCTGGCTTGTAATATGAAGATGTATGACTTTTATTTGTGTCTTTTGTTGTGTTGTGGTATCAATCATTGAGTCCCTAATCTTGGTCGTACGCATTGTGTGTATGATTAGCGTACGGACAAGAATGGGGGCGCCACAGACCCTTAGCTCTTTTGTGATTTAGTTGAATAAAAGTTTAGTATGATCTATTTTCGAGTGCTAGTTTCGTGATCTATCTATCTATATAATCGAGTGAGAGTTATATAATAAAGTTTAGTTTGAGCTTTTGCTTCTTTACTTTCTTGTTGCAATCAAAATAAAAAGGAAATAAATGAAAAAGAATCATATGCTAATCTTATGGTAAGTAATGACATCACATAAGGAAAAGTATAAGTCGTAAAATTTATTGGAGATTGACAAACATAGCATTCGTCAATGATGCAATTCATGAAAGAATTAATAAGGGAAGAGAAGATTCACATGCAAATACACTATCTTGGACATCTTTTACGATTGTGAGCCCCCATTAAATATTATATGCCAAAATTATTGACGTTGGACAAGGAAGACAACGTAATGATTTATGTTTGTTCATATTCACATAGAAGTTATATTGTCATAGATCCTTCAACATGTGGTGGTTGCTCAATATCTTTGCTAGCCAAAAATTCCACACTAAGTAGAGATACTACTTGTGCATCCAAAAACCCTAAACCCAAACTCGTGTTTTGAGAGTCCACCATACCTACCTACGGATCGAGTAAGATCCTTCAAGTAAGTTGTCATCGGTGCACTAAGGCAATAAAAATTGCTTCTAAATGTGTTTGATCAATTAGTGTATGAGAAAATTGAGCATTGTATGAACTTATGATGGCAAAGTAATAAAAGTGACGAACTGCATAATAAAGGTTGCTATCATAGGGGGCAATATAATGTGAAATTCTTTTACATTAAGGGATTTGGCATACAAACCAAAAAGTGCATGAGAACCTCTGCTTCCCTCTGCGAAGGGCCTATCTTTTACTTTTATCTATTTACTTTTATGCAAGAGTCAAAGTATTCTTCCCTATTCCTTTTTACTTTTTCTTTTTACAAGCATCATGTCGTGAGGAAAGATCTAGGCACATATATCCAGTTGGATATGAGTGAGAATGAGTTATTATTGTTGACATCACCCTTGAGGTGAATACGTTGGTAGGCGAAACTATAAGCCCCTATCTTTCCATGTGTCTTGTTGAAACTTTTTGCTCACGGGTATGCTGTGAGTGTTAGCAATCATAGAAGACTAAATGATGGTTGAGTATGTGGACTTGCCAAAAGGCTCCGACACGAGACCCATCCTGAAAATATGATGAATTGTAGTTGCAAAGTTGACTGAGAACATAGTTTGTTCGTTTTCAATAAGATTTATGCTTTATACTTCTATGTTGTGATGAATTGTTACTTGTTCATGAGAAGTTATATGATGAAGTTATATAATAAAAGTCATATGAATAAGTTCTATGATAAAGTTTGTTGCTTCTATGATAATAAGCATGATGCTACTATGTCTGTATTTTGTTTTTATCGACACCTCTCTCTCAAACCATGTGGACATGTTTTTCAATATCGGCTTTCGCTTGAGGACAAGCGAGGTCTAAGCTTGGGGGAGTTGATACGTCCATTTTGCACCATGATTTCCTACTGTTATTTATAATATTTTTATGCATAATAATGCTTTAGGGAGTGATTCTAATGCCTTTTCTCTCATAATATGCAAGGTTTACACAAAGAGGGAGAATACCGGCAGCTGGAATTCTGGACCTGAAAAAGCATATCAGAGATACCTATTCTGCACATCTCCAAATAAGCTGAAACTTCACAGAGAATTATTTTGGAATATATGAAAAATACTGGAGAAAATAACTACCGGAGGGGGGCCACCTGGTGAGCACAAGACACCAGGGCACGCTAGGCCCCCCAGGCGTGCCCTGGTGGGTTGTGCTCAGCCCGGCCCACCTCCGGTGCCCATCTTCTGGTACTTAAGGTCTTTTGACCTAGAAAAAAAATAAGAGGAGGACTTTCGGGACGGAACGCCGCCGTCTCGAGGCGGAACTTGGGCAGGAGCACTTTTGCCCTCCAGCGGAGCGATTCCGCCGTGGGAACTTCCCTCCCGGAGGGGGAAATCGAAGCCATCGTCATCACCAACACCCCTCTCATCTTTGGGAGGCCAATCTTCATCAACATCTTCAAAAACACCATCTCCTCTCAAACCCTAGTTCATCTCTTGTGTTCAATCTTTGTACCAGAACCTTAGATTGGTACCTGTGGGTGACTAGTAGTGTTGATTACATCTTGTAGTTGATTACTATATGGCTTATTTGGTGGAAGATTATATGTTCAGATCCATTATGCTATTTAATACCTCTCTGATCTTGAGCATGAATATTATTTGTGAGTAGTTACCTTTGTTCTTGAGGTCACGGGAGAAGTCATGTTGCAAGTAATCATGTGAATTTGATATGTGTTCAATATTTTGATGATATGTATGTTGTGATTCCCTTAGTGGTGTCATGTGAACGTTGACTACATAACACTTCACCATCTTTGGGCCTAAGAGAATGCATTGTGGAGTAGTTATTAGATGATGGGTTGCTAGAGTGACATAAGCTTAAACCCTAGTTTATGCGCTACTTCGTAAGGGGCTGATTTGGATCCAAACGTTTAATGCTATGGTTAGATTTTATCTTAATATTTTTCTCGTAGTTGCGGATGCTTGCGAGGGGATTAATCATAAGTGGGAGGTTTGTTCAAGTAAGAACATGACCCAAGCACGGTCCACCCACATATCAAATTATCAAAGTAGCGAATGCAAATAAAACCAACATGATAAAAGTGACTAGATGAAATTCATGTGTACCCTCAAGAACACTTTGCCTATTATTAGAGACTGTTCTGGCCTGTCCTTTGCCACAAAAAGATTTGGCTACGTTGCTGCACTTTATTTACCGTTACTTTTACTTGCTCGTTACCAATTATTTTGCTATCAAAGTATCTGCTACCTACAAATTCAGTGCTTGCAAAAATTACCTTGCTGAAAACCGCTTGTCATTTCCTTCTGCTCCTCGTTGGGTTCGACACTCTTACTTATAGAAAGGACTACGATTGACCCCCTATACTTGTGGGTCATCATGCGCCCACGTCCAATGGCCACGATGCGTCCGTGGTGGCCGCCGTAGCAACGTCCTTTGATCTTAACCGTCCAGCGGCTGACTTTTAATTAATTAATTATTAGGTGGCTAGTCCGGCTCGAGAGGTGGCGATGGACCGAAGCTCTGCGATGATCCTGTCAATGTTTGTCCCGTGCATGCCGCTTGCCAGGCGGCCTTCATAGCTACAAGAAACCACACATTTTGTAGATCGCATCACTTGCCTGAAGGGAACCAAATGTTTAATCACATGCCTATTACGAATATTCTATAGCATCCAGGTGAGCACCCCTAGTACTACCCATAGAAAAGGGCGCAAGGGAGGTTTGAGATTTTGAACCTCCCTAAACATGTCAAGGAGGTTGTCATCGCACCAACTGTTGACCGCCACCTCCCATAGGCAACTTTAGAGGAACCTAGCGGAGAGGCAAGTGAACAAGATGTGTTGGAGTCCTCTGAAACCGGACACAAGGGGCAAAGCCCATCGCTATGTCCAGTCTGCTTCGACACCTCCACTCCGGAGGGTAAGCGGCCACGGAGCAAATGCCAAAGGAAAAATCAGAATTTTGAGGGGCAAGTTAATCTCTCAAAGGAGATTTAATTCCTCCGGACCCGGGGTGGTCGCAATGGTTTGTACAAAGACCTGGCAAAAAACAAACCGTTGGGCTCCAGGTGCCAACCCACGGTGTCCTGCTCTAAGGATGGCGAGTGAAGTGCTATGCATTCTAGCAGTTTCTCCCACTGGGCCGTCTCCGGGGGGGGGGGGGGGGGGGGGGCAAACGTGCACCTGAGAGCTCAGTTGCTTAGGTTAGCAAGGGTATCATCATCCGAGATGTATGGCAACGTGCATGTGTTGAATAACAACGGGAACCGAGACGCAAAGGGCCATTGGCAGGACCAACGGTCAAGCCAAAATAGGGTGTTAGTCCCGGAGCCGGCAGTGATGAAGGATCCAATTTGCAACACTGGTAGCCGTTAGATTATGGACTGCCGGAATTGGGACCCTCCGGACTATTGGGCGAACACCAGAGGCTTCCTGCACAGGTATTTCGTGGTTATGATGGCTAACGAGAGCCCTCCTTCTCTTATGGCAATCATCCACAGACATTTGGAGAGAAGTGCAACATTCATATGTTTGGAGGAGAAGATCCCCAAATTATCTTGGTCCTTGGGCTTGCAGATCTCAGACCATTTTGACCGCGGGATTTTTCTGCTTATCACGACTTTAAATCTAGATCATTAATGAGATTAAGAAGTCTTCGTTTCTCCAATTTATAAATGTCACTTTCATTTTTTTTGCCCAACCCGCCAGAACTGCCGCAAAACTGTCTAATTTTATATTGCCTCTTTCAATGTTCGATGCTCCTCTATTCTCTTTAGTCCATTCTGTGGCTATCAAATCTAATAATTCTCCCTTTCAGACCATGATAGTTCGAAAGATACCATGGCGATATGAAATTAAAAGTCGGAAGGGGAAGGGAAGCCGAAGCAGAACTGCAATATTTCTTAATCCCTTTGTTATCGAATTAAGAATATTGGATAACAATTACTGGAAGTCAGTGAGATCGTGAAGGAGATTTGGAGGCGATCAGCAGGAAGATAAACAGTTGTTGAGGGAAGTCGAAGGGGTCGTGTTGGCGCGTCTGGATGCGATCAGCGGGGAAGATGACCTGTTGTGGACTTCTCTTTTTACAACTTATTAGTATAAGAGATGATTACCTCTGGAAAAAAAAGTATACGATATGATTCCCTCAAAAGAAATAACTTTTTTTAGAAGACCCTCAAAAGAAATAACTTATACGGAATGATGGACCAGGGCCGGGAAGGATATGCTTTGTGATATTGTTGGGTGGACTGTCCGGAGATGAAATCCATGGGCACAGCGTGCTAGTTGAGCCCATGTAAAAAGAAGACAAGAAGCGAAGCGGCCATGTTTGCGTTCCTGCTGGATGATGGGACTAAGCTGTGCAAAAGGTAATGATGCGGAGGCACAAGGGGTCGGAGAAATGAGGTACTTGGAGCTCCTATTTAGATAATAGAAGATTAGTCTTCTTTTCTACTAGACCACCGAGGGTAGCAAAACAAATGTGTAACCCAGAGACAGTAGGAAAGATTCTCTTATGGTGATACAAAGATAACTAGCTAGTACTTCTCCGTCTCATAATGTAATGCGTTTTTTTGATACTAGTGTGTGCCCAAAAAAAAAGGTCCTACGTCATGGGACGTAGGAAGTGCTATTAATTACTTAACGATACTCATGACAGCTTTGTAGCACAACTTTTCCCAATGAAAGACAATATCTTAATATAAAATGATATGTGGAGTAGAGTAATACTGCCTCAACAACCCAATTGATCTAATACAATCAGGTGATAATACTAAAAGAAAAACTACCATCTAAATTGATCTACTAATACAGATCGTCACGCGTGTAGTATGGGGTCGAATTGCACCGGAAAGCCGCTCCGCACATCAGCCACCAATGTGTCCAATATGGCGCCAGGCACGGCCACGCCCTTCGCCACGGCCTGGTACTCCCTCACCTTGAGGGGCGGGGTGCAGAGCCGCTGTGTCATAGGCGTGCTGGTGGCCAATGTGACACCGCGGTACGACACCTCCACATAGGCGCCGGGCTCGAGGCACGCGTTGTGCATGGCGTTGAAGGAGGCGTCGACATGAATTGTCACATTGAACTCTACATGTAAACCGGCCCTCGTCTCCGCGTCCAGGCCAGACACGGAGTTGATCTCCACACAGTAGAACGACAAGTCCACGACGACGAATAACACAAACAAGACGGATGCTGCAGTTAAAATTAAGCAAATGATCGGCGATGCGGCCTTGCGACACCATGTTTCCTCTTCTTGACGTTGTGCTGCCAGGCTCCTGTTTCTCCATTGCTGTGCCGGCGGGACCTCCGGATCGGTGGTCGACCGCCCTGCCGGCATGGTGTCCAGTAAGCCGATCATCGTCAGTTCTTCCCCTCGCAGGTGCCGCTTTGCGGGTGCCAACGTATTGATTGATTGCCTGCAAGCAGAAGCTAGTTTTATAGGTGGATCGATCCCTGCAACTTCCGTTCTAATACGTGCTTCACTTTCCTAAAGAAAATGTCAGTTTCCATATTCCGTGGCAAAAATCTATTTAGAATAATTCTATTCCTTTTGCTTTGATTTCATTCCGGTTACATAGTTTAGATCAATCTACCATGCAACGAATTAGGGACGTACCTGCAGTCATGCACCCTGAACACACAGGTTTGGGCACGGCTGAGTTTCCTGTATTTCGGTTTGTTTGGACCGGAAGAAACGAAAAGCACACCTGAAAATTGACTAAAATCAGAGCAAAGTTTGTGAGATTTTCAAATCATTTAAATTCTTGTTTGAATTCATGTGTTCGCATCAAAGGTTATTAAATATTTTGACAAATATATAGGTATGTAAATATTTCAATATCTACCGAAATTTCTGATTTTTAGCGAATTTATTATTCAAAATGAGGGACAGGCTCGTTAACTTCGGTCGTTGAAACCACCTGCGCACACCTTGAGAAAACACTCCTAAAATACTATATCCTGATTGGCTTAACACATACTCCTTTGCCCCCATGCAACACCACCCTCACATCCTCGTAGTCATCGCCACGGTAGCTTCATAGAATCATAGTCCATAGTCCACATTAACATATGTTACCAACCCACCCAGTCCCGCACGACTCCAACCTCACGTCCTTGGAGTGGCCATCGCCATCTTCGGACCGTCTGAGCACCACGTCGAACACTTGGATACTCCTCCACATGTCAGTCGTGAAAGGCATCACGTGCTCCAGGAGCACCGTGACCCCTCGGAGTCGGTCGGATGTATGTTAGGTTTGCTTCCCTGAGTGGCCGGTTTGACAGGAGACTAGGAGAGACATACGTTGTCGTACGGAATGTAAATCTACTAGCACAATCTACGCCCGTCGTCGGTGGGATTCTTGTGTTGTTTTGGTCCAAGGTTCAACTTGACTTGGTGGTTATTACGACTTAGTTGCAAATTTTGATATAATTATCATGGATATTTGTTGATAGTATTTGTTTCAATATTTTCATTTTGATATATTTTATTTATAGTTAGCCAATAAAAATATCACTTGCAAAAGAATAAAATTGTGATAATTGTTTGAATGAGTCAAGTTGCTTAATTTTTACGGTAATGATAAATCCCGAACGTTCGGATTTTAGCATTTCGTCCCGAAATGGCAACTTTATTTGCCAGGAGGTGGCAAGTTTAGTTGACAGGAGGTGGCAACTTTAGTGGCAAACAGGGCAATTTTCTGAACTGGGACAAAGTTGCCATGTCTTGACAACTAAAGTTGCCACCTCGCGTCAATTGAAGTTGCCATAAAAAACGTTCGGGACGAAATGCTAAAATCCGAACGTTCGAGACTTATTGGATCCCTATTTTTATGTATAGGTGACAGGCCAAGAGTCGAGAGACGTCTGGATGTTAAACACGTTACTAACTTTAGATTGTTACTAGTAAGCGTGCACGTGCAACGCACGTATCATCATGCGAAAACAATCCTTATTCATTCTAAAAATAAAATAGATCAATAAAATAAAAAATATATAATGGTGCACCAACAAAATATAACGATGATCAGAACAATGAAAATAAAGCTTGGGATATTGAGAAATGTAACAGTGGCACTCTATCTCTCCAGTATTGTTCCATGGGCAGGGATGCTCAAAATCTTGAAAGAAAATATAGCTTGAAAGACTTCTTTGGTCGGATAAAGCGTCGGAGCTCTCTGAACCTACACATTGCACCCTTTGTATTAGTCAAGATCGAAAGCTAGGAATTGTTAATCATGAATTTACCTTATAATCAAGTTATTTGCTTCGTTGATGTCTGGGTTGAAGTATAGCCGAGACTGCTCAGTCGTACGCAAGATAGCATCTGAAATTGAGTACAATAGAGCCTTATTAGTATTAGCAGACAACTTAAAACGCAATAGCAGGAAGCCAAAAGAAAATTAGTGAAGTGCATACAATCAGGGAATGTTACCTCCAGAAGTCCCTATCAAAAGACACTGGTTTTCTTCCCCACTTTACATATGCCAAAAGATACTAAGCATAACATTAACCCATTCAGTTGTCTAGATGACCAGATTAAATCGTAAGCATCTTGTGGTTCTTATTTCAGTGAAAAGGCATTGCGTTGAATAATGATTGCCAATGCATGTCAGCATGTATGATTCAGAAACCACACCGAGAATAATTTAGGGAGCAGATACATCTATTTCCAGAGCCTTCAAATCATAATGAATTCTAGACAAGTTTATTGTCCTAATAAAAACATGATCAAATTATCAATGTCAAAGTTGTTGCATCTAATGTCAAAACTAACTGTGTTCTGTATGAACATTGGTTAATGAAAAATATATAATATGAGAAAATAGTACTTGTGTAATTAAATGTCTCGAATTGAAGAATACAATTTTTCATCTTAGTATATGGTACCAAGTTTCTTTAGATGGGTAAAATTTCAGCAGACCAAAAAAGGTATCAACTTTTAATTTTACTCCATATGTCTTACCATAGATATGGCCACTGCACCAGCATCCCTCCGTTGAAATCAATCTGTTGAAACCTCAACCCCAGAAGAAGTTATTCTTCTGACTTCACTCTTAAAAATTGCACGTGCCTGAACAACTATTAAGCCAGGAGACACTCCTGCAATCATGAATTTAAATAAGTGATAGCACAATCTTTAAATGGGTGATCTGATCAATTTCAAAAAAGATATATCTGAGTGTTGGAGGACGAAAAATCTCTGTTGAGGGTGTGGGAGGCAAATCAAACTTGGGAAACATAAAATATTGTGCTAGAACCAATAGGAACGCTTCTATTTGTCAATCAGGTTACATAGGCCGTTTGTTCTAGGACAAGCTTGCTCCCTCGAAAGGGCAGATCAGAAAATGTGGTTTCCACACACAAATAACAGTGCTTATTTATCACATGAACCCAGTCATCAACTCATTCACCAATTCAGCCTAACTAACCATTAAACATGACACAATTAAAGGCAAAATGCTAAAGTTCACAAATCAGTCAGATGAATATCTATTCGACAACATAATTTAACTTGCCTGGCTGTGAGCTGTCACACATATAGATATAGGTACTCAACTAACCTCTCAATATGACTCAATTCTGTTAACTACACTATTGTGTAATCAAAGCATACACAAATCAAGATAATTTGTAGGTGTGTGAAAGCTAAGAGTAACCTAGAAAATATACATGTACGAACCTGAATATCATACCACTGCCAGCACATGATTTATTTATCAGTTTATCTTGGACAAGGAGGGCTCGGGAACTATCTGAAAAAAGAGAAAGCAATCTGCTCATCGACCTTTCTGACTACAGTGATTCTGCAAAAGAGATACACGAAATAGAAAATATATATGTACGAAACCTGAATATCATACCACTGCCAGCACATGATTTACTTATTAATCTTGGACAAGGAGGGCTCGGGAACTATCGCAACAGAGAAAGCAATCTGCTCATCGACTTCTCTGACTACAATGATTCTACAAAAGAGATACACAAAATAGAACGAAGTTAAAATTATGTATAGAGAATGCGCCTTGCAATTTTGGGGTAAGAAAATTATTAGGATGGCTCAGCTGATACATGCACACTGCTTAGATTTTACAAAGGAACATACCTGCACGGTTGTTGTGTTGTTGCCGATACATATGGTACTGAGTTAATCTCTAAAGGCCTAGCTGAATGGGACCGGAGAAAATCAAATTACTTATGATCAAGAGAATTGCCAAATGAAGCTGGCACGTAGATCAGCTAACCTGGGTTATCAGTACGCGGCTGTGGGATGGCGCATGGACGTACATCTCACCGGTCACCACATCAACCTGTACAACCGAATGAAGCGGATCTAAGAAAAAACATGTGATCTGAACATAAATAGCCGCCGTCCGGTAGAGCGACGAGAGCCTACCAGTCGCGGCATGAAGGGCCGGCGGCAGCTTGTGTGGGAAGGCGTGGAGTGGAGGGGTCGCTGGCGGCGCCCGGCGCGGAGGAGCGCGTGGCGGCCGGACGCGGAGGGCCGCGGGGCGGCAGCCGGGCGGAGAGTCACTCGCGGCGCCCGACGCGGAGGAGCGCGTGGCGGTCGGACGTGGAGGGCCGTGGGGCGGCAGCCGGGCGGAGAGTCGCTCGCGGGGCCCCACGAGGAGGAGCGCATGGCGGCCGGACGCGGAGGTCCGCGGGGCGGCAACCGGGCGGAGGGTCGCTGGCGGCACACGGCGCGGAGGAGTGCGTGGCGGCCAAACGCAGATGGCCGCGGGGATCGGGGACGCAGTCACGCGGAGCGCCAGGACGATTAGACCACGGCGTCTGCCGGCAGAACAATCCATCTGAGCCGTTGATCTGGGTGGAAGACTGTTGGGGTAATACGGACTGTCGGATGTGTTTAAGTTGATTCGTTTGGAGGGTCCTGGTTATCCCGTGTACAGTTTCCTGTGTGGTTTTAGGGGAATTCATGTTTGCTCTTTTAATAGTAGTATAGATATAGATATAGATAAACATAAACAAATAACAAAAATGTGAAAGAATTACCAATGTGTAAGTGTAGAAAATAACATATAAATAAATAAATAAATCTAATACATCTGTGGTTCGTTCTTCCTAAGCTCGAGAAGCATCCACCATGGCATCAACGTCGGGAGTACTCCTTGGGGAAGCAGCAGCGGTATCTGGAGCAGCACTCCTTGACGGGTCCCCGTCGGGGCACGTGTACGAGGACTCGCACCTGGCGGCGACGTCCCCGACCCGCCTAGCCCCGCACTCTGCCACTAGCTCGCCCTCGCCGGCTCGATCACCACCGGACTGTCTGAGCGTGACGCCGAACGCCTCCACCCCGCTCCGTATGTCGGCGGCGAGGCTGTCCATCATGTACCCCGGCAGGCGGACGCGGGCTCCCCTCGCGAACATGGGCTCGTCCCTCCTCTCCCCCGGCGCGACGCAGATCCGCTGTGGCGTGGCGGGGCTGGCGGCGAGCGGGACGCAGCGGTAGGAAACCTCCACGTAAATGCCGGCGTCCACGCACACGCTGCGCCTGAGGCCGTCGGTGGTGAGGCGGAAGGTGAGGTTGAACTCTGGGCGGGCCAGCGAGAAGTCGGTGGGCGACGGCGGGTCGAGGCCGGTGGCGGAGTCGATGGCGATGGAGTAGAAGGTGTCGCCGGGTATTACGAAGACAAAGATTAGGACGAAGGCGACAATGGAGATCAGCCCTGCGACGATGAGCCGTAGCCAACACGGACATGCGCGGGTGGCTTCCATGGTCGCGGTTGTTGATCTGCGATTCTTCCGTGCGTAATAATTGGTATATAGTAGTTGGTATCTAACATAGTCGGGACTCGATTATCCAGAGGTTGTTTCTATTCATGTGCACGCGAGCATAGTCCGGGGTATCTACGTGCGGGTTGGTTAGTTTGTTTAGATTTCAAATTGATGGATCTGCTATCTCGTTAAGTTGCAGAGTTTTGCATCCTTGTCAAAGAAAAGAAAAAAGGTTACAAACTTCTGCAACACAATGCATGCGCAACATTGTGGAAACAATCGATGATGACATTATTTTTTTTTTTTGCGGGTGAAAAAACTTGTATTACTCAAACTCCACACTTGTACAGTCCATCGCAACCAACTCTATGGATACGTGAGGTCCAGAGCCCAACCAAGTCATGGTTCTACCCTCAATACGAGCAAAATTAGCTAGGCTATCACTAACCTTATTCTGGCAACGATTTACATGAGTAATACAACTTTCACGAAGAGACATAAGATATTTAATCTCCTTTATGATGGACGAGTAAATGGATCTGTCAACCTCCGAAGCTTGGATCATCTTCACCGCCACAATTGAGTCCATTTCCACGATCACCGGTAGCTCACTTCTCTGGATGGCAAAGGACAAACCTTCCATACAGGCACATAACTCAGCTTCCAGTGCCTCTCGACAAGAGAACAATTGCCTGCAAGAGGAAAAAATTATCGCTCCCTTATCATCACGTAGGACCATTCCAGCGCCAGCTGTTCCGTCGTCCGCAAAAAACCCATCAATATTAAGCTTCACCCATCCGGACTTTGGTGCTGACCACTTAGTAACCTTTTTTTCCATTATCATATGCGGACTCCGTCTTTCATATGTGATGGTAGACTTGCCTTTGCGTGGATCAGTAGAGAGCTCAATTTTAATACCAATCAGAGAGTCCAAATAGCTTACCAAGAATCTTTTCGACGCTTCCATAGGCGGGGCTGGTTTATGGTGTACGACCTCATTGCGTATATGCCATACCCTCCACATGGATAGCAATAACATAGATCTCTCAATCTCCTGTAGCGGCTCAAGTGCATGCAACAGCCACTCATCCCCGTTATTTTGCAGGGTAGATAAACATGGGAGTGGCCAAACTTCAGACATTGCTTCCCATAAGATCCTCGCAAAGGAGCAGCGACAGAGAGCATGGTAGCAGTCCTCTGGTTCACTAGCACATACCGGACAAAGGTTACTTGTTTCAAGTCCACGCCTGTACTTGTTGCACCATGTCGGCAGCGAATTTGTAGCAACCCGCCACGCAAAATTCTGGACCGTAGGAGGAACATCCGAAGACCATATGAGCTTCCAACAAGAGCGCCGGCCGTCAGGTCGCGAGCTAGAGCCCGTTGCCGAACTCCTGTGAGCCTCTTCAAAACCAAATTGGTATGCACTCTTGACCGAAAAAACGCCGAACTTACCCGGCCCCCAAGCCAAGGTGTCGTCCTCATGCCTAGGAGACGCCCTTATTTTCAGTATCTCATTTACATCAGCCGGGAGGAAATACTCCTGCAACAGCCCAATATTCCATGAGCCATTATCATTAAGTAGATCAGACACGAAGCGGATTCTGCATCTTCCTTGTAAGGTGATGGGTTTATAGGAGAAGGGTCCTGGGATCCAGTTATCGCGCCACACACGAATACTTCTGCCGTTCCCCACTCTCCAGATTAAGCCCTTCTTTAACAGATCAAGGCCATAGCTGATTGCTTGCCACGAAGAAGATGCGTTGCCGGAGAAGACAGTATCCTCTATGTTTCCATCCGGATAGTACCTGGCTTTGAGCACTTGTGCACACAGGCTATCAGGTTTTGAAATCAGTCTCCAAGCTTGTCTTGCTAATAAGGCTTGATTAAATATTTTGTAATCTTTAAACCCAGCACCTCCTTAACTTTTTGGTTGTTGTAAATCCTCCCATGCACGCCAGTGTACTTTCCTCTTACCTTTTTCAGCACCCCAATAAAAGGCACGTACCATCCGTGTTAATTCATCACACACTGAGAATGGAATCTTGAAAACACCCATCATATATGTAGGAAGAGCAAGCGCAACAGATTTAATAAGAGTCTCCCTCCCCGGTTGGGCAAGGTGACCGTCTCCCCATTGGACCAAACGCTTGGTTAAACTCATCTGAAGGTTTTGGAATCTCCCTTTCGACATGCGACCCTCTGGAGTTGGAAGGCCAAGGTACTTCTCCTCAAACACTAAGCTAGTAACATGCATCACCCCCCTGACTTCCTCCTGAATATCTTCGGAGCATGCAATACCAAAGAGGATGGAACACTTATCAAAATTAAGAAATTGTCCCGTTGCTACCCCGTATTGATCCAAAGCCAATTTAACTTTCTCAGCCTGGGCTCTGCTAGCCTCAAAGAAAAGCATGGTGTCATCAGCAAATAAAAGATGTGAGATACCCGGAGCTCTTCTACACACCTTGATCGGAGATATATCACCAGAAGACACATAATGCTTCAGAATAGTGGACAGACCATCTGCCACGAAAAGGAACAAGAAGGGGGATAGAGGATCGCCTTGCCGAAGACCACGCGACGGTGCAAATGAATCTAAGAGGATCCCATTAAGTTTGACAGAATATCTCACCGATGTGACACAAGACATTATCCAGTCCACCCATCGTTGAGAGAAACCCAGCTTTTGCATCACTTGCTTCAAGAACTTCCAATCCACCCTATCGTAAGCTTTTGAGAGGTCCAACTTGTAGGCACAGAAACTTTTTGTTGGGTCCTTCTCTTGCTTAATATGGTGAATACACTCGAAGGCCACAAGAGCATTGTCTGTAATCATACGCCCTGGAATGAAGGCACTTTGCTCTGGAGAGATGATATCGTCAAGTAAAGGCCTCATACGGTTCACCAAGCACTTGGATATGACCTTGTATATAACATTACATAGGCTGATAGGTCTGTAATGAGACAAACTAGTAGGGTTAGGAATTTTTGGAATAAGAACAATAGAAGTAGAATTTACTCCTTCCGGCATAATTCTGGTGACAAAAAATTCCTTCACCGCTGCTATGACACTGGTTTTTAACACATCCCAGTTACGCTGAAAAAACCTCGCCGGTAGACCGTGACATCTACTCCCTCTATTCACAAGCATAACATCTTTTAACTTTTTTTTGTGAATCAGAAGTATTTAGACACGTTTAAGTATGTATGTTCACTCTTTCCGATAAAAGAATTATGTTTGTTCACTCATCTCACTTCGTATATAGTTCATACTAAAAGGATTGGACGCGCTTTGCTGCATCGTCGGTGTTGTTAGGCTTCTTACAAAAACATTATTTAAAAATGTATTATTTTTAAGTCGATTTTTTTGAAGTGTAGTCAAATTTGTAGAAAATATATTCGAATGCATAATATCAAATTGGTATGATTAAATTCATCATGAAATGAATTTCCATTTTTTCAAATATTATGAATGTTGATACTTTTGCTCTGAACTTGATCAAAGTTAAAGAAATTTGAATTTCCAAAAAATAATACCCGCTATATTTTAGAACGAGTGAGGGACATGATGGAATGTGTTTTTTTTATAATGTGGTGACTCCGTGGGCCTTTCATGGTGTGATTCTATGTTATCTGCCAACCAAATTATATTTATGTGGGCCAATTTCTACAACGGTGACTGCATATATTATATTGGTGCTATAATATCACACGACGATGCTTTTTTTAGATGGTGGGAGGGTGTGCGGTATTGATATGTTTTTATAGGCTGGTCATTGCTGATTGATTTGAAAAATCTTTGTCCTAGTCAAAATTGTAAACCAAATAAAAAAATTAAATAATTCAATTGATTGAAAGAGTTCAAAATTACGGAACATAGTGAAATGAAATAATTGAATGGGAGAGCTTGATAAATTATTGGCCCGGTTAAAGCGAGTGACCCAATTGTAAATTGAATACCTCAGTTAATTCCGAGGCCTTAAAAATTAGGAAGCATAGTGTATAGTAGAAAGGATTTTCATGAGAGAGCTTTGAGAAATCGTTGACCCAGTCAAAATTGAATGACCAAATTTCAATTGGAGACCTTAATTGAATGTGGATCATTTAAAACTAGGGAGGTTAGTTTTATAGAGGATTAAAATATCCAAAACATCTCATATTTGTGAACCAAGGGAGCCTCCGTAAAGAAATATAAGAGCGTTTAGGTCATTAAAGTAGTGATTTAAACACTCTTATATTTCAAAACACTCTTATATTTCTTTACGGAGGGAGTACTTCTTAATTAATGGATTAAGATCTAAATCCTGGTTTAGAAAAAACTAGATGCTGGCAAATGGCATTTTTTATCTCGTGGCCTACCTCTGCCTTGTAGGACCAACGTTGCCGACACGAGAAAGATTGTGTTATTTGGCCCTGCACTTTAGCCTTACACGACGGTTATATGTGTATGCTGGAATGGCGACCTTACCCTTGGAGCACGACGGATGCTGGAACACGGTTATAGTGGCGATGGTGGCCATGCAACATGCCAACTCGACGACAACTGTTGCAAAACAAGGGTTGCAGCTCATGAAAAAGGAGGTGCCTTGCAGCACGACAAATGTTGTACGCAGTAAGCGCCGTATGGAGGTGTCTCGACCTTGCAACATGGTTGTTTTCCCTTCTTCCTGCAACACAACATTGATGGTGCTGAAGCTTGCGTCGGGTGGTATCGGCTGAGGGTGCAACGGCGGTGGTCGCATTTCGCAACTCCAGACTTGGAACAACGCGGTAGCTGCGATGAGGGATGCAACAACGATGATGCTGCAAGTCACGGAAGGATGCCGCGACGAGCACTGGCAGTGAGAGGTGTGCCCTGCAACACTGAGGTATAGAGGATGGAGGAGGGAGGACTTGCAGAAGCGCTAGCTCTGCCTTTGCCAGCGTTGTCCTGATCTGGGCTGAGGCAAAGGAAAGAAAAGGGAGGCGGAGGAAGAAAGAGACAGGGATGTGTACCATCCATTGGGTGAATTAAAGAGTATCCAACTTACATTGGTTTCAACCAATTGAGGTGCATAGTTCATGTGCGTCTAAACCGTGAAGGTGCTGCAGCTTTGTGGGTTTTGCTTTCTACGGTTGTTTCATAAAATGCATAGAAGAACATCTACATGCAAAAATTCAAGATCTGGCGTTGTAGTGTAGTGAGATGACAAAATAAAAAACAATCTTGGGTAACTCTTGTGGTTTTAAGCATCATAAGGTCTCTATGCTCGTGTTTGCCTATTTAATTATCTGATGATGTATTTGATTGAATCAGTAAACTCGAACATGTTTTGTTGACAGAAATAAGTTGTCACAACGATCTCTATTAGCCGAGGATTCTTTCTAAACACGCGACAAGAGGGTGAGCATACAATAGCTTAATGTTAACCGACTATAAGAAAAATTACTACATCAGATATGATTAGTGTTTATAAATCTATATAAACAGTCGGTAACAACAGATCTTCATGGTTGATCTTGAGTGGAGAGACCCTGAGTGCGTCCAATTATGAAGATTGGACTAGAAATTATAACTGTATCATCGTTCACTTTCTGGTTCGGATCAGGGCACGTGTCATCGGAACCACATCTGGCGGTGTCCCCGACTCGCCTAACCCCGCACGACGCCACCAGTTCGGTGTCGTGGTGGCCAGCAGACCGCCCGATCTTGACGTTGAACGCCTCCACCCCGCTGCGGACTGTCCATCAGGAACCCTGTTAGCTGCACGGCGGTGCCCTTGGCGACGACGAGCTCCTCCCTCGACTTCATCGGCCCGACGCAAAGACGGCGTGGCACGGCGGCGCTGGTGGCGAGAGGGACGCAGCGGTAGGACACGTGCATGTAGGTGCCAGCGTCCATGCACGCGCCGCGGCCGGGGCTGGCCGATCCGAGGCGGAGCGTGAGGTTGAAGTGCGGGTCGAGCGTGAGGTTCTTGGACGGCGGCAGGTCTAGGCCCGAGACGGAGCTGATCGTGACGGAGTAGCGTCGGTGGGGGAGGCCGAAGACGAGACCGAATGTCAAGCCGAGGACGATGAGCAGCAACGTGATGAGGCACACTGAGCAGCAGCTGTCTACGCTCGACGTCGTCTTCTTCAGGCGCGGTCGCGGGTTCTCGGGATCGGTGGACGTGGTGGTCAAGCCAGGCGGGTATCCCAGCATGGTTGCGCTCGTCGAACGATCTGCTATGGCCTGGTACACGATCTGGCTTTTTAATTAGGGTTTGGATTTCGCGGTGGCATCGTCTCCGAGATTAATTGATATACACACGCATAGTAATATGGTACTTTATATGATCTTCTCTTCCGGCTGCCGAAAGGAGTTTTACATAGATTGGATTATTTCCGATCAAGATTTTTTTGGCAAGGAGATAGCGAGAGAAAGAAATATTGACTGGCTAAATGGAGTGTGGTTTGCCGTCCCAAAGACCAAGGCGGGTTGGACATTCATGACCTTGAGGTTAAGAATAGGGCCCTACTCGGTAAATGGTGGTTTAAATTACTAACGGAGGATAGTATATGGCAAACCCTCCTCAGGAGGAAATATGTGGGCTCCAAGGCGGTATCCCAAATATACTGGAAACCTGGGGTTCTCACTTTTGGGCGGGTCTAATGGCTACGAAGAAATATTTCTTCTGCTGTGGATCTTTCTCGATTAAGGACGGCTCGGAAATTAGATTCTGGGAGGATACGTGGTTAGGAAATACGACTCTCCGGGAACAATATCCGGCTCTATACAATATTGTGCGTCACAAGGGTGATACTATCGCCACGGTAATGGAATCATTTCCACCAAATGTGACGTTCAGAAGGGATTTAATTGGGCCTAGACTCCAATCGTGGAACAACCTGCTCCAGCGGTTCTCCACGGTGCAATTGTCACATGGGTCTGATATTTTCCGATGGAACCTACACGGGAATGGACAGTTCTCAGTGGAGTCTATTTATAGAGCGTTAATCCATCTTGATGTGCCAGTTGATAATAATAATAAGATCTGGAAGATGAGGATACCACTTAAGAATAAAATCTTTGCATGGTATCTTCGTCGCGGAGTCATTCTTACTAAAGATAATCTTATCAAGAGGAATTGGCATGGAAGTTCGCAATGTGTCTTTTGTCACCATGAGGAGACAATAAAACATTTATATTCTTCCAATGCAAATTTGCTCGTTTTATATGGTCAGTCATCCAAATAGCTTCTGGCTTGTATCCTCCTTGTAGTGTTGCTAATGTATTTGGCAATTAGCTATATGGGATTGATCACAGGTTTAGAACTCTTCTCAGCATGGGAGCGCTTGCCGTTATTTGGTCGCTTTGGCTATGTAGAAATGATAAGGTTTTTAGCGATAAGCGTATTTCTCTCATGCAGGTTATCTATAAATGTACCGGGACTCTTCGTTTATGGTCCTCTCTACAACACGTGGAGAATCGAGACCTGTTTATGGAGGTGTGTACACGATTGGAGGCTACGGCGAGGGATACTTTTATCCAACATGGGTGGCAGCATAATCTTAGGATTGCACCCCCTCCGCTTTAGGCGTTATACGGACTGTACATGTTTCATTGTATTTTGCCCTTTTATTTTTTGTTTGAATTAGAGGACAATGTTTGGCTGTGTACATCTTAGTTATGCAGAGACCGGGTGTAATGCTTAAACCTTTTAAGTAATAAAACGCCCCTTTTCAAAAATGTCTGCTTACACCGTAGACCGTACGTGGTACAAAAACCATGGACTTCGATCGATCTGTACGTCTCTCGTTACTTAATTTTGAGTTTTCAACTATTACCTCACTTTCAAGTTTCAACCAACATCCAAGTTTATTTAAAGCATCCACGACCAAATCCTTTATACCCGTCTCAAACGCCCGAGCAGGCCGTCCGGTCACTCACCGAGCACGAAATTTTGACCCAGCCGGGTGCCTCAAACGGGCCTTAAATGCCTGGGCTGACCGGCACCCCTAATCTTCAACCTAATTATGGGGCAGATATGGCGGCGCCCGGGCGCGCCCAGGTACGTCTGTCACGTCGTCATGTCCTGCGCTAGCCCGTATTGACCCCACATATATTCGTCCCCCGCTTGCCGGACGAAACCCTAACCACGTCACTCCACTCATCTCCACTTCCAACCGCCACCCAAGCTCACCTCCGGCAATCTCCGGCCTTCTCTGACATGAAGGGCCGCAGATCTGACTCAGATTAGTCTGGATCCGTCGACTGGGTGTCATCCCTTGCGGGTTGGAGAAGGCAATGATCGTCTGCATTGCAATCGGTCGCTCCCGCGAGGACAGCGCCCGGCCGGCGGCGGATCTATCCGACGCGACTCCATAGTGTCGGCTTAACGGGCGCTTGGGTCCTCCGGGGCTGGATCATCGCGGTCCTTGCGGTCGAAAAATCTCTCCTTCCCCATCGCCGGTCTGGAAGACTATAAGTCCCACTGGGAACGGGCTGCCCGCCGTGGATAGGAGAGGATAAGGTCCGCCGAGGCCCGTATCATGGACAAAATGGTGGCGGTGAAGGCGGCTGATGCGGTGGCGCGGGCGGACACAGAGGAGGAAATCATATGCGGTCCCATTTTGAAGAGACGACAGCGGAGGAACACGCGCACCCTCGCCCAAGAGCAGAATCGGGCGGTTCGTGCATTGCCGGACTGCCACCGAAGGAGGAGAAGGAGGTCATCGATGGTGAGAACAGCTCCGACGATGAGCAGATCTGGCTCGATCCGTGCCGCGTCTTCGACCGGTACTTCCGCGAGAAGGACGGCATGGGCTCCAAGAAGAGGAAGGGCAGCCGTGGATGATGTCCACCATAGCCAAACATGCCAAATTTTGGTACTCCGATGGCATGTTAGTAATGATGGAGTAACCGAACGATCACTAGTACATAACAGGGTATTGGTCCAGGCCGGGCCAGCCCATTAGTCCCGGTTCAGTCACGAACCGGGACCAATGGGTGCAACAGTCCCGGTTCGTGAGGCCAGACGGCCGGGCGGGCCACGTGGGGCATTGGTCCCGGTTCGTCTGGAACCTTTGGTCCCGGTTCCAGACACGAACCGGGACCAATGTGCCTCGCTCCTGGCCCACAAGCATTGGTCCCGGTTTGTGGAAGGAACCGGGACCAAATGTGTAACCGTTCGCCTGGTGCGCGCCCCTTTAGTCCCGGTTGGTGGTTCAAACCGGGACTAAAGGTTCGAACGTCTCGCATCCCACGACGTTTCGCGCTCCGAGAAACAGGAGGATAAAGCAACTGTTCCTCGGCGAGGGCTACAGTAACTTCGCCCATTTCTCTTCTTCTCCTCTCTTCTTCCCCATATCTTCTACCATGAATCCAATCACTCGCTACGGGGAGGTGCTCGCACATGGCAGTACCAATCTCGATGTCGTCTACACGAACGACAGCGCCATGGTGCCGCATTTTCTTTCCCTTTTGCAGAAATGGCTTCAAGTGGCGGATGAGAAAGACAAGTTCATAGGGCTTGATCTCGAGTACACGGCCAAGCAAGAAGATGTTGCCGTCATCCAGCTATGTTTCAAGAAACATGTCATGATCTTCCAATGGGCAAGGTGAGTTTTGAGGGTTTTCTTTTATCAATTAATAATTTATAGATTATTATGAAAATTGCATAGGATAGAAATATGTTCCATTTTGAATCCTATGGGAAAGATCAATATTTCTTTTAAGTTTGTAGTGAAACAATTTTCCTTGTTGCAAAACGTGGGAGAACATATATGTCATATAGTTAATTTAGGGTTTCTTCATCAATTCATAGGATATGAAAATTGCATATATATATAGGATATAGCAATATATATGTTCTATTTTGAATCCTATGGCAAAGATCAATTTCTCTTAAGTTCTAGTGAAATAATTTTCAATTTTTTTATGATATTACTGTTCACCGGGCTCAAATGAGCCCGGGAGCAAAAACTCTGCATCTTCCTCTTTTGTTGCAGCGAAATAATTTTCCTTTATATAGTTGCATATTATAATTCTGCCGAAATATACTTGTTGCAGCAGTATTTAACATTTGTTCCATTTTAATTTGTTGATGTTGCAGTAGTGACAAGCACTGCCCAGCACTCATGGACTTCCTACGCAGCGGCATACATTTTGCTAGCGTTGATGTAAGTAATGACAAGCTGAAGATGAGGCGCAGCTTCGGTATTGAGATACCAGCTGGCTGCCTTATTGATATCCAAGACATATTCAGGCTTCAGTATGAGAGGACTTCGATGGCTTCTATGGCAGTCGCCTTGATCGACGACTATTACGGAGATATGAAGACCAAATTCCCCCGGGCGCAGCACAAAGAGTGGGAGAGGACCCCACTTCAGCCTATCAACATTGAGTATGCAGCAAAACATGCATACGTTGCATATGAGTTGTACCGCAAGATTCGAACCGTGAACTATGGGCAGTGTCACCTCGCACCACCACCACCATTGGAATATTCTTCTGATTCAGACTAGCTAGTAGTGTTCGCTTGGACGAGTACTTTCTGTAATGGATATCTGAACTATTATATATATATTACATATCTCTCTAGCTATTATATATTTGTAGTGCTTTTCAATTCAGTTTTTTCTTAAATTCCGATTGTGGCTGAGAACAAAATGCAACAAAAAAGTGGGTTGTCATTGTTGGCAAGCACGCACACCATGCCAACTTTCAACCTTTTCAGAGTTCATTTGTAGTGCTTTTCAATTTCAGGGTCATTTAGCTCAAAAAAATCATTAAATGCATGAAAAATACCAAATGAAGTCAGAAAGGGTTGAAAATTCATGATGTGGCTTTGAATGGTGCATTTTGAACACACGAAAAGCCTGGAGTTCAAATAAGTTCAAGAAAATGAAATGCCTTTTGTAACCGATGAGTTTCCGTCCGAAACCCCGATACTTCGAAAGGGACTGTCCGTTTTGTACACGATTGCATCCAGTTTTTGCCGTAACCCACTCAACTTTTTAGCACATGCTATGTGGGTGAAAGGTTGATACCATGCCAACTTTCAACCTTTTCAGAGTTCATTTGTAGTGCTTTTCAATTTCAGGGTCATTTAGCTCAAAAAAATCATTAAATGCATGAAAAATACCAAATGAAGTCAGAAAGGGTTGAAAATTCATGATGTGGCTTTGAATGGTGCATTTTGAACACACGAAAAGCCTGGAGTTCAAATAAGTTCAAGAAAATGAAATGCCTTTTGTAACCGATGAGTTTCCGTCCGAAACCCCGATACTTCGAAAGGGACTGTCCGTTTTGTACACGAAGTGCATCCAGTTTTTGCCGTAACCCACTCAACTTTTTAGCACATGCTATGTGGGTGAAAGGTTGATACCATGCCAACTTTCAACCTTTTCAGAGTTCATTTGTAGTGCTTTTCAATTTCAGGGTCATTTAGCTCAAAAAAATCATTAAATGCATGAAAAATACCAAATGAAGTCAGAAAGGGTTGAAAATTCATGATGTGGCTTTGAATGGTGCATTTTGAACACACGAAAAGCCTGGAGTTCAAATAAGTTCAAGAAAATGAAATGCCTTTTGTAACCGATGAGTTTCCGTCCGAAACCCCGATACTTCAAAAGGGACTGTCTGTTTTGTACACGAAGTGCATCCAGTTTTTGCCGTAACCCACTCAACTTTTTAGCACATGCTATGTGGGTGAAAGGTTGATACCATGCCAACTTTCAACCTTTTCAGAGTTCATTTGTAGTGCTTTTCAATTTCAAGGTCATTTAGCTCAAAAAAATCATTAAATGCATGAAAAATACCAAATGAAGTCAGAAAGGGTTAAAAATTCATGATGTGGCTTTGAATGGTGCATTTTGAACACACGAAAACCCTGGAGTTCAAATAAGTTCAAGAAAATGAAATCCCTTTTGTAACCGATGAGTTTCCATCCGAAACCCCGATACTTCGAAAGAGACTGTCCGTTTTGTACACGAAGTGCATCCAGTTTTTGCCGTAACCCACTCAACTTTTTAGCACATGCTATGTGGGTGAAAGGTTGATACCATGCCAACTTTCAACCTTTTCAGAGTTCATTTGAAGTGCTTTTCAATTTCAGTGTTATTTAGCTCAAAAAAATCAGTAAGTGCATGAAAAATACCAAATGAAGTCAGAAAGGGTTAAAAATTCATGATGTGGCTTTGAATGGTGCATTTTGAACACACGAAAAGCCTGGAGTTCAAATAAGCTCAAGAAAATGAAATCCCTTTTGTAACCGATGAGTTTCCGTCCGAAACCCCGATACTTCGAAAGAGATTGTCCGTTTTGTACACGAAGTGCATCCAGTTTTTGCCGTAACCCACTCAACTTTTTATAACATGCTATGTGGGTGAAAGGTTGATACCATGCCAACTTTCAACCTTTTCAGAGTTCATTTGAAGTGCTTTTCAATTTCAGTGTTATTTAGTTCAAAAAAATCAGTAAGTGCATGAAAAATACCAAAATGAAGTCAGAAAGGGTTGAAAATTGATGATGTGGCTTTGAATGGTGCATTTTGAACACACAAAAAGTATGGAGTTCAAATAAGTTCAAAAAAATGAAATCCCTTTGTAACAGATGAGTTTTCGTCCGAAACCCTGATACTTCGAAAGAGATTGTCCATTTTGTACACAAAATGCATCCAGTTTTTGCCGTAACCCACTCAACTTTTTAGCACATGCTATGTGTGTGAAAGGTTGATACCATGCCAACTTTCAACCTTTTCAGAGTTCATTTGAAGTGCTTTTCAATTTCAGTGTTATTAGGTCAAAAAAATCAGTAAGTGCATGAAAAATACCAAATGAAGTCAGAAAGGGTTGAAAATTGATGATGTGGCTTTGAATGGTGCATTTTGAACACACAAAAAGTATGGAGTTCAAATAAGTTCAAAAAATGAAATCCCTTTGTAACAGACATTTAAGAATTTTCATAAAGAAATTTTTTGTTAGAAACTTTAGTAGCAAACTAAAATAACCACATCTGTTTTTGATTAAAACAGACATTTAAAATAACCTAAAACTTACCAAATTGAATATAATGATAAAACACAGTAACATTAAATAGCAGGAAAAAGAATCACTCAAAAATCTATTTTTTTAGTAAAGTTATTCACAAACTAGTTATTCACACCAATTTAAAAGAATTCAACTTTAAACTATTTAAATTTGGAAACTAATGGCACTAACAGAAAGTTTATAATTTTTGTGACCTAAAAGCAAAAAGAATCACTGAAAAACTGTAAGTACAAACAAAAGAAAATAAATAAAGCAAAAAAGAAAACAAAAAAAGTAGAAAAAAATTAAAAAAAATGCCGCCTACTAGGCCACAACGGCCTAAATAGGACTAGAAACCCAACCAACCAGGTTGGGTCAGGATTCGGGCCCGCTGAAGGCCCACAGGCAGGGGTGTGTGCAATTAGGCCCGTAAGCCTGCTGTTGAGAGGAGCTCGAGAGGTGGTGCACAGCAGCGCTTATAAACCACTCTCGAGCCCTCTCAACTAGCGAGGTGGGACTAAACATTTGGCCCCGAGCAGCACCACACTTTGGTCCCGGTTGGTGCCACCAACCGGGACCAAAGGTCCCTGTTTCCCGCCCTTTGGGCTGACGAAAAGAGACCTTTGGTCCCGGTTCGTGCCACCAACCTGGACCAAACACTAGTAGGAAAACCCCCATTTGTCCCGGTTCGTAAGGGCCTTTTGTCCCGGTTCTGGAACCGGGACTAAAGGGTCGGGACTAAAGCCCAAAACCTTTAGTCCCGGTTCGCTTACGAACCGGGACCAAAGGCCGTCCACGTGGCCGCCGCGGGGAGCCCGGGCAGGAGGACCTTTAGTCCCGGTTTGTAACACCAACCGGGACCAAAAGGCAGGACCTTTAGTCCCGGTTGGCAACACCAACCGGGACCAAAAGGCACTGGGATTTTTGTTTTTTTTGAAAGGGGGGTTTAGGGGGGGGGGTTGTAGGGTTAATTGAGGTGTTTCATATAATGTTAGCTAGCTAATAGAGAGAAGTGTCCTCTCTTTCTCCGTGCTTGGTCGACGCTAGCTACTATAGAGAGAACTCGACACGCTAGCTAGTAAGCAAATGAAGGAACCATTAAATACACAAGATCGTCATGAACATATACACAGAGAAGTGATCGACCTCTCTTTCTCCGAGAGATTGGTCGAACAACAAGTTTTCGTATATCTATCCGACGCTACTAGCTACATATATACAATATAAGATCTCTTACAATCCCTAACATTTAATTTCAAATTCCAGATGGTATTCTCCGGCTTTATTTATGACGTGGTCAAGAAAGAATTCCGCCAATTCCTCTTGAATTGCTCGTATGCGATCATGTGGTAGGAGTTCATCCCACATCTGCCACGTCTAATTTGAAGAAGGGGGTCAATACATATATATGAATGAAACTCAACACAAATCATGGTAATAAAATAAAGTTGTGAATATTATTGCTTACGCACTTGAAATTGTTTTTCAGAGTAGCCCCGCTTAGGGGTCGTCGCGTTGTAGATGAACTCGCAAACGTAGTATCCACAAAAATCATTCCCTTTTTCCTGCCACAAGCACTTTACGAGAAATAGAGTTCAATCAAACTGATAATCAAGCATGATAAATGGTATTGATGGAACTAGAATCAATGGGAGATGCGTGGAACTAGCTAGTAGTACTTACTTTCGGGTGTGTAAATCGCAGCTCCCTCGGCAGTGCCGGAACAATTGCGGTGAACTCTTTCCAAACCCTGCCAGGCAAACAAAATAATTACTTGATATCAGGAAATGAACAAAGTTGCCGATATGACGCGATAATGATCGATTGAACTTACTTCTAGAGCATTTCAGTTATGCTCGCATATTCCTGGGGATCTTTTCGTTTCGAGTCTAAGACGATTACTACTCCCCGCTCAAGCTTAATCTCTAGCAGAATAAAGTGGTACCTGCGTACGCATGCATAACTCATCAATTACATTACTATAACCTCGAGTAATAAGGGAAACCGAATATGCACAAGACAGTAACACTCACTTGCAGTTATAAGGAAAGAGTATTGTCCCTTTGTTTTGATTTTTAAGCAACGATGGTAGCAAGTTATCCTCGGTTTCTGTGACATAGTTTTTAACCGTATACTCATGTATGATATTTGGGTTAATGAACCCAATGTCATACATTTGTGCTTTTCTGCATTCGACGATCTTCAATCTGCATAATATAGTGAGGATAATTATATATACATGCAATGAAAGAGCTGAGCTATATATAGAGAGAGACTTAATTACAGAAGTAGTACTTACAGACAGTAGCAAGTCACGATTGTTTTGTCGATGGCCTTTTGATTGTATAACTGGAATATCTCCTCAAATTCAACATTCAACTGAGCCATTCCAACAAGGTCGTGCTCCTCTTTAATCTGCAGCGTCAAAGAATCCCTCCCTGACTCGCGGCAGGTTTTCATGTACCATTCATGCAATGTTCGCATCATCGTTGTTAGAGGAGGATGATCAGGTTTGACGAGAGGCCGCCCGTACCGGTAACTAAATTCGTCCACCTCCAACGGTTCAAACTGTACATCATCTCTCAGGTAATCACCAGGATTGGTACCGGGCAGCATCCCCGGATGATTAGCGAGGATATCGCTAGACACCTTGAGCGGGGGGCACGATTGGTTCGCCTGTTCGCCGAGCTGGGGATTTTTTTTTCCCACTTCTTCGTTTTGCTAACCTTGCATCACTGGAAGTACTTCCTGACCGCCGCGCGTCTTGATATGTCTTTTTAACACAGCGGTCATAGTTGGAATCCGGCGGCGGCGGTGGTGGTCGCTTCAGGGCATCGATAGTGCGCATCACTTTCACCGGATGTAGCTTCTCCTTCGGAGGTGGAGTTTTCTTTGCAAAATGGGCCCTCAATTCGGCCTGACATATCTCCTCGTTTTCAGACTCGGTCCTCTCATATGGTAACTTTTCCAGAGGCTTGAGAGATGGAACGTATCTGTATTCCCTCCCGCCTCTTCTTGTACTGCTAGCCGCCGGAGCGGCGGCGTCTCTCTTCCGTCGTTGCTTACGAGGCGGAGCAGGAGGCGGAGTGCTCCGACGCGCCGGAGGAGCCGGAGCGGCGGCGTCTGTCTTCTGCCGTTGGCGACGAGGCTGAGGAGGAGGCGTACTGCTCCGACGTGCCGGAGTAGGCGAAGGAGGAGGCGTAGTGCCCTCACGCGTCGGAGGAGCCGGAGAAGGAGGCGGTGTGCCCTGATCACTCGCCGGAGGAGGAGGAGGAGGAGGAGGAGGCGGAGAGCCCTGATCCGCCTGAGGAGGAGGAGGAGGCAGAGGAGGCGGAGGAGGCGGAGGCGTCCAGTTTGGAAGCTTGATGTACTCCTTCTGCCATAGACATGTACTCCTCAGAGCACGAGCCAGCTTATTCTCTCCTTCACCTGTAGGCCGGTCAAGCTCGAGCTCCTCAAATCCCTCAATTACTTCATCCACCATCACAACAGCATAGCCATGTGGAATCGGTGAGCAGTGAAAAGTTCCGTTGGGTTGAGGAGGTGCAACAGAGCCGACAGCCGCCTTCAAAGTGAGGTTCCGCCATTTCGTCATGAGCTCGCAATGTTGAGCCTCCGTGATAGTATCCACGGGGTAGATAGGAGCCGTGAAGTCAGGCTGAACGGGCTCCGTGGAAGCGACGCTGCTTCTCCGCTGAGATGGCGGGGTAGCTTCTGGGGTAGCTTCGTGCCGCTGAGATGGTTGGCCGACAGCTCGCTGGCTCTCAGCTTCCTCTAGCTTTTGTAGTCTTGCATTCAGCTTCTGAATTTCGCTCAGCTCCGCTTTCCTCTTTCTCTCCCGGCTTCTGTAACTGCCTGCGTCGGGAAACCCAACCTTCCACGGAACGGAGCCTGGTGTGCCTCGTGTTCGTCCAGGGTGCTCAGCATTCCCTAGGGCCTCAGTCAGCTCGTCCTTCTCTCTGTCGGGAATGAACGTCCCTTCCTGCGCTGCGGTGATATACTCCTGAAACTTGTTCATGGGTATTGCAAGTTGATCGTTCGTCCAACGGCACTTCCCTGTTTCAGGGTCCAAAGTTCCCCCAACCCCGAAGAACCAAGTCCTTGAACGGTCTGGCCAGTTCAATGTCTGTGGTACGACGTTTTTAGCCATCAGGTCATTCTCAGCTTTGTCCCACAACGGTCGGGCTTTGAGGTAGCCACCTGACCCCGTGTGATGGTGATACTGCTTCTTTGCAGCATTGATCTTGTTTGTCTCTGACATTTGTTTACTCTAGTCCGATGTCTTGTAGGCCACAAATGCGGGCCAATGATCACCTATCTTCTCAAATCGGCCGGTGAATTCTGGAGTCTTCCCTTTGTCGACAAACTTTGATTTCAACTCATTCTTCCACCTCCTGAATAGATCTACCATCTTCTTAAGAGCACACGCCTTGACCAGTGGCTCTATAACTGGCTTATTCGGATCCTCCTCTGGTGGTAGGGTGAAATTTGCCTTCAGTGCGGTCCAAAGATCATCTTTCTGTCTATCGGTGACATAATCACCATCAGGGGCGCCGTCCTTAGGCTTATTCCATTGCTTGATGCTGATCGGGATGTAGTCCCTAACAATAGCTCCGCACTGAGCAGAAAATGCGTCCTTGGTCTGCTTGGGTTCAATCGGATGGCCATCCCGCGCGAGTGCTGTGATCGTGAACCTTTCTTCCTTGCGCAACCTCTTCTTCGGGCCTCGTCTCGTTACCGAAGTTTGGCTCGATCCGGAGGGCTATAAAAGAAGAAAGAAGAGTTAATTAATATATGTACATACCAAAACAATTAATGCATCAATTAGCTAGTCAGCACGGGCTTAATTAATATATATACCTCGCTGGACTTTGCAACAGCTCCCTCCTCCGTTCGGTCACCGGAGCCGTCATCATGGTCTCCTTCTTCCTCCGGCATTCGGTCACCGGAGCCATCACGATCATGTCCTTCCTCCTCCATTGTTCGATCACCGGAACCGTCATCCTCTCCTTCCAGACCATCGGTGTCGTTGAGAAACGACAAGACATCACGTCCGTCGTGGATTATGTCCCCCAACAGCTGTTCTTGTTCCAAGTCTCTTGGATCCATAGTTTCTGCAAATATTACAACATGGCAACTAATATACAAACATGAATGTCCGACGTCCAGACCGCCTCTCTCATGAATGTCCGACGTCCGGACAGCCTCTCTCATGAATGTCAAACAAGGGATTCTCTTAACCTTTCAGGGATTTAACAAAATGGCGCGATTCTGAATGTGCAGAAAATGGTCCATATTTTTCCTGATCTCATCTACCCTTCTATATGTCACGTTGTCTAGTGTCAAAGGATTCAAGAAAACCAAGGCAACGACGCTCACCCCGCATGGTGTGTCCGACGTCCCCCCTCATGTCGAAGTTATCGGGGAGGGGGTAGACGACAACGACGCTCACCCCTCATGTCATGTCCGACGTCCCCCCTCATGTCGAAGTTATCGGGGAGGGGGTAGACAACAACGATGCTCACCCCTCATGTCATGTCCGACGTCCCCCCTCATGTCGAAGTTATCGGTGAGGGGGTAGACGACAACGACGCTCACCCCTCATGTCATGTCTGACGTCCCCCCTCATGTCGAAGTTATCGGGGAGGGGGTAGACAACAACGACGCTCCCCCTCATGTCATGTCCGACGAGGTCGGCGACGAGGACATACATCTATCTCATCTCTACATGAACATACATCTCATCTCCACATGACCATTTATCTATCTATCTCATCTCCACATGAACATACATCTCATTTATATATATATATCATCATATCATATATATATATATATCATCAGATAAACAACAGAAAAATTAATTGTTTCCAACAGAGCATCATATATATATCATCATATTATCTATATATATCATCATTTCATCAAATTATCTAACATAATGAACTATATATATATCAACAAAATCATTTATCTATCTATCAACATCATCATCTATCTCCACATGAAAATATACATCTCATAAAAAACATAGCAACGGGGGCTGCCGGCGACCATGGAGCAGTGGCAGATGGCTTGAGGCCGGCGACGAGGTGTGCTCGGGGGCACGCGGCGACGGGGAGCAGGGGACCATGGGAAAGGGGGCTCACTAGGGGGGCGCAGCGATGGCTTGAGGCCGGCGAGGAGGGCGCGACGGCGAGGGCTCGGGGGAAGGCGGGGTGCTCACTGGGGGCGGCGATCTGAGAGGGCGACGGCGACGAGGAGGCGCGGCGACGAGGAGCGGGCGGCGACGGGGCTGGGCGGCGACGGCGACAGCGACGATGGGAGAGGGCGACGGCGACAGCGACTATGGGAGAGGGCGACGGCGACAGCGACGATGGGAGAGGGCGACGGCGACAGCGATGATGGGAGAGGGCGACGGCGACAGCGACGAGGAGCAGCCGGGCGGCGTCGGGGGAGATGTGAGAATTTGGGGAAAAATTCCTAAGCGTTGGTTTATATAGCAAAGCCTTTAGTCCCGGTTGGTGGCACCAACCGGGACCAATGCCTCCCTTTGGTCCCGGTTGGTGCCACCAACCGGGACCAAAGGTCTCTTTTCGTCAGCCCAAAGGGCGGGAAACAGGGACCTTTGGTCCCGGTTGGTGGCACCAACCGGGACCAAAGGTAGGCATTGGTCCCGGTTGGTGGCACCAACCGGGACCAAAGGTAGGCATTCGTCCCGGTTGGTGGAACCAACCGGGACCAATGGCCTGCAGCCGCGGTGCGGTTGGATGTTTAGTCCCACCTCGCTAGCTGAGCAAAAAATTTCTTTATGAAAATTCTTTTTGCTATTAATGTTTTGAACAAAAAATACTTTGATAATTTTAGTTGCATAATTTTTATATAATTATAGTTTCAAAAATACTAGAGGTTTATAAAAGCTTTTTAGTTGATTATTTTTTGAACTCCACTCCCACGATGTTTTGAAAGAAATTAAAAAGCACTTCAAATGAACTCTGAAAAGGTTGAAAGTTGGCATGGTATCATCATTTCACCCACATAGCATGTGCTAAAAAATTGAGTGGGTTACGGCAAAAACTGGATGCACTTCGTGTACAAAACGGACAATCTCATCCGAAGTATCAGGGTTTCGGACGAAAACTCATCTCTTACAAAGGGATTTCATTTTTTTGAACTTATTTGAACTCCATACTTTTTGTGTGTTCAAAATGCACCATTCAAAGCCACATCATCAATTTTCAACCCTTTCTGACTTCATTTGGTATTTTTCATGCACTTACTGATTTTTTGAGCTAAATAACCTTGAAATTGAAAAGCACTTCAAATGAACTCTGAAAAGGTTGAAAGTTGGCATGGTATCATCATTTCACCCACATAGCATGTGCTAAAAAGTTGAGAGGGTTACGGCAAAAACTGGATGCACTTCGTGTACAAAACGGACAATCTCTTTCGAAGTATCAGGGTTTCGGACGAAAACTCATGTGTTACAGCCCGACGGTGGCTCGTGAGTGCCCGCATATGAAATGCACCGTCGGACCGTATGCAGGGAATCCGAATGATTTGTGTTCGGTCGATGAACTAAAGGATTTCTAGATAGATCAACAAAACACACGGTTTCCCCTGCATACAGCCCGACGGTGGCTCGTGAGTGCCCGCATGAAATGCACCGTCGGACCGTATGCAGGGAATCCGAATGATTTGTATTCGGTCGATGAACTAAAGGATTTCTAGATAGATCAACAAAACACACGGTTTCCCCTGCATACAGCCCGACGGTGGCTCGTGAGTGCCCGCATATGAAATGCACCGTCGGACCGTATGCAGGGAATCCGAATGATTTGTATTCGGTCGATGAACTAAAGGATTTCTAGATAGATCAACAAAACACACGGTTTCCCCTGCATACTAAGTGTCGAACATGTCCGAGAGGTGGGTTATATATAGGGTCGTGTGCCTCTTTAGTCCCGGTTGCTAGCACGAACCGGGACTAGTTATAGTGTTGATCCAACAGCTCACAAGCGCTTGTAAGAAACACACGATCCAACAGCTCACAAGTGGCTAAAATTTAGTCCCACCTCGCCAAGCGAGAGGGACTCGCAGCGGTTTATAAGCCCTGAGTGCAGAGACGATGAATTGAGAGGCGCAATGCTCACCTGCACGTTAGTTTCAGGCCTTGAGGAAATGGTGTAAACTGCACGGAGCTATATATCTGCAGTTTCTCAAGGCCTGAAGCTAAGCAACGTGTAGGTGAGCATTGCGCCTCTCCATTTTTAATAACTTATTTTAACTCCGGACATCATAATTTGGCATGACATCATAATTTCACATAATTTCACCCACCCACATCCCTGAATTGGTACGACCTTCACCGCCCAAGATTATAAAGAGTTGAGAGGGTTACGGCAAAAACTGGATGCACTTCGTGTACAAAACGGACAATCTCTTTCGAAGTATTAGGGTTTCATACGAAAACTCATCTGTTACAAAAGGCATTTCATTTCTTCACATGTAACTGCAATGATATAGTTGTGGACAGAGAGTCTTCACTTTTTCTTCGCTTGTGTCCTTTGCTTATTGCGCCGTAACCATGGATAATCTTCATCGTTTAAGAGGGTGCTTGGGTCAGCCTTGACTTTGAAAGGAGGAATTTCATGAAACTTTTCATAATCTTCAGACATGTCTGTCTTGCCCTCCAATCCCACGATGTCTCTTTTTCCTGAAAGAACTATGTGGCGCTTTGGCTCATCGTATGATGTATTCGCTTCCTTATCTTTTCTTTTTCTCGGTTTGGTAGACATGTCCTTCACATAGAAAACCTGCGCCACATCATTGGCTAGGGCGAATGGTTCGTCTGTGTACCCAAGATTGTTCAGATCCACTGTTGTCATTCCGTACTGTGGGTCTTCCTGTACCCCGCCTCCTGACAGATTGACCCATTTGTACTGAAACAAAGGGACCTTGAAATCATGTCCATAGTCAAGTTCCCATATGTCCACTATGTAACCATAATATGTGTCCTTTCCCCTATTGGTTGCTGCATCAAAGCGGACACCGCTGTTTTGGTTGGTGCTCTTTTGATCTTGGGCGATCGTGTAAAATGTATTCCCATTTATCTCGTACCCTTTGTAAGTCAATACAGTCGAAGATGGTCCCCTGGCCAACGAGTACAACTCATCAGAAATAGTGTTGTCACCCATGAGACGTGTTTGCAACCAACTGCCAAAAGTCCTGATGTGTTCATATGTAATCCAGTCGTCACACTGCTCCGGGTGTTTGGAGCGCAGAATATTCTTGTGTTCATCGACATACGGGGTCACCAAGGTAGAATTCTGTAGAACTGTGTAGTGTGCTTGAGACCAAGAATGCCCGTCCCTACATATTATTGAGTCCGCTCCTAGCGTGCCTTTTCCAGTCAGTCTCCCCTCATACCGTGATTGAGGGAGACCAATCTTCTTAAGGTCAGGAATGAAGTCAACACAAAACCCAATGACATCCTCTGTTTGATGGCCCATGGAGATGCTTGCTTCTGGCCTAGCGCGGTTACGAACATATTTCTTTAAGACTCCCATGAACCTCTCAAAGGTGAACATATTGTGTAGAAATACAGGGCCCAGAACGACAATCTCGTCGACTAGATGAACTAGGACGTGCGTCATGATATTGAAGAAGGACGGTGGGAACACCAACTCGAAACTAACAAGACATTGCACCAAATCACTCCTTAACCTTGGCAGGATTTCTGGATCGATCACCTTCTGAGAGATTGCATTGAGGAATGCACATAGCTTCACAATGGCTAATCGAACGTTTTCAGGTAGAAGCCCCCTCAATGCAACCGGAAGCAGTTGCGTCATAATCACGTGGCAGTCATGAGACTTTAGGTTCTGGAACTTTTCCTCTGCCATATTTATTATTCCCTTTATATTTGACGAGAAGCCAGACGGGACCTTCATACTGAGCAGGCATTCAAAGAAGATTTCCTTCTCTTCTTTGGTAAGAGCGTAGCTGGCAGGACCTTCATACTGCTTTGGATGCATGCCGTCTTTTTCATGCACACGTTGCTGTTCCTCCCGTGCCTCCGGTGTATCTTTTGTCTTCCCATACACTCCCAAGAAGCCTAGCAGGTTCACGCAAAGATTCTTTGTCACGTGCATCACGTCGATTGCAGAGCGGACCTCTAGGTCTTTCCAATAGGGTAGGTCCCAAAATATAGATTTCTTCTTCCACATGGGTGCGCGTCCCGCATCGTCAGTCGGAACAGATAGTCCGCCAGGACCCTTTCCAAATATTACTTGTAAATCATTGACCATATCAAGTATGTGATCACCAGTACGGAGGGCGGGCTTCTTCCGGTGATCTGCCTCACCTTTGAAATGCTTTCCTTTCTTTCGACATTGATGGTTGGTCGGAAGAAATTGACGATGCCCCAGGTACACATTCTTCCTGCATTTGCCAAATATATACTGTCGGTGTCATCTAAACAGTGTGTGCATGCGTGGTATCCCTTGTTTGTCTGTCCTGAAAGGTTACTGAGAGCAGGCCAATCGTTGATGGTTACAAACAGCAACGCTCGTAGGTCAAATTCCTCTTGTGCATGCTCATCCCACACACGTACACCTCTTCCATGCCATAGCTGTAAAAGTTCATCAACTAATGGCCTTAGGTACACATCAATGTCATTGCCGGGTTGCTTAGGGCCTTGGATGAGCACTGGCATCATAATGAACTTACGCTTCATGCACAACCAAGGAGGAAGGTTATACATACATAGAGTCACAGGCCATGTGCTATGCTTGCTGCTCTGCTCCCCAAAAGGATTAACGCCATCTGCACTTAAACCAAACCATACGTTCCTCGGGTCACCTGTAAAGTCGCTCCACTTTCTCTCGATCTTTCTCCACTGCGACCCGTCAGCGGGTGCTCTCAACTTCCCGTCTTTCTTACAGTCTTTTTTGTGCCATTGCATCAACTCGGCATGCTTTTTGTTTCTGAACAGACGTTTCAACCGTGGTATTATATGAGCATACCACATCACCTTGGCAGGAACCCTTTTCCCGGTGCGCTGGCCCTCAACATCACCAGGGTCATCTCTTCTGATCTTATACCGCAAGGCACCGCATACCGAGCATGCGTTCAAATCCTCGTACGCACCGCGGTAGAGGATGCAGTCATTAGGGCATGCATGTATCTTCTGCACCTCCAATCCTAGAGGGCATAGAACCTTCTTTGCTTCGTACGTACTGCTGGGCAATTCGTTATCCTTTGGAAGCTTATTCTTCATTATTTTCAGAAGCGAACTAAATCCCTTGTCAGATACACCATTGTCTGCCTTCCATTGCAGCAATTCCAGTGTGGTACCGAGCTTTCTGTTGTCATCTTCGCAATTTGGGTACAACCCTTTTTTGTGATCCTCTAACATGCGATCGAACTTCAACTTCTCCCTTTCACTTTCGCATTCTCTCTGTGCATCAACAATGACCCGGCGAAGATCATCAATGGGCACATCGTCTGGTTCCTCTTGATCTTCAGCTTCCCCCATTGCAGCATCACCGTATTCAGGGGGCGGGTAGTTGTCGTCATCCTCTTCTTCTTCGTTGTCTTCCATCATAACCCCTCTTTCTCCGTGCTTGGTCCAAACATTATAGTGTGGCATAAAACCCTTCTGAAGCAGGTGGAAGTGAAGGGTTTTATAGTTGGAGAAAGCCTTCGTATTCTCACAGACAGTACATGGACAATGCATAAAATCATTCTGCGTGTTTGCCTCAGCCGCTTCGAGAAAATTATGCAGGCCCTCAATATACTCGGAGGTGCGTCGGTCACCGTACATCCATTGCCGGTTCATCTGTGTGCATATCATGAATAGAGAAGTGACCAAATTAATAGAAATTCATCATCACATTAAAGCCAAAGTACAGTAGTGACCAAAATAAATACATAACGTTCATACATAGTTCTCATTATTGAACAACATATAGCTCTCTAGAGCATATTTTCTAATCTTTCTAATCTTCAAGCGCATTGCATCCATCTTGATCTTGTGATCGGCGACGACATCGGCAACATGCAACTCCAACTTCATCTTCTCCTCTTCAAGTCTTTGTAATTTTTCTTTCAAGTAATTGTTTTCTTTTTCAACCAAATTTAACTTCTCGACAAGAATTTCTATGTCGGTTGGAATTTCCGGTTCACATACCTCCTAGATTAAAAAATCTATGTCACGTTGGTCGGCATAATTGTCATAAACACTAAATAAAATAAATAGTTATAAAAGATAATATATACCACATCCGAATCATAGACCGGACGAGGGCAAATGAATAGAGAAGTGAATAGAGAAGTGATCAAATGTTATTATTGAAAAAATAAATACATAAAGTTCACACATAGTTCTCATAGAACAACATACAGCTCTCTAGAGCATCTAATTAAAACATAAATTGAAACTAACATACAACTATGTAAAACATTTAAATGCAACAACAAATGCGATCATAATGGCAACTAAGGTAACAATTGATCCAACAGCATAATGATACCAAGCCTCATTATCAATGGCATATTTTCTTATCTTTCTAATCTTCAAGCGCATTGCATCCATCTTGATCTTGTGGTCATCGACGACATCGGCAACATGCAACTCCAATTTCATCTTCTCCTCCTCAATTCTTTTCAATTTTTCTTTCAAATCCTCGTTTTCTTTTTCAACTAAATTTAACCTCTCGACAAGAGGGTCGGTTGGAATTTCTGGTTCACATACCTCCTAGATAAACACATCTATGTCACGTTGGTCGGCATAATTGTCATAAACACTAAATAAAACAAATAGTTATAAAAGATAATATATACCACATCCGAATCATAGACCGGACGAGGGCCGACGTGGGCGGATACCATGACCATGGCACTATATAAGAACAAACAATAATAAAAGTAAGAAAATTACACAAGTATCTATCTAAATGATACAAGTAAGAACTTTTTTCTTTTAGAAAGAAGATAAGAAGAAGAGGCTAACCACGGTGGTGCCGGCGCCGAGATGGACGCGGGCGATCGACGGCGGTGAGGACGGGGACGGGACAGGACGGACCGCCAAACCTAAACAAATCTTGAGAAAAATGGAGCTTGGACAAGGAGCTTCGAGAGCAGAAAGCTTAAGTGTGGCTCGGGCATTTCATCGAACACCTCATGTGCATAGGAGGTGAGCTAGAGCACCACAAAGCTCCTCCCTCACCGGCCAAAAAAACAGAGCAGTGTGGAGTGCTCTGCTCGCTGGCGAGGGGGTATATATAGGCATCTCATTGGTCCCGGTTCGTGGCTGGAACCGGGACTAAAGGATCCCCTTTGGTCCCGGTTCCAGCCACGAACCGGGACCAATGGTTGTGGGCCAGGAGCGACGCCCATTGGTCCCGGTTCGTGTCTGGAACCGGGACCAAATGGGTCATACGAACCGGGACCAGTGCCCCACGAGGCCCGGCCGGCCCCCTGGCCTCATGAACCGGGACCAATGCCCCCATTGGTCCCGGTTCGTGAGTGAACCGGGACTAATGGGCTGGCCCGGCCTGGACCAATGCCCTGTTATGTACTAGTGAAAGGCCCCTGTTTCCCGCCCTTTGTGCTGACGAAAAGAGACCTTTGGTCCCGGTTGGTGGCACCAACCGGGACCAAAGGTGGGCATTGGTCCCGGTTGGTGGCACCAACCGGGAACAAAGGCTCTGGGTATATAAGCCCACGCACTTAGCAGTTTCTCCAAATCGTGTTCTTCTCCGCCCGACGCCCTGCTCCTCGTCGCCGTCGCCGCCGAGCCCTGCCCCGACGCCGTCAGGTTGCTCCACCTCGCCGTCGTCGTCGTCGCCGACGCCGTCCCCGCACCCATTGTGAGCCGCCTCGCCGTTCCCCTCTTCTCATCCTCCCCCCCCCCCCGCGCCCCGACGCCGCCGCCCGCCGCGCCGTTCCCCTCCTCTCCTCCTCCCCCCCCCCCGCGCCCCGTCGCCCGTCGCCCGCCGCGCTCTGCGAGCCGTAGCTCTGCTTGTCGCGCCCCGTCGCCCGTCGTCCGCCGTTGGGAAGGGCCTCGCCGGCTTAACTCCGGCGACGCTGACGTGGCGCTGACGTGGCGCCGTCGTTCATGTATATGTTTTTTTCATGTATATGTGTATATGTTCATGTATATGTGCGTATATGTCCATGTATATATATATGTATGTGTATGTATGGATGGATGAATGGATGGATGTAACTATATGGATGCATGTAACTCTAAGTTAAAATTATTAGGAGTCTTAGGGAAAAATTAGTATGTGTATGTTAGATTACAGAAAAAAAATTGGTTTTATGAAAAATTAGTGATTAAACGATAAGAAAACGTTCTCATAGGAATTTGTCTCGACGTCGACGATGCCCGGCCCTCATCCTCGTCGTCGAGTGGTCCGTGAGAGCCTGCTTGATAGGCGCCATGTCCGGGACTGGGCTCCGCCGGGCTGGCACTGGGAGGTGCTACCTTCCCGGGCTCGGAGGTTGGTGAGGAATCCAGGTCTCGTCGTCGACCCGGAGCTTCTGTGGTGGCGGTCACGCGGGCTACTTTCGGTGCGGAGGGAGCGGGCCCCCGCAGAGGTGGTACGTCGCCGTGTCAGGGAGGAGGACGAGCACGTCCGTCGCTACGTGGCGGCGTTAGACGCCCGGTTCGACAATACCTGGCAGATTCTTCAGGGATCTCACCCGAGTTATGATCCCGTGATGGTTCCTTATCTTTGGGTGTCCACCGCCGGCGACTCAGAGACCGCTAGTGAACCTAGTTCACCGTCCTCCACTTTGGATTCTAGGATATTCGAGATGTATTAGTGATCTTATATGATAATATTCGAGATGTATTAGTTAATATTTGATGATGCATTAACTGGATTGTTCGGGATGATGTATTAGTTAATATCAAGTGCTTGTGATTTGCCAGTCATTGCGGCAAAACATAGGGAATTTTTTCTATGTCATTGCTCGATATATGGAACGGGTTGACTTCAGGTCTGTTTCGGCTCCTTGTGTGTCTTTCAGTGAGGGAGAGTGTCCACCATATATATATATATGAGAGAGGAAGAATCCCGACTGTTGTCGTGGGGGTCGCTTCTCCTTCGTTCCCGTGTGCTAGACATTTTGGTGTAATGCACTCGGGGACGAATGGAGGAGCCACCATCACCGACGGTCGCAATATCAGAGGGAGTGCCCACCATATACGTGAGATGAGAGTTTAGGAAGCAAAGACTCGACAGACCTAAAGTCAACCCGTTGCATATTTTGAGTAATAGTGATCTGTGTGTTGATCAGTTTCCTGGTAGTTGCCTTCGATCGATTTTAAATGTTTCAACTATGAACATAGGAAATGTCTGACGACGATAGCGAAAGGGAATTCGGTATGTGCGAACACTGCGAAGACGAGCGCGGTCTGTGCGACACGACTCACCTAGTTGATGGTAGGCGCTTCAGCATCGTGCTGGATGAGACCTTCGAAGTGGATACAGTAAGTCACAACGACAAGTCTTTTTTCGTAATTAAGCATGACTTATGCTTCTTTTGCTTCAACTTATAATTTTAATTTTTTACTATTCTACTAGCGTATCCCCTTCCATGCAAGAAGATATGTCTTGGATAAGATTGGTTTCAATACTAAAGAAAGTATGGAGGTAAAGATAGTTCACTTGAGGACCGAGCATGGTTATACTTTTGCCGTAAAATTGTACAATGTAGACACCTACTCCTATTTTGAATGCAAAAGTTGGCAAGCACTATGCAAGGCTTATGCATTTGAGCCTAATATGCTTATCACCTTTGATATTCGTCCGGAAGATGAAATTGAAGGTAATATCGACATCTGGGTCGATGTGCAGACACCTCCAGTTCTACCATTATGTGAGTTTCTCAACCATATTTATTATGATTCCGATTCTGCCTCCTTGTGAGTTTGTTAAACATATTTATTATGTAATTTATATTGTTTATTTCAGAATAGTTGACAGCTTATTTCCATTGACAGCTTATTTTCATTCTTCAAAAAATGTACGGAAGATGGTAGACAGAACCTACTACACCGATGGCGCAGAATTAACTTGTCAGGAGAAAAATCATCTTATCGCATTTATTAATGATCTTCAGAATTACAATACCTATTATCAAAATCCTACACATTATGGTCTAGTGCACGTGTTGAACTACGGTAACATCCATGGAGATCACTTGGTAAGATTTTTTACTATTACGACATCCGTGCATCTTTTGCATAAATTATTTTTAAAACTAAACTACATTGCTAACTACGAAGTTATTACTATGTTTTTCAACAGAAAATCCCGAATGATTGTGTGCCTCATCTGATGTTTCCGAAAGGTCACCTTGATGTTATGAGCTTACTGCCACCAGGTCATCATATGCATCACTGTTGTCCATACCGGATTTCTAAAACCGATGAAGACATGACAATCAAAGATTGGAAAAAATGTATGGTCGACCGTAGGGAGCTACTTGGAAGCAACATTGTGCGACGTGCAAGAATTGGAGACAGGATAATCTCCATTCTCCATAATGGAGAGTCAGGGCCTATCTTGTTTTATGCTATTTTACCTAAGAGAGGCCGGGTAGTTAGGTCCTAGCTAATACTCATGATCATGTGCTAAGAACAATTAAGTATGGTTGGTTAGATGACTATGGTGATGATGATCTAGTATGACTTGTTATTATGATAACTTGTTGTTCGACCAATCTCTCCGGAGAAAGAGAGGTCGATCACTCCTCTCTGTATATGTTCATGACGATCTTATGTACTTACTGGTTCCTTCATTTGCTTACTACCTAGCGTGTCGAGTTCTCTCTATACGTATAGTACGTAGCGTCGACCAAGCACGGAGATAAGAGAGGTCACTTCTCTCTAGGTAGCTATTAGCTAGCTAACACAATATATGAAACCACCAAATTAACCCTCCAAAACCCCCAACCCCCCCCCCCCCCCCCTTTCAAAAAAAACCCAGCTCCTGAGCTGCTGACGCGTGGATGCTTATTGGTCCCGGTTGGTATTACCAACCGGGACTAAAGGCCCTCCTGCCTGGGCTCGCCGCAGCGGCCACGTGGAGCACCATCTGTCCCGGTTCGTAAGCGAACCGGGACTAAAGGTATTGGGCTTTAGTCCCGACCCTTTAGTCCCGGTTCCAGAACCGGGACAAATGGGCCTCTGGAACCGGGACAAAAGGGCCTTTTTCCACTAGTGGATGTGTGTAATGCATCGACGTAGTAGCTGCATGAGTTTGTATGGATTGGAGATATCATATTTAGGGTGTCCGGTTCTGAGAAGGCAAATTTGAGGCTTGACCGGTCAGTGTCCATGGACACGCCCGGACGCGTTCTTGGGCGCTTGAGGGGGCGGATTTGCAAGTTCCGGATGTAGATGCTCTAGATCAGCAAAAACTCTAGCTCACATTGTGGTACCCATTGTTTTTGCTGGATTAATTGTTGTGTTCTTTTTGCCTCTTCTGTCCATTATCCATCTTAAAGTTTTTTTTTTTAATTTCGTCTCAAAGAATATTGGTTGTGTGCATTGCATGATGCAAAAAAATTCTTTCTATTGTCTAAAGGGACGATGAGATGAAATATAAAGTATCACCTCTGATCTGAATTATAATACAATTTAGATATTTCAATATGAACTACATATGGACCGTGAAAACATACTAAAATACGTCTATATACGTCAAATTCAGAAAAAAAAAAAGTTACAACTTGTAATTTCAAACGAGTAATTAATACTTCCTCTATATAAAAATATAAGACATTTTTTTAACACTATGACAGTGCCAAAAAAGGTCAAATATTTCTACTGCGAGATTTCCACATAAACGACATCATATAATTCAGCGCCAGTTCCATACGGTCCTTATCTCGCATCTACATATCTATAATAGTCAATAATCACAACCAGCTGAAATTGATAGGTTGTTTAATAGTAAAAGAATATCACCCGTGCACAATCAAATCTCTAATACTTCTCTACAACTTATATATTACTTAAAAAGGAGGCAAGGTTCCATCTTTCACTTTCTTCCCATTAGCACTTCTTTCAACCTTTCTCGTATGATAATTAATCACCTAAATAAACTAATTTAATTTACTTACAAAAATTCGAATCAAATTGCATGGTAAATCATGGGCAGAATTTGATAATCATTTGTTTATAAAATCGCGTTAATATGGGCAGGTAAATCTCAAGCTAACGTCCTAAAATATTTATATCTCGTTGCCATGCACCGTCATGGTCCTTGTTAAATAGACAAAATTTTCTACCTGTGTTGAATATTGCATAGTTGCTGAATACATCATTTTGATAAAAATTGAAGACATCATCCATGCATGACCAAATTAGATAACCAAACAAGGTAGCATATATTGCCAATATTAATAAGAGACAAACAGACCTTACAAACTCTGCTAACCCCGATCGAAAGATGTACGACATGCAACATGTATTTCTTTGAAATCTCGCAAGAAAAGACACGAATAGTTCTAAGAAATAAAGCAAAGTGGTTAACACTCGAATATATATATTACTTGGATACACCATATGAAAAAAAACAAATCTTGGATCAGATTAGTATGGGCAGGAAAACACAAGTTAACGTCTTAAAATATTTATATCTCGTTGCAACACACGGCAATGGTCCTAGTTAAATAGACAAAAAAATTCTACCTATGTTGAATATTACATAGTTGCTGAACACATCATTTTAGATAACCAAACAAGCATGACCAAATTAGATAACCAAACAAGGCACCATATATTGCCAACATAAATATCAGAACAAACAGACGTTACAAACTCTGCTAACTCCGATCGAAAGATGTACGACATGCAACATGTATTGCTTTGAAATATCGAAAGAAAAGACTCGAATAGTTCTAAGAATAAGAAATAAAGCAAAGTGGTTAACACTCGAATATATATATAGATATATTACTTGGATACACCATATGAAAAAAAAAACAAATCTTGGATCAACTACTAGTATATTCTAGGTAAGCAAACGACTATTGGTCGAGATAATCACATGGCACGGCGCCCAGACCGACTCGCATGCCCTTGCAGCCGAACCCCCACGTGTACAGTGACAGAACCCCTTCAAACGACCCCGCCGGTAGGTGCAATGTGGCGTCGAAGACTGCCACCCCTCTCTTCATGTCCGCCTCAAGACCGTCCAACACTTTTCCTACCGGAACCGCGGCGGCCATCGCGAGGACCTGCTGCTCCGCCGCCTTCCGTGGCCTAGCACAGAGTGGATGCATCAGGGGCCTGCTAGCGGCAAGCTGGATGCCACGGTAGGCCACCGTCATGTATGTGCCGGGGTTGATGCACGCCTCTGAACCGTAGCTCCGGGAGGCGACGCCGAGGGTGAGGTTGAACGAGAGGCCTGCCTTCGGGTCGGTGGAGGAGATGGAGTCTACCGCGACGGAGTAACGGGTGTGGAGCCTGTAGTACTCGATCGGGACGAATATGGCTGCGGTGAACACGAGGGCGGCGACTACCATGAGCACCATGATGCACCAAAGCGGGCACCTTCTGGCAGCATTGATCTCGTGATGTCCGTCCGGTATCTGGCTCTCGACGCCGTCCATGTCCGACAGCCTGCGCTTTTCGCTGTGGGGGTCTTGGCTCTTGGGTTGGTTTGATTTGGCGTAGACGCAGAACAGGTCATATATATATGGAGAAAAGGATCGTACGTCTCCGAAAGGAAATTAGTTTGCAAAAGTAGTTTAGTTGTATCGCTAGCTAGTATCCTTTGCGAATCCGGCCGGAATCGTGACCGCACCTAATTACTACTAGTGCGTCTCCGAAAAGTACATGGATCCATCAATCAATCCAGTGATAGACCCTGTTGGACCAGTGGGCATGGGGATGGTATTACCTTCTCCTTGGGTTGAGGAGCTCCCGCCGGTGGCCATGGTGGGATGACGACGGCGGCGATGACAGAGAGATGGCGAGGTGGTGGCTGCTTCCCGTGAGCACCGCACTAACCCTAGATCGGTAGGGAATATCGGTGGGTGTCGTGGGACAATAGAAAGGGGTAGTGTAATGGAGCATGATCTATCAAGATGCAAATGGGTGACACGGTGATTTTAGCGAGTTCAGGCCTCTCGCGGTGGAGATAACAGCCCTACGTCTCGTGCTCCAGAGATGCTTTGCTTATCTGTCATGAACACGGAGTTACATGGTGTATTCGAGAGGGAGATGGGAGAACGGATCTCCATGCCTGAGCTAAGTCCTGAGACTAATGGCGAGAGAGACAAGGGAGAAGAATAAGTCCCGGGGGGAGAAGAAGCTAATCCAGAGCTACGTGGTGGGGGGTGGCTTATATAGAATGCGCCACCCCCTCATCTATTATGTTACAAGGTGGGGCATTGATTCCATAACGTCAGCCCACTACGAAACCTCCACTATGAGGATGATGCTCCGACTGCCTCGTGGGTTGTTGGTCATCGCATATCCGAGTGAGTGAGGATGTCCGAGTGGTCGACTGTCATCCGAATGGATGGAGTGTACCTGTCCGAGTGGATAGTATGTATGTATTTATCTAGACCCACCTGATGTGTGGACCCCATGCTATTATGGTATTTCGACCCTTCATGGTGTTGGGGAACGTTGCATGGGAAACAAAAATTTTCCTACGCACACGCAAGACCTATCCATGGTGATGAGCATCTACGAGAGGGAGATTGTATCTACATACCCTTGTAGATCGCTAAGCGGAAGCGTTAAGAAACGCGGTTGATGTAGTCGAACGTCTTCGCGATTCAAATCACCGAGCGTCCCGCGATCCCATCACGATCCGTCTCGCGATTCCATCACGATCCGTCCCGCGGTCCCATCATGATTCGTCCCGCGATCTTGATCACGGTCCTTCTGATCTAGTGCCGAACGGACGGCACCTCCGCGTTCAACACACGTACGGCTTGATGACGCCTTCACCTCCTCGATCCAGCGAGCGATGGTGAAGTAGTAGATGAGTTCCAGCAGCACGACGGCGTGGTGATGATGGTGAGGAACAATCTCTGTAGGGCTTCGCCAAGCACTACGGAGATTATGACGGAGGAATTAGAGGGCTAGGGTTGCCGGCACACGGCTTGGGAAATCCTGATGTATCCCGTGTGCTAGCCCTGCCCCTCTATTTATATGTTGAGCCCTGGGGTATAAACTTGGACAAAAAGCCTCCACCAGCTCGGTTTTGCGCGCACAAGGTCGGTTTGGCCCGCAGGGAAAGAGTCCAACTCGGATCCCTGCAGCACCGCGCACAAGCGGTAGTACCGCTTCACACAAGCGGTAGTACTGCTTAAGTGGCAGTACTGCCTTACTGCTTAAGGCAGCAGCAAAACTCCCTTTTGCACTTTCCAATATCTCGTGGGTTTCATCCCTTTGGCTCATATAAAGTGTTGCTCCACCCGAACACTTCGGTGAGCATCCGGAACCCCTTCCGGTGAATTCCGGAACCCTTTCCGGAGATCAAAACACCATTATCACATATATCAATCTTTACCTCCGGACTCTTCCGGAGATCCTCGTCATGTCTAGGATCTTATCCGAGACTCCGAACAACCTTCGGTCACCAACAATAACTCAACTATACTAATCGTCACCAAACGTTAAGTGTGTAGACCCTGCGGGTTCGAGAACTATGCAGACATGACCGAGACACCTCTACGGTCAACAACCAATAACGGGATCTGGATGCCCATATTGGTTCCGACATATTGTACGAAGATCTATATCGGTTGAACCTCTATGTCAAGGATTCAGTTAATCTCGTATACTGTTCCCTTTGTTCTTCGGTATGTTACTTGCCCGAGATTCGATCGTCGGTATCTCTATACCTAGTTCAATCTTGTTACCGGCAAGTCTCTTTACTCGTTCTGTAATACAAGATCCCGTGACTAACACCTTAGTCACATTGCTTGCAAGGCTTATAGTGATGTTGTATTACTGAGTGGGCCCAGAGATACCTCTCCGTCACTCGGAGTAACAAATCCCAATCTTGATCCATGCCAACTCAACGGACACCTTTGGAGATACCTGTAGAGCACCTTTATAGTCACCCAGTTACATTGCGACGTTTGATACACACAAGGTATTCCTCCCGTGTCAGTGAGTTGCATGATCTCATGGTCATAGGAACAGATACTTGACATGCAGAAAACAATAGCAATAAACTGACACGATCAAATGCTATGTTTATAGTTTGGGTCTTGTCCATCACATCATTCTCCTAATGACGTGATCCCGTTATCAAATGACATCTCATGTCCATGGCCAGGAAACCTTTTACCATCCTTTGATCAACGAGTTAGTTAACTAGAGGCTTACTAAGGACACAGTGTTGTCTATGTACCCACACATGTATTTGAGTTTCCAATCAATACAATTATAGCATGGATAATAAACAATTATCATGAACAAGGAAATATGATAATAACTAAATTATTATTGCCTCTAGGGCATATTTCCAACAGTCTCCCACTTGCACTAGAGTCAATAATCTAGTTCACATCACCATGTGATTTACATTGTCTTACACCCAATGAGTTCTGGTGTTCGATCATGCTTTGCATGTGAGAGAGGTCTTTAGTCAACGGTCTATAACATTCAGATCCGTGTGTTCTTTGCAAATCTATATGTCATACTGCAGATGCGACCACGCTCCACTTGGAGCTATTCCAAATGGTTGCTCCACTATACGTATCCTGACTGCTACTCAGAGTCGTCCGGATAGGTGTCAAAGGTTGCATTGACGTAACCCTTTACGACGAACTCTTTATCACCTCCATAATCGAGAAATATTTCCTTAGTCCTCTAGTTACTAAGGATAATCTTGACCGCTGTCCAGTGATCCACTCCTGGATCACTCTTGTACCCCTTGACAGACTCATGGCAAGGCACACACAGGTGCGGTGTTGGGGAACGTTGCATGGGAAACAAAAATTTTCCTACGCACACACAAGATCTATCCATGGTGATGAGCATCTACGAGAGGGAGAGTGAATCTACATACCCTTGTAGATCGCTAAGCGGAAGCGTTAATAAACGCGGTTGATGTAGTCGAACGTCTTCGCGATCCAAATCGCCGAGCGTCCCGCGATCCAATCACGATCCTTCCGATCTAGTGCCGAACGGACGGCACCTCCGCGTTCAACACACGTACGGCTTGATGACGCCTTCACCTCCTCGATCCAGCGAGCGATGGTGAAGCAGTGGTTGAGTTCCAGCAGCACGACGGCGTGGTGATGGTGGTGAGGAACAATCTCTGCAGGGCTTCGCCAAGCGCTACGGAGATTATGACGGAGGAACTAGAGGGTTAGGGTTGCCGCACACGGCTTGGGGAAATCTTGATGTATCACGTGTGCTAGCCCTGCCCCTCTATTTATATGTTGAGCCTTGGGGTCTACACTTGGAGTAAAAGGCTCTTCCAAGTCGGTTTTGCCCGCACAAGGTCGGTTTGGCCCGCAGGGAAAGAGTCCAACTCGGATCCCTGCCGAACCGTGCACAGCCGCGCACAAGCGGTAGTACCGCTTCACACAAGCGGTAGTACCGCTTGGGCGGTAGTACCGCTTCACACAAGCGGTAGTACCGCTCCGGCGGTAGTACCGCTTCACCAAGCGGTAGTACCGCTTACGCGGCAGCAAAACTACTTTTGCACTTTCCAATACCTTGTGGGCTTTATCCCTTTGGCTCATATAAAGTGTTGCTGCACCCGAACACTTCGGTAAACATCCGGAACCCCTTCCGGTGAACTCCGGAACCCTTCCGGAGATCAAAACACTATTATCACATATATCAATCTTTACCTCCGGACTATTCCGGAGATCCTCGTCATGTCCGGGATCTTATCCGAGACTTCCGAACAACTTTCGGTCACCAACATAATAACTCAATTATACTAATCGTCACCAAACGTTAAGTGTGTAGACCCTGCGGGTTCGAGAACTATGTAGACATGACCGAGACACCTCTACGGCCAATAACCAATAGCGGGACCTGGATGCCCATATTGGCTCCTACATATTCTACGAAGATCTTTATCGGTCGAACCTCTATGTCAAGGATTCAGTTAATCCCGTATGCTGTTCCCTTTGTTCTTCGGTATGTTACTTGCCCGAGATTCGATCGTCGGTATCACTATACCTAGTTCAATCTCGTTACTGGCAAGTCTCTTTACTCGTTCCGTAATACAAGATCCTGTGGCTAACTCTTTAGTCACTTTGCTTGCAAGGCTCAATGTGATGTTGTATTACCGAGTGGGCCCTGAGATACCTCTCCGTCATACGGAGTAACAAATCCCAGTCTTGATCCATGCCAACCCAACAGACACCCTCGGAGATACCTGTAGAGCACCTTTATAGTCACCCAGTTACGTTGCGACGTTTGATACACACAAGGTATTCCTCCGGTGTCAGTGAGTTGCATGATCTCATGGTCAAAGGAACAGATACTTGACATGCAGAAAACAATAGCAATAAACTGACACGATCAAATGCTACGTTTACAGTTTGGGTCTTGTCCATCACATCATTCTCCTAATGATGTGATCCCGTTATCAAATGACATCTCATGTCAATGGCTAGGAAACCTTAACCATCTTTGATCAACGAGCTAGTCAACTAGAGGATTACTAGGGACACAGTGTTGTCTATGTACCCACACATGTATTTGAGTTTCCAATCAATACAATTATAGCATGGATAATAAACGATTATCATGAACAAGGAAATATAATAATAACCAATTTATTATTGCCTCTAGGGCATATTTCCAACAGTCTCCCACTTGCACTAGAGTCAATAATCTAGTTCACATCACTATGTGATTTACATTGTAATGAATCGAACACCCATGCAGTTCTGGTGTTGTTCATGTTTAGCCCTTGGAAGAGGTTTAGTCATCGGATCTGCAACATTTAGATCCGTGTGTACTTTGCAAATATTTATGTCGTCCTCCTTGATGTAATCGCGGATGGAATTGAAACGTCGTTTTATGTGTCTGGTCCTCTTGTGAAATCTTGGTTCCTTGGCTAGAGCAATGGCACCAGTGTTATCACAAAACAGAGTCATTGGGTTAAGCGCACTAGGCACTACTCCAAGATCTGTCATGAACTCCTTCATCCAGACACCTTCCTTCGCCGCCTCCGAGGCAGCGATGTACTCCGCTTCGCATGTAGAATCTGCTACCACGCTTTGCTTGGAACTGCACCAGCTAACCGCACCCCCATTAAGAATAAATACGTATCCGGTTTGCGACTTAGAGTCATCCGGATCAGTGTCAAAGCTTGCATCGACGTAACCCTTTACGACGAGCTCTTGATCACCTCCATAAACGAGAAACATGTCCTTAGTCCTTTTCAGGTACTTCAGGATATTCTTGACCGCCGTCCAGTGTTCCATTCCTGGATCACTTTGAAACCTTCCGACCATACTTATGGCAAGGCTGACATCGGGTCTTGTGCACAGCATTGCATACATGATAGAGCCTATGGCCGAAGCATAGGGGATGACACTCATCTTTTCTCTATCTTCTGCAGTCACTGGGCATTGAGTCTTACTCAACTTCACACCTTGCAATACAGGCAAGAACCCCTTCTTGGACTGATCCATTTTGAACTTCTTCAAAACTTTGTCAAGGTATGTGCTTTGTGAAAGTCCTATTAAGCGTCTCGATCTATCTCTATAGATCTTGATGCCTAATATGAAAGCAGCTTCTCCTAGGTCCTTCATTGAAAAACTTTTGTTCAAATATTCCTTTACGCTTTCCAGCATTTCTATATTGTTTCCAATCAGTAATATGTCATCCACATATAATATTAGAAACGCTATAGAGCTCCCACTCACTTTCTTGTAAATACAAGCTTCTCCGTAAACTTGTATAAACTCGAACGCTTTGATCACCTCATCAAAACGAAGATTCCAACTCCGAGATGCTTGCACCAGTCCATAAATGGATCACTGGAGTTTGCAAACTTTGTCAGCATTCTCTGGATCGACAAAACCTTCTGGTTGCATCATATACAACTCTTCCTTAAGATAACCGTTAAGGAACGCTGTTTTGACATCCATCTGCCAAATTTCATAATCGAAAAAGGCAGCTATTGCTAACATGATTCTGACGGACTTAAGCATCGCTACGGGTGAGAAGGTCTCATCGTAGTCAACTCCTTGAACTTGTGAAAAACCCTTTGCCACAAGTCGAGCTTTATAGACGGTGACATTACCGTCCGCGTCCGTCTTCCTCTTAAAGATCCATTTGTTCTGAATGGCCTTACGCCCTTCAGGTAATACTTCCAAAGTCCATACTTTGTTTTCATACATGGATCCCATCTCGGATTTCATGGCCTCTAACCACTTCTCGGAATCCGGGCCCATCATCGCTTCTCCATAGCTCGTAGGTTCATCGTTGTTTAACAACATGACCTCTAAGACAGGGTTGCCGTACCACTCAGGAGCAGTACGCGTCCTTGTCGACCTACGAGGTTCGATAGCAACTTGATCGAAAGCTTCATGATCATCATCATTAACTTCCTCTTCAGCTAATGTAGGCTCCACAGAAACAACTTTCTGCGCTGCGCTACTCTCAGGTTGAAGTAAAGGTTCAACAACCTCATCAAGTTCTATCTTCCTCCCACTCAATTCTTTCGAGAGAAACTCTTTCTCAAGAAATGTTCCGTTTTTAGCGACAAACATTTTGCCTTCGGATCTGAGGTAGAAGGTATACCCAACTGTCTCTTTTGGGTATCCTATGAAGACGCATTTCTCCGCTTTGGGTTCCAGCTTTTCAGGCTGAAGCTTTTTGACATAAGCATCACATCCCCAAACTTTAAGAAACGACAGTTTTGGCTTCTTGCCAAACCAAAGTTCATATGGCGTCGTCTCAACGGATTTCGATGGTGCCCTATTTAAAGTGAATGCAGCTGTCTCTAATGCATAACCCCAAAACGATAGTGGCAAATCGGCAAGAGACATCATAGATCGCACCATATCCAATAAGGTTCGATTACGACGTTCGGACACACCATTACGCTGTGGTGTTCCAGGCGGTGTCAATTGTGAAACAATTCCACACTGTCTTAAGTGACTGCCAAACTCATAACTCAGATATTCTCCTCCTCGATCAGATCGTAGGAATTTAATCTTCTTGTTACGATGATTCTCAACTTCACTCTGAAATTGTTTGAACTTTTCAAATGTTTCAGACTTGTGTTTCATTAAGTAAATATACCCATATCTACTTAAGTCATCAGTGAAGGTGAGAAAGTAACGATAACCACCGCGCGCCTCAATGCTCATCGGACCGCACACATCAGTATGTATGATTTCCAATAAGTCACTTGCCCGTTCCATTGTTCCAGAGAACGGCGTTTTAGTCATCTTGCCCATGAGGCATGGCTCACATGTGTCAAGTGATTCAAAATCAAGTGACTCCAAAAGTCCATCAGCATGGAGCTTCCTCATGCGTTTTACGCCAATATGACCTAAACGGCAGTGCCACAAGAAAGTGGTATTATCATTATCAATTCTACATCTTTTGGCATCAATGTTATGAACATGTGTATTATTACTATCGAGATTCAATAAGAATAAACCCCTCACATCGGGTGCATGACCATAAAAGATATTACTCATATAAATAGAACAACCATTATTCTCTGATTTAAATGAGTAACCGTCTCGCAATAAACAAGATCCAGATATAATGTTCATGCTTAACGCAGGCACCAAATAACACTTATTTAGGTTCATCACTAATCCCGACGGTAATCGAAGAGCGAGCGTGCCGACGGCGATCACATCAACCTTGGAACCATTTCCCACGCGCATCGTTACTTCGTCCTTTGCCAGCCTCCGTCTATTCCGCAGTTCCTGTTTTGAGTTGCAAATATGAGCAACCGCACCGGTATCAAATACCCAGGCACTACAACGAGAGTTGGTAAGGTACACATCAATAACATGTATATCATATATACCTTGTTTGTTGTTGGCCGCCTTCTTGTCAGCCAAATACTTGGGGCAATTCCGCTTCCAGTGTCCAGTTCCCTTGCAATGAAAACACACAGTTTCTGGTTTGGGTCCAGCCTTGGGTTTCTTCACGAGAGGAGCAACTGCTTTGCCACTCTGCTTGGAGTTACCCTTCTTACCCTTGCCATTTTTCTTGAAACTAGTGGTTTTATTGACCATCAACACTTGATGCTCCTTCTGAATTTCAGACTCAGCGGCTTTCAGCATCGCAAACAGCTCGGCGACTGACTTGTTCATCCCGTGCATGTTATAGTTCAACACGAAGCTCTTGTAGCTAGGTGGCAATGATTGAAGAACTCTGTCAGTGATAGCCTCTGGCGGAAGGGGCATCCCTAACTCAGCCAGACGGGTGGAGTACCCAGACATTCTGAGCACGTGATCACTGATAGACCCGTTCTCCTCCATCTTGCAAGCATAGAACTTATCGGAGATCTCATATCTCTCGATCCGGGCATTCTTCTGAAAGATAAACTTCAACTCCTGGAACATCTCATATGCTCCATGACGTTCAAAACGTCTTTGAAGTCCCGGTTCTAAGCCATACAACATTGCACATTGAACTATTGAGTAATCATCAGAACGAGCCTGCCAGGCGTTCACAACGTCTAGAGACTCAACTGGAGCGGGTGGATCACCAAGCGGTGCATCAAGGACATAAGCCTTCTGGGAAGCCGTAAGGATAATCCTTAGATTACGGGCCCAGTCCACAAAGTTACTTCCATCATCTTTCAACTTAGCTTTCTCTAGGAACGCATTAAAATTCAGGGGTGCTACTGCGCGAGCCATGATCTACAACATAAATATAGCAAAGACAACTTAGACTATTGTTCTTAGATAATGAGTTTAGTTAATCATATTACTTAAAAACTCCCACTCAAATTGACATCCCTCCGGTCATTCGAGTGTAACATGATCCAAATCCACCAACTCAAGTCCGATCATCACGTGAGTTGAGGTGGTTTCAATGGTGAACATCTTCATGTTGATCATATCTACTATATGACTCATGTTCGACCTTTCGGTCTCTTGTGTTCCGAGGCCATGTCTGTACATGCTAGGCTCGTCAAGTTTAACCCGAGTGTTCCGCACGTGCAACATGGCTTACACCCGTTGTATGCGAACGTAGAGTCTATCACACCCGATCATCACGGCGTGTCTCGAAACGACGAACTTTCGCAACGGTGCACACTTGGGGAGAACACAATTTATCTTGAAATTTAAGTGAGGGATCACCTTATAATGCTACCGTCGTCCTAAGCAAAATAAGATGCATAAAAGGATTAACATCACATGCAAATCATAAGTGACATGATATGGCCATGAACTTGTGCTTTTGATCTCCATCTCCAAAGCACCGGCATGATCTCCATCGTCACCGGCATAACACCATGATCTCCATCATCTTGATCTCCATCAACGTGTCGCCATAAGGTTGTCGCGCCGACTGTTGCTTCCACGACTATTGCTAACGTTTAGCGATAAAGTAAAGCATTACATAGCGCTTAATGATTGACACGCAGGTCATACAATAATTAAAGACAACTCTATGGCTCCTGCCAGTTGCCGTACTCATCGACATGCAAGTCGTGATATTCTATACAAAACATGATCATCTCATACATCACATATATCTCATCATGTAATTGGCCATATCACATCACAACATACCCTGCAAAAACAAGTTAGACGTCCTCTAATTGTTGTTGCAAATTTTACGTGGCTGCTACGGGTTTGCAAGAACCGTTCTTACCTACGCAAAACCACAACGTGGTGTAGTGATTGCTTTTTGATCTTCTAAAAGAACCCTCTTCATTGAAATCGATTCAACTAAAGTGAGAGAGACAGACACCCGCTAGCCATCTTTATGCAACGAAGTTACATGTCAGTTGAAGGAACCTGTCTCGCGTAAGTGTACGCGTAATGTCGGTCCGGGCCGCTTCATCTCACAGTACCGCCGAATCAAATATCAACTAGTAACGGCAAGCAATATGTATACATCCACGCCCACAACTCGTTTGTGTTCTACTCGAGATCTCATCTACGCATAGACCTAGCTCATGATGCCACTGTTGGGGAACGTTGCATGGGAAACAAAAATTTTCCTACGCACACACAAGATCTATCCATGGTGATGAGCATCTACGAGAGGGAGAGTGAATCTACATACCCTTGTAGATCGCTAAGCGGAAGCGTTAATAAACGCGGTTGATGTAGTCGAACGTCTTCGCGATCCAAATCGCCGAGCGTCCCGCGATCCAATCACGATCCTTCCGATCTAGTGCCGAACGGACGGCACCTCCGCGTTCAACACACGTACGGCTTGATGACGCCTTCACCTCCTCGATCCAGCGAGCGATGGTGAAGCAGTGGTTGAGTTCCAGCAGCACGACGGCGTGGTGATGGTGGTGAGGAACAATCTCTGCAGGGCTTCGCCAAGCGCTACGGAGATTATGACGGAGGAACTAGAGGGTTAGGGTTGCCGCACACGGCTTGGGGAAATCTTGATGTATCACGTGTGCTAGCCCTGCCCCTCTATTTATATGTTGAGCCTTGGGGTCTAAACTTGGAGTAAAAGGCTCTTCCAAGTCGGTTTTGCCCGCACAAGGTCGGTTTGGCCCGCAGGGAAAGAGTCCAACTCGGATCCCTGCCGAACCGTGCACAGCCGCGCACAAGCGGTAGTACCGCTTCACACAAGCGGTAGTACCGCTTGGGCGGTAGTACCGCTTCACACAAGCGGTAGTACCGCTCCGGCGGTAGTACCGCTTCACCAAGCGGTAGTACCGCTTACGCGGCAGCAAAACTACTTTTGCACTTTCCAATACCTTGTGGGCTTTATCCCTTTGGCTCATATAAAGTGTTGCTGCACCCGAACACTTCGGTAAACATCCGGAACCCCTTCCGGTGAACTCCGGAACCCTTCCGGAGATCAAAACACTATTATCACATATATCAATCTTTACCTCCGGACTATTCCGGAGATCCTCGTCATGTCCGGGATCTTATCCGAGACTTCCGAACAACTTTCGGTCACCAACATAATAACTCAATTATACTAATCGTCACCAAACGTTAAGTGTGTAGACCCTGCGGGTTCGAGAACTATGTAGACATGACCGAGACACCTCTACGGCCAATAACCAATAGCGGGACCTGGATGCCCATATTGGCTCCTACATATTCTACGAAGATCTTTATCGGTCGAACCTCTATGTCAAGGATTCAGTTAATCCCGTATGCTGTTCCCTTTGTTCTTCGGTATGTTACTTGCCCGAGATTCGATCGTCGGTATCACTATACCTAGTTCAATCTCGTTACTGGCAAGTCTCTTTACTCGTTCCGTAATACAAGATCCTGTGGCTAACTCTTTAGTCACTTTGCTTGCAAGGCTCAATGTGATGTTGTATTACCGAGTGGGCCCTGAGATACCTCTCCGTCATACGGAGTAACAAATCCCAGTCTTGATCCATGCCAACCCAACAGACACCCTCGGAGATACCTGTAGAGCACCTTTATAGTCACCCAGTTACGTTGCGACGTTTGATACACACAAGGTATTCCTCCGGTGTCAGTGAGTTGCATGATCTCATGGTCAAAGGAACAGATACTTGACATGCAGAAAACAATAGCAATAAACTGACACGATCAAATGCTACGTTTACAGTTTGGGTCTTGTCCATCACATCATTCTCCTAATGATGTGATCCCGTTATCAAATGACATCTCATGTCAATGGCTAGGAAACCTTAACCATCTTTGATCAACGAGCTAGTCAACTAGAGGCTTACTAGGGACACAGTGTTGTCTATGTACCCACACATGTATTTGAGTTTCCAATCAATACAATTATAGCATGGATAATAAACGATTATCATGAACAAGGAAATATAATAATAACCAATTTATTATTGCCTCTAGGGCATATTTCCAACATGCGGTACACAGCATGGCATACTATACAGAGCCTATGGCTAAGGCATAGGGGACGACCTTCGTCCTTTCTCTCTCTTCTGCCGTGGTCGAGCTTTGAGTCTCACTCAACTCCACACCTAACAAATCAGGCAAGAACCTTTTCTTTGACCGATCCATTTTGAACTCTTTCAAAATCTTGTCAAGGTATGTACTCATTGAAAGTTTTATCAGACGTCTTGATCTATCTCTATAGATCCTGATGTCCAATATTTAAGTAGCTTCATTCCAGGTCTTCCTTTGAAAAAACTCCTTTCAAACAACCCTTTATGCTTTACAGAAATTCTACATCATTTCCGATCAACAATATGTCAACCACATATACTTATCAGAAATTCTATAGTGCTCCCACTCACTTTATTGTAAATACAAGTTTATAATAAACTTTGTATAGACTCAAAAACTTTGATCACCTCATCAAAGCGTATATTCCAACTCCGAGATGCTTGCTCCAGTCCATAGAAGGATCGCTGGAGTTTGCATACATTTTAGCATCCTTAGGACTGACAAAACCTTCCGGTTGTATCACATACAACCTTTCCTCACGGAAACCGTTGAGGAGACTCTGTTTTGACATCCATCTGCCAGATTTCATAATCGAAAAATGCAGCAACTGCTAACATAATTCCAACAGACTTTAGCATCGCTACGGGTGAGAAAGTCTCATCGTAGTCAACTCCTTGAAATTGTGAAAAACCCTTTGCTACAAGTCGAGCTTTATAGATGGTGACATCACCGTCCGCGTCCGTCTTCCTTTTAAAGATCCATTTGTTCTGAATGGCCTTTCGCCCTTCAGGTAATACTTCCAAAGCCCATACTTTGTTTTCTTACATGGATCCCATCTCGGATTTCATGGCCACTAACCATTTCTCGGAATCCGGGCCCATCATCGCTTCTCCATAGCTCGTAGGTTCATCGTTGTCCAACAACATGACCTCTAAGACAGGGTTGCCGTACCACTCAGGAGCAGTACGCGTCCTTGTCGACCTACGAGGTTCGATAGCAACTTGATCCGAAGCTTCATGATCATCATCATTAACTTCCTCTTCAACTGATGTAGGCTCTACAGAAACATCTTTTTGCGCTGCGCTAATCTCTGGTTGAAGTAAAGGTTCAATAACCTCATCAAGTTCTATCTTCCTCCCACTCAATTCTTTCGAGAGAAACTATTTCTCGAGAAAGGACCCGTTTTAGCAACAAACAGTTTGTGCTTGGATCTGAGATAGAAGGTTTACCCAACTGTTACGTTAGGGTATTCTATGAAGATACATTTGTCCGCTTTGGGTTCGAGCTCATCAGGTTGAAAACCTTTTCCACATAAGCGTCGCAGCCCCAAACATTAAGAAATGACAGCTTAGGTTTCTGCCAAACCAAAATTCATACGGTGTCATCTCAACGGACTTATATGGTGCTCCCTTTTAAAGTGAATGTAGTTGTCCCTAATGCATAACCCCAAAACGATAGTGGCAAATCGATAAGAGACATCATAGTACGCACCATATCCAATAGAGGACGACTACGACGTTCGAACACACCATCACACTATGGTGTTCCAGGTGGCGTGAGTTGTGAAACAACTTCCACATTGTCTTAAGTTGTATACCAAACTCGTAACTCAGATATTTACCTCTACGATCATATCGTAGATATTTTATCTTCTTGTTACGATGATCTCAAACTTCACTCTGAATTTGTTTGAACTTTTCAAATGTTTCAGACTTGTGCTTCATTAAGTAAATATCCCCATATCTACTCAAATCATCAGTGAAGGTAGGAAAACAATGACATCCACCGCACGCTACAACACTCATTGGACCGAATACATCAACATGTATCATTTCCAATAAGTCACTTGCCCGCTCCATCATACCGGAAAACGGGGTCTTAGTCATCTTGCCCATGAGGCATGGTCCGCATGTCTCAACCGATTCGAAATCGAATGAGTCCAAAGATCCATCAGCATGGAGTTTCTTCATGCGTTTTACACCAATATGACATTTAGCAGCAGTGACACAAGTATGTGGTACTATCATTATTAACTTTGTATCTTTTGGCATCAATATTATGAACATGTGTATCACTACGATCAAGATTCAATAAACCATTCTCATTGGGTGCATGACCATTGAAGGTATTATTCATGTAAACAGAATAACCATTATTCTCTAACTTAAATGAATAACCGTATTGCAATAAACATGATCTAATCACGTTCATGCTCAACGCAAACACCAAATAACATTTATTTAGGTTCATCACTAATCTCGAAAGTAGAGAGAGCGTGCGATGGTGATCACATCAACCTTGGAAACATTTCCAACACTCATCGTCACCTCACCCTTATCTAGTCTCCTTTTATTCCGTAGCTTTTATTTCGAGTTACTAACATTTAGCAACCGAACCGGTATCCAATACCCAGGTGCTACTAGGAGCACTAGTAAGGTACACATCAATAACACGTATATCAAATATACTTCTGTCGACGTTGCCAGCCTTCTTATCTACCAAGTATCCAGGGGTGTTCCGCTTCAGCGACCGTTCTCCTCATAATAGAAGCACTTAGTCTCGGGTTTGGGTTCAACCTTGGGTTTCTTTACTGGAGCAGCAACTGGCTTGCCATCCATGAAGTATCCCTTCTTGCCCTTGCCCTTCTCGAAACTAGTGGTTTTACTAACCGTCAACACTTGATGCTCCTTCTTGATTTCTACCTTCGCGGTGTCAAACATCGCGAATAGATCAGGGATCATTATTTCTATCCCTGGCATTTTATAGTTCATCACGAAGCTCTAGTAACTTAGTGACAGTGACTTGGAGAACTATATCAATCACTATCTTATCTGGAAGATCAACTCCCACTCGATTCAAGCGATTGTAGCACCCAGACAATCTGAGTATATGCTCAACGATCGAGCTATTCTCCTTCATCTTGCAGGCAAAGAATCTTGTTGGAGGTCTCATACCTCTCAACACGGGCACGAGCCTGAGATCCCAATTTCAGCTCTTAGAACATCTCATATGTTCCGTGACGTTCAAAACGTTTTGGAGCCTCAATTCTAAGCCGTAATACATGACGCACTGAACTATCAAGTAGTCATCAAAACGTGCCTATCAGATGTTCACAACATCTACAGACGACGCTAGACGGGGTGGCGCACCGAGCGGCGCATTTAAGGACATAAGCCTTCTGTGCAGCAATGAGGACAATCCTCAGATCACGGACCCAGTCCGCATTATTGCTACCATCATCTTTCAACTCTATTTCTCTAGGAACATATAAAAATTCAAGGGAGCTACAGCGCGATCTAGTAATCTACAACATAATTTGCAAAGACATTTTGACTATGTTCATGATAATGAGTTTAGTTAATCATATTACCTAAAAACTCCCACTCAAATTGACATCCCTCCGGTCATTCGAGTGTCACATGATCCAAATCCACCAACTCAAGTCCGATCATCACGTGAGTTGAGGTGGTTTCAATGGTGAACATCTCCATGTTGATCATATCTACTATATGACTCATGTTCGACCTTTCGGTCTCTTGTGTTCCGAGGCCATGTCTGTACATGCGAGGCTCGTCAAGTTTAACCCGAGTGTTCAGCACGTGCAACATTGGCTTGCACCCGTTGTATGCGAACGTAGAGTCTATCACACCCGATCATCACGTGGTGTCTCGAAACGACGAACTTTCGCAACTGTGCACACTCGGGGAGAACACAATTTTATCTTGAAATTTAAGTAAGGGATCACCTTATAATGCTACCGTCGTCCTAAGCAAAATAAGATGCATAAAAGGATTAACATCACATGCAAATCATAAGTGACATGATATGGCCATGAACTTGTGCTTTTGATCTCCATCTCCAAAGCACCGGCATGATCTCCATCGTCACCGGCATGACACCATGATCTCCATCATCTTGATCTCCATCAACGTGTCCCCATGAGGTTGTCTCGCCGACTGTTGCTTCCACGACTATTGCTAACTCATAGCGATAAAGTAAAGCAAAACGGCGAAAATAATTAAAGACAACTCTATGGCTCCTGCCAGTTGCCGTACTCATCGACATGCAAGTCGTGATATTCTATACAACACATGATCATCTCATACATCACATATATCTCATCATGTAATTGGCCATATCACATCACAACATACCCTGCAAAAACAAGTTAGACGTCCTCTAATTTGTTGTTGCAAGTTTTACGTGGCTGCTACGGGTATCTAGCAAGAACGATTCTTACCTACGCAAAACCACAACGTGGTGTAGTGATTGCTTTTTAATCTTCTAAAAGAACCCTCTTCATTGAACCGATTCAACTAAAGTGAGAGAGACAGACACCCGCCAGTCACCTTTATGCAACAAGTGCACGCAGCGGTAAAACCAGTCTCGCGTAAGCGTACGCGTAATGTCGGTCCGGGCCGCTTCATCTCACAATACCGCTGAATCAAGTATCAACTAGTAACGGCAAGCAATATGTATACACCCACGCCCACAACTCCTTTGTGTTCTACTCGAGATCTCATCTACGCATAGACCTAGCTCAGAGGCCACTGTTGGGGAACGTTGCATGGGAAACAAAAATTTTCCTACGCACACGCAAGACCTATCCATGGTGATGAGCATCTACGAGAGGGAGATTGTATCTACATACCCTTGTAGATCGCTAAGCGGAAGCGTTAAGAAACGCGGTTGATGTAGTCGAACGTCTTCGCGATTCAAATCGCCGAGCGTCCCGCGATCCCATCACGATCCGTCTCGCGATTCCATCACGATCCGTCCCGCGGTCCCATCATGATTCGTCCCGCGATCTTGATCACGGTCCTTCTGATCTAGTGCCGAACGGACGGCACCTCCGCGTTCAACACACGTACGGCTTGATGACGCCTTCACCTCCTCGATCCAGCGAGCGATGGTGAAGTAGTAGATGAGTTCCAGCAGCACGACGGGGTGGTGATGATGGTGAGGAACAATCTCTGTAGGGCTTCGCCAAGCACTACGGAGATTATGACGGAGGAACTAGAGGGCTAGGGTTGCCGGCACACGGCTTGGGAAATCCTGATGTATCCCGTGTGCTAGCCCTGCCCCTCTATTTATATGTTGAGCCCTGGGGTCTAAACTTGGACAAAAAGCCTCCACCAGCTCGGTTTTGCGCGCACAAGGTCGGTTTGGCCCGCAGGGAAAGAGTCCAACTCGGATCCCTGCAGCACCGCGCACAAGCGGTAGTACCGCTTCACCCAAGCGGTAGTACCGCTTCACCCAAGCGGTAGTACCGCTTCACACAAGCGGTAGTACCGCTTAAGCGGCAGTACTGCCTTACTGCTTAAGGCAGCAGCAAAACTCCCTTTTGCACTTTCCAATATCTCGTGGGTTTCATCCCTTTGGCTCATATAAAGTGTTGCTACACCCGAACACATCGGTGAGCATCCGGAACCCCTTCCGGTGAATTCCGGAACCCTTTCCGGAGATCAAAACACCATTATCACATATATCAATCTTTACCTCCGGACTCTTCCGGAGATCCTCGTCATGTCTAGGATCTTATCCGAGACTCCGAACAACCTTCGGTCACCAACAATAACTCAACTATACTAATCGTCACCAAACGTTAAGTGTGTAGACCCTGCGGGTTCGAGAACTATGCAGACATGACCGAGACACCTCTACGGTCAATAACCAATAGCGGGACATGGATGCCCATATTGGTTCCTACATATTCTACGAAGATCTATATCGGTTGAACCTCTATGTCAAGGATTCAGTTAATCCCGTATACTGTTCCCTTTGTTCTTCGGTATGTTACTTGCCCGAGATTCGATCGTCGGTATCTCTATACCTAGTTCAATCTTGTTACCGGCAAGTCTCTTTACTCGTTCCGTAATACAAGATCCCGTGACTAACACCTTAGTCACATTGCTTGCAAGGCTTATAGTGATGTTGTATTACCGAGTGGGCCCAGAGATACCTCTCCGTCACACGGAGTAACAAATCCCAATCTTGATCCATGCCAACTCAACGGACACCTTTGGAGATACCTGTAGAGCACCTTTATAGTCACCCAGTTACGTTGCGACGTTTGATACACACAAGGTATTCCTCCGGTGTCAGTGAGTTGCATGATCTCATGGTCATAGGAACAGATACTTGACATGCAGAAAACAATAGCAATAAACTGACACGATCAAATGCTATGTTTATAGTTTGGGTCTTGTCCATCACATCATTCTCCTAATGACGTGATCCCGTTATCAAATGACATCTCATGTCCATGGCCAGGAAACCTTTTACCATCCTTTGATCAACGAGTTAATTAACTAGAGGCTTACTAAGGACACAGTGTTGTCTATGTACCCACACATGTATTTGAGTTTCCAATCAATACAATTATAGCATGGATAATAAACAATTATCATGAACAAGGAAATATGATAATAACTAAATTATTATTGCCTCTAGGGCATATTTTCAACACATGGGCCTACCTTTTATGTGTATCCCCAACAGTAGCCCCTGAGACTCTGACTGATTGCTGGTAGTCGGTTTGAGTCTGTTGAGTCTGTTGAACTTGAATGTTGCTGCTGGACCTGACCAAGCAGCATGTTTCTTTTTGGTATTTATCTTCCAGTGGAGGCACGCTGAGTGCACCCACTGGATGTAGTCCCCGAGCCTCTGTCAGACTAGATGAGTCTGACAGAGGGTTTAAGTCTTCTAGTGTGGAACTGAACTGAACAAGTGAATCATCATGCGCTTGGCGTCGTAAATTTCTGCAATCTGGAGCTGAATCAGTCGGACTGATCTTCGTGCGCTGGGCACGATAAATAAATTTAGCCTGGAATTGGGTTAGTCAGGTAAATCTTCGTGTGCTCGGCATACTGAATACTTATTGAATCTGCCTTATATAATTTCTGAATCAAGGCTGAGTCCCCGAGTGTATTTTTTAACTTAGGCGGTTGCTGGACCGCATCTAAGCTCCCGAGTGCGGATGATGTCTTCAATCTAACTTAGGCGATACGGGGTCGCAGCTAAGAACCCAAGTGTGGATGATGTCCTCACTCAGATTAGTTTTTAACTTAGGCGATACGGAGTCGCAGCTAAGCCCCCGAGTGTGGATGATGTCCTCACTCGGATTGGTTTTTAACTTGGGCGATACGGAGTCGCAGCTAAGCCCCCGAGCGTGGACGATGTCCTCACTCGGAGTGGTTTTTAACTTAGGCGATACGGAATCGCAGCTAAGCCCCCGAGTGTGGAGGATGTTCGCACTCGGAGTGGTTTTTAACTTAGGCGATACGTACTCGCAGCTAAGCCCCTGAGTGTGGATGATGTCCTCACTCAGATTTATTTTTAACTTAGGCGATACGGGGTCGAAGCTAAGCCCCCGAGTGTGGATGATGTTCTCACTCGGAGTGGTTTTTAACTTAGGCGATACGAACTCGCAGCTAAGCCCCCGAGTGTGGATGATGTCCTCACTCGGATTTATTTTTAACTTAGGCGATACGGGGTCGCAGCTAAGCCCCCCGAGTGTGGTTGATGCCCACTCGGAGTAGTTTTTAACTGACGCGAAATCAGGTTCGCAGCTAAGTCGTTCACCCACTCGGGGTTGTGGTGTAGATGTGTTTAGCTGAGCGATGGCGCGTGGGACGCCCGAGTGATGAAGACGTGCCGCGCGGAGTGGCGACGCGCGGAGCGTCCAAATGATGAAGAAGGATCCAACGGAGTGGCGACGCGCGGGGCGGCCGAGTGCTGTAGACTCATCCGTCGGAGTGGCGACGCGCGGGGCGACCAAGTGCTGTAGACACATCCGGCGGAGTGGCGACGCGCGGGGCGGCCGAGCGCTATAGACGCATCCGGGGCCGTGGCGACGCGTGGGGCGACCAAGTGTTGTAGACACATCCGGCGGACTGGCGACGCGCGGTGCGGCCGAGTGCTGTAGACACATCCGGTGCCGTGGCGACGCGTGGGGCGGCGAAGTGCTATAGACGCATCCGTCGGAAAGGTGACGCACGGGACGACTGAGTGATGAAGACGCATCTAGCAGAGTGGCGACGCGCGGGGCGACCGAGTGTTGAAGACGCATCCAGCGGAATGGCGACGCGCGGGGCGGCCAAGTGCGGTAGACGCATCCGTCGGAGTGGCGACGCGCGGGGCGACCCATTGTTGAAGACGCATCCAGCGGAATGGCGACGCGCGGGGCTGCCAAATGATGTAGACACATCTGTCGGAATGGCGACACGCGGGGCGGCCAAGTGATGAAGAAGTGTCGCACGGAGTGGCGATGCGTGGGGCATTGCAATGAAGTAGACGAGTCCAGCTGAGTGGCGATGCGCGGGGCGGCCAAGTGATGTAGACGTGCCGCACGGAATGGCGATGCGCGGGGCATCCGAATGAAGTAGACGCGCCCGGCTGAGTGGCGACGCGCGGGGCGGCCAAGTGATGTAGACGTGCCGCACGGAGTGGCGACGCGCGGGGCATCCGAGTGAAGTAGACGCGCCCGGCTGAGTGGCGACGCGTGGGGCGGCCAAGTGATGTAGACATGCCGCACGGAGTGGCGATGCGCGGGGCATCCGAATGAAGTAGACGCGCCCGGCTGAGTGGCGACGCGTGGGGCGGCCAAGTGATGTAGACGTGCCGCACGGAGTGGCGACGCGCGGGGCATCCAAGTGAAGTAGACGCGCCCGGCTGAATGGCGACGCGCGGGGCGGCCAAGTGATGTAGACGTGCCGCATGGAGTGGCGACGCGCGGGGCATCCGAGTGAAGTAGACACGCCCGGCTGAGTGGCGACGCGCGGGGCGGCCAAGTGATGTAGACGTGCCGCACGGAGTGGCGATGCGCGGGGCATCCGAATGAAGTAGACGCGCCCGGCTGAGTGGCAACGCGCGGGGCGGCCAAGTGATGTAGACGTGCCGCACCGAGTGGCGACGCGCGGGGCATCCGAGCGAAGTAGACGTGCCGCACGGAGTGGCGATGCGCGGGGCATCGGAATGAAGTAGACGCGCCCGGCTGAGTGGCGACGCGCGGGGCGGCCAAGTGATGTAGACGTGCCGCACGGAGTGGCGACGCGCGGGGCATCCGAGTGAAGTAGACGCGCCCAGTTGAGTGGCGACGCGTGGGGCGGCCAAGTGATATAGACGTGCCGCACGGAGTGGCGATGCGCGGGGCATCCGAATGAAGTAGACGCGCTCGGCAGAGAGGCGACGCGTGGGGCGGCCAAGTGATGTAGACGTGCCGCACAGAGTGACGACACGCGGGGCGGCCAAGTCGAGCATGTCGTCGAGGAGATGTCCGACCAAGTGACGGCGCGCAGGGCGGCCGAGTCGAGCGTGTTGTCACGGAGACGTCCGAACAAGTGACAGCACGCGGGGCGGCCGAGTCCAGCATGTCGTCGAGGAGGCGTCCGAACAAGTGACGGCGCGCGGGGCAGCCGAGTCGAGCGTGTTGTCGCGGAGACGTCCGAACAAGTGACGGCACGCGGGGCGGCCGAGTCCAGCATGTCGTCGAGGAGATGTCCAACCAAGTGACGGCGCGCGGGGCGGCCGAGTCGAGCGTGTTGTCGCGGAGACGTCCGAACAAGTGACGGCGCGCGGGGCGGCCGAGTCCAGCATGTCGTCGAGGAGATGTCCGACCAAGTGACGGCGCGTGGGGCGGCCGAGTCCAGCATGTCGCCGAGGAGGCATCCGAACAAGTGACGGTGCGCGTGGCGGCCGAGTCGAGTATGTCGTCGAGAATGGTGCACAGAGGCGTCCAGTGATCGTGTAACCTGTGTATGAAAAATAGCACAAGCTAATATAAAAAATTCTCTTGATGCCTGCTGAAATGATTTGTGTAAATTACACCCCTAGACAACCACTGGGTGTGCCAGGTTCTTGCTGGTCCAGAACAGGGGCGGACCTAGAACAAAAACTACCCGGTGTCCACGTAAGCAGTCATATACATAAAAGTAACCCACTCAATAGCTTAAAATGTCCAATAGTAAAAAATATATCAAAATGAAGTGTTCCTCTTGAAATTTTTGTTCATTGTGAAAAATTAAACAATAAAACATAAGATCTCCAAACAATAGGAATAAATATGATGAGGCGACATGAATCCTCCCGCAATTTGCTGATTATTATGCTATCACAAGTGCACAAGGAGTTACATTATTTGTACTTGTAGACAGAAGCAATAAATAAAGCTTGTTGATCGAACTTTATTCTTGTGAAGTTAAACATATTTCATTGTGTTTTAATGCTGCCGCGCGGTCGACAAATAATCCGAAGTTTCAAATAGATGTGAATCACAAAGGAAAATTATCAAATCGTAGAATCCAAATCTCAGTGGCAATACCCTTGAATTTGAAAACACTAGCCATAAAATCTAGGCAAGCAATTAGAGAAAATTGGGTTATGTACATGTGTTTCAGAGATATTGGCGACCTTATCGAGAGCCACACTATTTCCTTCGATTATTTAGCGATCTGCAGCCGCCAGCAGACGAGAGCAGGGGCGGGCGGCTGATGAGTGGCGACTGCTGAAGGCGCGACGGGAGGAGGCGAGCAGGCACCAACTGAACAGGCATGATACGAACGTACGTACGTGGTAGGATCCATGCTAGCTTGTTTTCTTTGCTCCCTTGAGACGATCGACAGCCGGATGGGCCTTCAACTAGATGGGCTGCTCCTGCGCTCGCTCCAACAACCGTCCAATCGGTGTCCAGCTTTATTTTTTACCGGTGTCCAAGCAGCAAATACGAACTAGTATACACATAAGCGCAACTTCTACCCGGTGTCCAGTGACACCGGTTGCGTAAACGTAGGTCCGCCCCTGGTCCAGAACCAGCAAGAGTCTAATAGAGTGAGATCCGACTGTACTCGTTTGAATACTGGACCCAAATGAAGCGGAAGTGAAGTGTTCCAACATGAGGATAAACAACCGAGCACAGAGGTACACTCGGTGGCGTGGCCTCCGAGTGAACGTCATGTGCGACTTACTTGACACTCGATAATGCGAAAATAACTATTTAATTGAATGCAGTGTGTGAAGAATGACTTAACTGTCCGACGGCGCAAGAGCGGCCAAGTGGCGAAGACGTGTTCAACCGATGGCGATACGCAGGGTGGCTGAGTGATGAAGGCGTGCATCACGGAGCGGCGACGCACGGAGCGACCGACTGATGAAGGTGTCTCTCACCGAGTGGCGACGCGTGGAGCGGCCGGGTGACGAAGACGTGTCTCACCGAGTGGCGACGCGTGGGGCGGCCAAGCGATGAAGACGTGCCGCACAGAGTGGCGATGCGCGGGGCGGCTAGGTGATGAAAACGTGCATCACGAAGCGGCGACGTGCGGGGCGGCCGGGTGATGTAGACGTGTCTCACCGAGTGGTGACGCGCGGGGCGGCCAGGTGATGAAGATGTGCTTCACGGAGCGGCGACGCGCGGGGCGGCCAGGTGATGAAAACGTGCTTCACGAAGCGGCGATGCGTGGGGCGGCTGAGTGACGAAGTAGCATCCAGCGGAGTGGCGACGCGCGGGGCGGCCAGGCGATGTAGTCGTGCCGAACGGAGTGGCGATGCGCGGCGCATCCGAGTGACGAAGTAGCATCCAGCGAAGTGGCGACGCGCGGGGCGGTCAGGCAATGAAGGTGCGTCTGACCGAGCGGCGACGCGCGGGGCGGCCGGGTGATGAAGGTGCGTCTCATCGAACGGCGACGCACGGGGCGGCCGGGTGATGAAGGTGCGTTTCACCGAGCGGCGACGCGCGGGGCGGCCGGGTGATGAAGGTGCGTTTCACCGAGCGGCGACGCGCGGGGCGGCCGGATGATGAAGGTGCGTGTCACCGAGCGGCGACGCGCGGGGCGGCCGGATGATGAAGGTGCGTCTCACCGAGCGGCGACGCACGGGGCGGCCGGGTGATGAAGGTGCGTCTCACCGAGCGGCGACGCGCGGGGCGGCCGGGTGATGAAGGTGCGTCTCATCGAGCGGCGACGCGCGGGGCGGCCGGATGATGAAGGTGCGCCGGCCCCGAGTGAATGTCCCATCCGAGTACACTTGGCTGTCTCTTATGGCCGCCATGCAGATGGCACAGCCACGCGTGACGGTGCTCGAGCTGGGCGGTGGGCGTTGGTGTTGAGCTCGGTCGGTAGCGGAGCAATAATTCCCTAGTAATTAGGTGTAATTGCCTGGCTACCAACGCATGGAAGGAGCTGCCCACGTCCACGCAAATTTTGCATGCAAGAGGTGTTAATTAGTGCTAATTAAGCAAGAGTTAATGCCGCTCATGCATATGGAAGTTTCCTCTTCCCACGGCCGTTTCACTGCATGCAGTTTATTGTTGCGCCGTGGGTTTGCCGGACTCGATTGCAGCCCCGGAAGGCATCGAATTTGCCCGGCACGGGACCATCGGGGGCACCGGACAACAGCTCAGAAAGCATGATGTGGATCTGACCGACGTCGCGGTCGCTGAAGGCGCGCTCGTCGCGGAGCAGCCTGCCGACGGACACAACGACGCCGGCGGGCACGATGAACCTGACCATGGCGTTCCAGGTCAGGCTGCAGCCGCCGGAGTCGTGTGTGTGGGGTTCGATGACGGCATCGAGGCCGGAGCCGACGACGGGCGGACGGCGTCGGTGTCGTCGAGTGGAAGCACGGTGTCGGCATCGTAGATCGAGTCAGAGATGACGGACAGACGGCGTCGACATTCGTGCATGGGGGCGCGGCGATGGCGTTGCAGATGAGGCCGGAGATGACGACGCGCGGACGGCGTCGCTTCGTCATCTCGGAGCAAAACCATCGATCAGAACAAAACGAGATGTCCTTTTCACCGCTTCGACTGATCACACATGGGTGATGTTTGATCCTACAGGAGAAAGATCAACCCATCGTTAGTAATTAGTTCATAGAAAGGCTAGATGGATACTTCCCCTGATCTTTTTGCTCGTATGAATAGTGCATCGGCCGAACTCCAGCGGCCAATTTTCCTGCGGATGGTCGTTGATCGCTGTCGAAGATTTGAAGAAAAAACCATTTGCATCATGGTTTGATAGACGCCATGCCCCACGGTGGGCGTCAACTGTCATGGGACAATAGAAAGGGGTAGTGTAATGGAGCATGATCTATCGAGATGCAAATGGGTGACACGGTGATTTTAGCAAGTTCGGGCCTCTCGCGGTGGAGATAACAGCCATACATCTCGTGCTCTGAAGAGGCTTTGCTTATCTATCATGAAGACGGAGTTACATGGTGTATTCGAGAGGGAGATGGGAGAACGGATCTCCATGCCTGAGCTAAGTCCTGAGACTAATGGCGAGAGAGACAAGGGAGAAGAATAAGTCCCGGGGGGAGAGAAGAAGCTAATCAAGAGCTATGTGGTGGGGGGTGGCTTATATAGAGTGTGCCACCCCCTCATCTATTATGTTACAAGGTGGGGCATTGATGCCATAACGTCAGCCCACTACAAAACCTCCACTATGAGGATGATGCTCCGACTGCCTCGTGGGTTGTTGGTCATCGCATATCCGAGTGAGTGAGGATGGCCGAGTGGTCGACTGTCATCCGAGTGGATGGAGTGTACCTGTCCGAGTGGATAGTATGTATGTATTTATCTAGACCCACCTGATGTGTGGACCCCATGCTATTATGGTATTTCGACCCTTCATGGGCCTACCTGTTATGTGTATCCCCAACAGTGGGGTTTGTGGCGGCAGTGAACCTCGTGTCACGTGCCCCGGCCCCCCACCTCTGTTAATATAGCGCGGGTCACAGGGGCCCACCAACCATATGAGGGTTGGGCGCCCCCGATCAGGGCGCGAGTCAGGGGCCCGTTCGACCCATTGGGTTCGAACGGTAGGAGATCAACCTAACATCCAGCACATGATCCATCAATCAGTCCATCTATAACATGCATGCTTGTTGCAAACCAACCTCTTGTTGGATGGTTAGAGGGACAATTGTATTTTCAGCCCATCAGGGTTCAATTTCTAGTACTCGCATTATTTCAGGATTTTTGACGATGCGTATTCTGTGAAATGAGACGTTCCCGTCGACGACGAGACGCATAGGGTGTGCGCGTGTGCGATCACAGGGATGAGTGTGTATGCGTGTTTATATGAACGCTTGCGTCTGTATTGTGTTAAAAAAAACATGCATGCTTGTTTCCGAAATCTGTGTTGGCTGCACCAAATCCTCGATCACTCTGCTTAGGGTGGAACTCCACGGCGCGGCAAAGAGCTCATGCGTTGGTTCGAGCTCTCGCACAACGACGACGACGACCAGCTCCTCATTCTCCTGAGCGTTCGATGGAGCTCCCCGCTAGCATGGCCACATTGCCGGTCAAGCCGACGACGAGGACCAGTAACGTGATGAGGCACACCAAGCAGCAGTTGTCTACGCACGACCTCGTCCTTGGTGACGTCGTCTTCTTCAAGCGCTGTTCCAGCACCGTCGCCGGCGGTTATCGGGATCGATGGATGTGGTGTCCAAGCCAGGCTGGTATCCCACCATGGTATCGCTCGTCGAATGATTTGGCTATGGCTGGGTACATGATCTGGCTTGTTAATTAGAGCAATATCAATGCGCCGACCCATTTCGTCTACGCGTGTCTGTTTGGATCAAAACGAACACAAAAGTCGGCCCAACGCGTCGATCCAAATGGACGCGTGTCCGTTTTTCGTCCGCCTGCCGACCCATTCCCGGCCCAAATTTGAGCCTCATTTGTGTCGGCGCGGACACGAGGCGAACACGCACAACGCCAATCGGTGGCACATAGGTCATTCTCTTTCTTCCCATCGACAACGAGCCCACCCCGTCTTTGCCGCCGCCCAGTTTCGGTTCCCTCGCCAGCAGTCTACACCCACATACCTCCCCCGCAACATGCCACCTTCCCACGTCCCCGCCACCACCGCCTCGGCCCCGTGGCCCCGGCCAGCTCCTTCGACAACGCCGCCACGCTCGTCGGACGCCGCCAGACCAGCTACCTGGTCCAGGGGAGGCGAGCGTCTCTTCGCCGGCCAGCTTCTTCTTTTACGCCCGCAAGTTGTTCGACGGTTTGCCCCAAAGGTACAAATGGACTCCGTCAACGAGTTTTTTTTCTTCCACAATTTCCTGTTCGACTCCGATGATTCCTCATCCGATGACGAGGGGATGGTGGCTGCTGTGTTAGTCGGCCATGACCACCTTAGTAGGCAGCGGCCGTTGTTCCGGGGCTCAATCACGGGGCACACTCCTGCGTTGAATTACAACCAAGAGAGTGACCATTTCCTTCTTTGGAAGGACTACTTTGATACATACAATCCGCTCTTCAAACATCACCAATTCCGGCGCCGTTTCCATATGGCTATGCATGTTTTCAACCTTATTCGAGAGGGGGTGATCGGATATGATATGTATTTCGAGTACAAGGTGGATGCCCTTGGAAAGATTGGCTTCTTATTTTATCAGAAATGCACTGCAGCTATCCGGATGCTTGCATACGGAGTTTCCGGTGATCTCATTGATGAGTACGTCTGTATGAGCGAGTCTTCGTGCCTAGGCTCCATGTACAAGTTCTGCATTGCTGTGATTGCAGTGTTTGGCCCTGAGTACTTGTGAGAGCCACATGCTAAAGACGTAGCCCGCTTGTTGGCAATGAATGACAGCAGGGGCTTCCCGGGGATACTTGGTAGCATAGACTGTATGCACTAGGAGTGGAAGAACTTCCCTTCTGTTTGGCAAGGATAGTATAGGGGCCATGTCAAGGCTTGCACTGTCATACTTGAGGTCGTGGCCTCACAAGATCTTTGGATCTGACACTCTTTCTTCGGCATGGCCGGATCGCACAATGATATCAACGTACTTCAATGCTCGCCGGTGTTTGCAAGGCTTGCCGAAGGCAACTGCCCGCCTGTGAATGTTAACATCAACGGCCACAACTACAACAAATGATACCACCTAGCTGACGGTATCTATCCTCAGTGGACTACTATAGTGAAGACAATCTCCAACCCTGTAGGAGAGAAGAGGAGGGGATTTGCACAAGAGCAGGAGAGTTCTAGGAAGGATGTGGAGCGTGCCTTTGGTGTTCTCCAATCTTGATGGGGCATCGATAGTTCGGTATCCTGCTAGAACTTGAAGCACCGAGAAATTTTGAAAGGTGACGATTGCTTGTGTGAACATGCACAATATGGTCGTAGAGGACAAGCGCCCGGAACATATCAACGACCAAGGGGTTTCAGTTCCAAGGTGACAATGTTGTGCCTGAACATGGAGGAACGGCAATGTTTGCACAACTCACCAAATTTCATCATCAAATGTGTGTTGAAAACTCCAATTCAGCTGTAAGATTATTTGGTTGAGCATATTTGGGCTCACGCTGGCAACCAATAGATGTATCTTTTTTAAAATGTATTTCAGACAATTTAAATTGTATTTGTCTTGTAAACTATGACATATTTATTTGACTTGTGAACTATGCTATATTTGTTTGCTTGTGCAACCATGTAAAATGTTTGTACGTGGTCATCAAATTGGCTGGTTTTGGACCCTCGATAGAAGCAATGAACTCAGCGAAAAACGACGGCAAGCCGGCCTTGCGGGCGAAAATGGATCCGCACACTGGGCGTACTGCTGTCTGCTGACCCAAACGAAAAACAGGGCAAACGAGGAGCGGCGGCCGACCCAAACTGACAAAGTGCGCATCGTTTGGGTCGGCGCGTTGGAGTTGCTCTTAGGGTTTGGATTTAGCGGTGGGATCACCTCTGAGGTTAGTTTATACATACACACGCATGTCTGCTTAGACCGTACTTGGTACTAAAACTATGGACTTCGATCGATTTGTACGTCTCTCGTTACTTAATTTTGAGTTTTCAACTACCTCACCTTCAACCGACATCTAAGTTTATTTAGATCAGGAAAAACTCTTGCTCACATCGTGGTACTTCTTTTTTTGTTGTTGGATTAATTGCTGTGTTTTTTTTGCCTCTTCTATGCATTTTCTGTCTCCGGCGTTTTTTTTAATTTGGTCTCAAAGAATATTTGGTTTTGTGCATTGCATGATGCAACGATTTTCCTTCTATTGACTAAAGTGGTGATTAGATGAAACATAAAGTATCACTTCTGTTCTGAATTATAAAACATTTTAGATATTTCAATATAAATTACATATGGACTATGACCAACACACTAAAATGTGTCTATATATACATCAAATGCAGAAAAAGTTACAACTTCTTACAATTTGAAACATACTGAGTAATTTATACTTCCTCTATATAAAAATATAAGACATTTTTTTATACTATCACAGTGTGGAAAAACGTCAAATATTTCGATACGGAGGGAGTATATCAAACCTACTACGAGATAGCCATATAAATTACAACACATAATTCAGTGCCAGTTTCATATGGTCCTTATCTCGCATCTACATGTGTATAATAGTCTATAATCGCAATCAGCTGAATTTGATAGGTTGTTTAATAGTAAAAAGAATGTCATCCTTGCACAATCAAATCTCTGTTTTTTCTCTAGAACTTATATTACTTGAAAAGGATGCAAGGTTCCATCTTTCACTTTCTTTTCCATCAGGCCTTCGTCCAACCTTTTTCGTATGATAATTAATCAACTTAATTAACTTATCTTATCCTTCAAAACAAATTAACTTATCTTATGAACCAATTTTAATTTCATTTACTTACCAAAATTTTCATTAAATTGTAAGGAAAATCATGGGCAGAATTTGATGCTCATTTGTATATAAAATCACATTAATATGGATAGGTAAATCATAAGCTAACGTCCTAAAATATTTATATCTCGTTGCAACGCATGGGCATGGTCCTAGTTAAATAGACAAAAATTTCTACGTGTGTTGAATATTGCACAGTTGCTGAATACATCATATTGATAAAAATTAGAGACATCGTTCATGCATGACAAAATTAGATAACCAAACAAGGCAGCATATATTGCCAACGTAAATAAGAGAACAAACAGACCTTACAAACTTTGCTAAACCCGATCGATAGATGTATGGCATGCAACAGTTATTTCATTGAAATCTCGCAAGAAAAGACTCGAACGATTCTAATCAAAGAAATAAAGGAAAGTGGTTAACAATCGAATATATATATATATATATATATATACCTCTATATATATATATATATGTGTGTGTGTGTATATATATATATAGGGAAAATACATATATATATATTACTTCCATACATCATATGAAAAAGAAAACTCTGGGATCAACTACTATTGTAGCTAAGCAAACAACCATTGGTCGACATATTCACATGGCACGGCGCCCTGACCGACTCGCATGCCGTTGCAGCCTAACCCCCACGTGTACGGTGAGAATACCCCTTCAAACGACCCGGCTGGTAGGTGCAATGTGGCGTCGAACACCGCCACCCCTCTCTTCATGTCCGCCTCAAGACCGTCCAACACTTTTCCTATTGGAACCGCGGCGGCCATTGCGAGGACCTGCTGCTCCACCGCCTTCCGTGGCCCAGCGCAGAGCGGCCGCGTCATGGGCCCGCTAGCGGCAAGCTGGACGCCATCGTAGGCCACCGTCATGTATGCGCCGGGGTTGATGCACGCCTTTGAACCGTAGCTTCGGGAGGCGAGGCCGAGGGTGAGGTTGAAGGAGAGGACTGTCTTGGGGTCGGTGGAGGAGATGGAGTCTACCGCGACGGAGTAACGGGCGTGGAGCGTGTAGTACTCGGTCAGGACCATTACACATGCGGTGAAGACGAGGGCGCCGACTAGCGCGAGCACCATGTGGCACCAAAGCGGCCACCTTCTGGCAGCTTTGATCTCGTGATGTCCATCGGGTATCTGGCTCTCGACGTCGTCCATGGCCGGCGGCCTTCGCTAGCTTTTCGTCGGGGGTCTTGGATTTGTTTTTGGGGCGGTCGCAGAATTGGGGAGTTGGTAGCTTCCGTTCCGGGTTTTTTTTCGTCCGGTTTTTTTCGTCCGGTTTTCTCCGTCCGACCTCCCACCATTCCCTGTCACGCTGGTTTCTTATCCACCGGTTTATTTACCTCTCCGCTCTTTCCTTGTAAACCATCGCTTTCCTAACAGGCGCAAGATTACGAATCTAAGTTTCCAAAATTACCCAAATCAATCGGTACCTCCCATTATTGCAATTTGCTTTAGCAATCAAATAATATATTTTAAGAAAACAAATAATGGATTAAAAGGAAGCTTACATGTAAATCATGATGCGTCATAGAAAATCAATACCTCCCATTATTGCAATTTGCTTTAGGAATCAAATAATATATTTTAAGGAAACAAATAATGGATTATAAGGAAGCTAACATGTAAATCATGACGCGTCATACATCATAGAAAAAAAATCTACTTCAGAGAAAACTTAGTGGCATAAGAAAAGGCTGACTACAACAATGTTTCCTGTCTTGCTAACGTTATCTTGCACGCAATCCAACACAAACTTTAATTTTTCGCACAAATAAACACATAATATATAAGTATATTAGTGAGAGGGAAATTATCTTTTCTTATACACGCATGAGAGATATGATGTGGGTTCATTCAGGGAAAGCACTATATTCCGTGACTACCGAAGGATTCGTAGGCTGACCTTTATTATAGGTAGATCCAAATTTATTTGGTTGCTAAAAATAAATGCGAACAATTGGGAGGCTGGCCTTCATTATAGAGAGATCTGAATTTATTGGGTTACTAAAAAGAAATAAATAATATTTATTAGGTTGCCGAAGATTGATCAAATGACTATTGTGATTTGGCCGGACAAATGGAAACCATGTTCTGAATTTATTGGGTTACTAAAAAGAAATAAATAATATTTATTAGGTTACGAAGATTGATCAAATGATTTGTGATTTCGCTGGTCAAATGGAAACCATGTTCTAAATTCATTGGGTTACTAAAAAGAAATAAATAATATTTATTAGGTTGACGAAGATTGATCAAATGACTATTATGATATTGCTGGTCAAATGGAAACCATGTTCGGTGATGGATACTGGCCTTGATTACAGAGAGATCGTAATTTGTTGGGTTACCAAAAATAATAAACAATATTTATTAGGTTGCCAAAGATTGATCATACGAGAGACGTGGATAACGCGAGGGAAACGTAAGACGGAAGAGTTTTTTCACCCACGTGGACCTAGACCTCCAAAACGAATTTTTGAAAGTGATTTGATTTTCCCGCCGCCCACTGTGCTTATAAAACTGCCCCAGACCACCATATGTGTCTCCATCTTTCTACATAGGCTCAACCATCTCTTCCACCACCATGGTAATATCATACATATTGACGGCCTCTAGGAGGGTGATGGCATCGCCGCCGGTTACTATCATCCCTCGACCTATCATCCCACCTATGAACAGGCACGATAGATGAATCAGTCTGTACGGCAGTTTGCCATCACCGCTCAATTCTTTACCTCATCCATTCATTATATTTTATGCACAGGAACTTGACTTTTCAGGACGTCCAGATGGAGCATATATATCAGAATTGTTGGACCATTCATGCTAGGGTCGAATGGAAGACCCAAATCAAGGAGAATGGCAATGGAAATGTTTACCTTCAATGTATACTACTGGATCAGGATGTAAGGCTTTACTCATCACAACTTGATAGCACGTAATTTAATATGCACATTTGATAAACAGTTTCCTTCCTAATTATTGTAACGATTCATAAAAAATATTAGGGAACAAAAATGGAAGCGATTGCGTACAACAACCAAGCAGATCGCTTCAACACCATATTACAAACCGGCATGACCTATGACTTCACTCACCTCGGATTCAACCCCACGGAAATACCACATGGACATTTCTGGTATCTAGCCATGGAGTTTGTCATCACACTAAATGCTAGGACCGAGGTCGGAGGTCAGCGAACAGGATAGCATCAACAATTTGTTCACCGTGCTTCCCACACTTCATGGACATATTCTTGCTACGGGACAAAAGCATCACTGGTGCATCATCTTTATTTTGTTCTTGCATATTACTCCATACAACTCAGTAACTCAGTGTCTCATTCTGATTAATTTTTTGCAGATGTGGTTGCTGTTCTTGCCTATGTTGGTAAAATACAACATAAGTGGGATTCAATATATGCTCGCAACGTCCCTTTCCTCGAGATTGGTCTCATGAACTTTCGGTAAGCACAAATTAGAATTTGAGATTTTCAGACGCTACTTTTAAGTTTATTGTTGCGATCATAAACTAACATTTATTTTTGTTTGTAGCCGGCAGATAATTTTCCTACGTGTATGTGAAGAGCACGTTGGTCGCTACTTCTACCATTTGCAATGCACTGAAAATCTGTTTGAGAAGCTTGCAAACCATGAGGGAGAGCACATTCATATTCTCTCCAAACATTAATGACGATGATCATCATCTACAAGGTAGGGGTTGCGTACTATTTTAAATTTTTTTTTTTTGTAATACTATGTCATTGCTGATAATGTTCTTTTATCATAGATATCCATGAAGCCAGCCTCATGACACTTGACGAAACACGTGCCTACGTCAATAATATTGTGCAAGCTAGGAACAATGGACGTTAGAATTATCTGCGTGTACACAAGTGCATATTTCATCTTTAATATGCAAAGGTATCAAAATGGTGTGTGCAACATTTCGTTGCCAAGTGTCGACATATCTCTTCTTGGTTTTTTTAAGATCTCTCTTCTTGGTTTAATAATGTATCATATTTAATAAAAGAGGTAAAAAAAGTGTAGGCATATTTCGTTGCCAATTATCAGTGAACCCCTTTTGGTAGCATATCAATGTATGATGCACGTAGTCTTGGGCAACCCTTCGCTGCATACATTATTATTTAATAACAAAAACGAAATATTTCTTTTGGCTGGTATATAGAAAGATAAGATAGAAGAAATAATGCTTGTACGTATAGGGAAACATGTTGCGTGCAACATTTCGTTGAGAAGTTTCACGTTTTGAAGTGTCGGCATATCTCTTCTTGGTTTAATAAAATATTATATTCAACAAAAATGTATGAAAAGGTGTCAGCATATTTCCTTGCCAAGTATCAATTAACTCTTTTTGGTAGTATATATCAATGTATGATACACGTAGTCCTGGGCAACCCTTTGTTGAATACATTATTTAATAAAAAAATGAAATATTTATTTTGGCTGGGATAGTATGCAATCGGGAGATATGATTTTCATAATAAAGATATAATGCTTGTACGTACAGGAAATCAATCATTCCCATATGATTAGACACAAAGGAAAAGGAATTAAAGATTCTGTTAAAATTTGGGATGTCGTTACCAAATACTTTCCTTTTCTTTTCTGGTTTATATTCACAAGGCGAGTTTGAACAAAGGCGTATGTAAATAGGAACGGCGCATGCAGTCATGCGTTCATACCATGGGATTGGGAAGTTATTATTAATTGGGCCAAAAGATATAAATCAGGTGGAAAATCAATTAAGATCAATTACTGGGAGAGAGATATGATCCCAGTAATCAGGTGGAATCAAAAGTTTGCTTATTATTTGGCTTTCAAAAAAGGAAGTTGGCTTATTATTTGGAAGGCACTTAAATCTCAAAAATGTAGCTGTCAAACAGGGCGTGAACCCTTCATATAACTCCGACGGGCTCATATTTCAACACCCACCCGTGTCCTCGCCTCACCACTATCATCAAGGGAGGCTCTGCACGCACCAATGGATATTCCGCTCGCACCACACGAGGCTTTGCCCGAACCCCAGAATATGGATGTGCACGCACCAATGGATGTTCCGCTCGCACCACAAGAGGCTTTGCCTGCACCTCAGGAAGCTCCAGGCAACGTGAATGCCGTAGCAGATGCCGTCGAATACGTATTTCAATATATCACTGTTGTCCAAGACTATGAGGCATTAAAGTAAGTGGTCTTGCTCTGCCATTTTTTCCTGTAAAGCATATATTCATCGACAAATTTAAATCATGTCTAAGAAACTCCATTTGTCAACTACAATTGCAATGCATGATTCATTGAGTTGTTCATAGTGGATATGGTGTGCTACATCTCGCAATTGTTATACCGTTCTACATAGGTGCATATCATTCTATCGTATATCCCTTGGCTCTTAATTGTTTATCTGTGTTTCAGAGTCAAGGGATTTGTTTCACACCATATCATTGTCATGTACTTGCTTCTTAACAAGATACTGCGCTAATATCTATATCACAAAATATAAGAATGTATGTTGTACTCAAGGGAAAAGGTTATTTACATGGTTTGCAGCTTATCTTATTTGGGGATGTGAGAGATTTTTCTAATGAAAAGGGAGCCTAACTATTTTTATGTGATCAGTACTGCAAGCCAATCAGATTTTGGCTGATTGAAAGATCACACATGTCTCTTTCCCCAAAATCTCTGATTCCATAGTTCCATTAATGCGATTCTGATTCTTTGCATATTAACAAAACATGTTTTTAAAATGATCTCTACTATTAAAGCGAAGTTGGTAGTCATTGTGGTTACTTTGATTCTTATGATATTTCGTTTTCGTTCTTATGATATAAAGTTTAGTGTTACTTTTGTTGTGTTCCATGGTAATGATGCGCTGGATATGTTTTAGTGAATGGAGGAGAACACACAATGATTTAACCTTACCCTGTTACATGTTACATGCATGTTCGTTCTATTCAATGAAAGATATCCATGATTATTACAATATTATCTTTTCTACATGCATGTTTGCGTGTAGATATATACATGATTATCACCACCCTTCATCCTAATCTGTAATGCAAATACTTGACTAATGATGGAGCTTGCACAACCAAATTTCCACTTTTATCACAAAGGTGAGAAGGCTAGCAAAGTGGTCAGTGCCAACATCAAGAAACTTGAAGCTGCCATGCATGGAAAGTCTCCGCGGGTAAGATCTTGTAATTCTGAATCATAGAAATGATGAAAAAAATGGAATAAACATGTTGGTTGGGCATGACACACTCATGAAACATAAAACCCATCTAATTAGTCTATCTCAATCTTTATTTTGCTATATTCAGTTCTGTTCCCAATCTCCTTCCCTCAATCCTCCTGATTCAGATTTTCTTTTCCAAACGTGACTCCACCTGATCTGGATCTCGAGGGATTGCCTCATGTCCATCCCACCCGTCTTGTTTCCAACCATGGAAGAGAGAAGGGAGGGCATAGGAGCGTGGTGGCCCCTGGGCCGTCGCCCGAGAAAAGGTAAAGGACACGACATGACTACTCGTTGTGACGCCGGTGCTGCTTGTGTGCTCAATCATCTCCCTAGACCCCCACCTCCAACTCGGTCTGTATAGGCACGATATGACGGGTCCAGTTGGGTCACCTTGTTTTCTCTCCTATCCAATTAGTGTATGGACGTGCCGGTGGACGTTTAAGATGACTGGTAGTAGATGCTCTAACATTATTGTGTTTGAACATTATAGTGTGTTTTAAGCTAAACAATATTGTGTTTTATAGTATGATGTGTGTTAGCCGATTGTCAGAAAATAGATGTGTATTAACTGAGACGACATTGTACTTGGTTACTTTAGCTCTGTGAGAAGCAAGTTTTTTTTTCAAAAGCCCGTGGCAACGCATGGGCGTTCTACTAGTATATATTATGGAGAAAAGGATGGCTAGCTGGTTTCCTTCGGGAATCCGGAATCGTGACGCGTGCATATATAGTCTCCGGAAGGAAAGGAAATTAGGTCGTGCACGTGTTGCTTTTTTTTTTTTTTGAAGTTGTGCACGTGTTGCTATTGTTCCCGTTTACAGAGTCTATTTAGAACTTGTGTTGTTGTTGTAGTACTAATAAGGAAGTACTAACATAAATTGAGACAACAAACCGTGCGTTCTTCACCAGACAAATATAATAAGTAGAGATCAAGTATATCAAAAGAAAAAAAGTAGTAGCAGAGATCGAGATCGAGCCATGAACAAGGAGGACATGCTGGTCGCCGGAGGGTGGTTCACGGGGATGCTGTCGTCGTTGACGAGCCTCCTCTTCCTGTGGTCCATGGCGCAGCAGTGCGTTCCGGACCTTGTGAGGGACTACGTCGACACCCTTGTCGCCCGGATCATGGACGCCATATCCCCCTACGAGACCGTCACCATGGACGAGCACGACCCGGACTCCTTCGGCTCCAGCGAGGCCTACACCATCGTGGAGGCCTACCTCAGCGCCACCTGCGCCTTCCGCGCCCGGTGCCTCCGTGCCACCGTCGACGTCGGCGACGACCGCATGACCCTGGCCATGGACGATCATGAGGAGGTCGTCGACGCCTTCCGCGGCGCCAACATGCGCTGGAGCAAGATCAAAGTTCTGCCCCGCGCCAACACCATCGTCACAGACGGGTACACGGACGAGCGCCGCATGTATCGCCTCACCTTCCACCGCCGCCACCGCCGGCTCGTCGAGGACGCCTACCTGCCGCATGTCCTCACCAAGGCCCGTGACGTGATCACGAGCCGACAGCGCAGCCTCCACACCAACAAGCCCAAGGACGACTGGGACGGAGACTACGACGGCTGGAGCAGCGTCAAGTTCGAGCACCCCTCCTCATTCGCCACGCTCGCCATGGACCCTACCAAGAAGCAGGAGATACTTGACGACCTCGAGATGTTCCGTGATGGGAAGGAGTATTATGCCTCCATCGGCAAGGCGTGGAAGCGAGGTTACCTGCTGTTTGGCCCCCCTGGCACCGGCAAGTCCACCATGATCGCCGCCATTGCCAACTTCCTCGACTACAATGTCTACGACCTCGAGCTCACAGCCGTCAAGAGCAACACCGAGCTGCGGAGGCTCTTCATCGACACAAAAGGCAAGTCGGTCATCGTCGTTGAGGATATTGACTGCTCCATCGATCTCACGGGCAAGCGCAGTAAGAAGAGTTCCATAATTGTGAAACGTGGTATATGGTCGTACGCTAACTCCTATTTGAAAGTCGTGTGGCTCTCTAACAAACATGGAAAACAAACCTATCCTCGGCATCCAACTGTTATAAAAGAATGGAAGCACAATTGTTGTTGGACCTATAAACCCTCTTATTTTTGCAATAAAACCATTTAGACCTCTTTGATCTAAATTGGTAAATGTTTTTCGATTTTTCACAAATCTATCAATAGGTGAATTAAAGTAGGAAGTCCAACCACTGTTGGAACTATCTCCGCCATTTGAACTACCACCACCCCATATAAAATGATGGATTATACCATGATCGTCGTGCTTAGGTGCACTAGTTTTCACATTTGGATTTGTTCCATCATTAGTGGAACTAGAACCATCATTAGGGGTAGGGGAAGTAGAAGTAGATGCATCATTACTGCAACTAGATGCATCATTGTTGATAGGTTCTTTAGCTCCTTCCTCATCCGTTATATCTTTTTTCTTGGATTTCTTATTATTGTGGAGTTTTTTATCATCATCTTTTTCCCCGTCTCTATTGTATAACGAATTAAGAAGATACTTAATGGATTGAAAGAATTTTTTCATGATAACAGTATTTTCTATTACTCTCTTATTGGTGGATTTCCTCCGCTTAATTTCGAAATTTACCCAGCCTTTTGAGTACTAGGATCTCCCCCTTATCCTAGCAGATCGGTACCCAGACCATATCCTTGGGCAGCTCGGATGTATCTATCTTTTCGTTCAGATCACATCATCTCGAGCGCGGAATCTTATTAGTGGATCAGAAGACTATGGTGACCCGTAGATCTTCAGATGTTGATTTGCAGAGCAAGGCCGGAATGCGGGGATTGCATTCTTCGAAAAGTATCATATCTTCTTTCCCTAGGGAGAAAGCAGAAACCAGAAACGAGTGGAGGTTCGATCTCTCACCCAAAGCAATTGGGGCTGGTGGAATCTTCCCCTATAGACTCCGAAAAATCATCGTGTACCTTTCCCCTATAGACTCCGAAAAAGCAGCGTGTACCTTTCCCTAAATCCTTCTCCCGTGCATGCTATTCTCGTGTTCCGTGATTAGAAAAGACCTGTTTCTTGTTTTCTTTGAGGTAATAAACGAGCTGTATCCCGCTTTGCCTATCTTGATGTGGAATCTATCGTTGAGCACCCATGAATGCAGGTAGAAGGTGTTTTTTCTTAACTCTTTCCAGGCCTTAGCTTGATTGGACTTCGTCAGCTCTTGTCGTTCAGCTTCCTCTCTCCTCTCTCATCTTGTCTCTCCGTAGACGGGGTTAAAAAGTAAACAGACTTAAAGCAAAGTAGGTTCGATCCTTGTGTTCTATTATATGAAGTAGAAGAAGACAGAGCCGGGGGGATGGTCTTGGCACCCATGGGTTAATGGTGAAAGCGCTCAAGGAAATAGGGAATGGAATATTCAAATCGATCAGAAGTGCTATGCTTTATGTAATCAGGCTGAAGGCTAACATCTCGCGAGTAGGCCGAGCTAGGATAAGAATTCCAATCAAAAAAGAAGTATGAATTGGGCCCAAAATCACTACTTTACTACCTATGTCGCGTGTCGCGCCACCTAGTACGATAGACTTTTTTCGGGAAAAGAGCAGGTTTTGCCCCAACTTGGACCCAGGGAAACCAAAGAAGAGCTAGTTTCGCCCTGTTTAGTTAGCGGTGGATGAGCTGATTTCTTTTCACTCCTGTTTCAGAGATACAAAACAAAAGTAAAGTGTAGAACGCAATGTTTGAGCTCCAGGCTTTTACGATTCTTCCGATTGACTTCTCTTCTCTGCTCCTAGCTCCGAATGCCAGTATGTAGAGAAGTGATGGAAAGGGTTGTGCTCTTTCATTTGAGAAACTTCCAACCAAAATAGGAATGTTAGAACAGAATATTTAGATACAGGTCCCTTATGAATACTGTACTGAGTAAGATTCATTGAAGAAATGCTTCTCCGAAGCAATAAGTTTGTGGCACAAGCATAGTCTTCTGCTAACCTAGCCTTTCCCATCTTTCTATTAAATCGAATGTAGCTAACGTGAACTAAAAGCAAGCTCTTGTTCGAGGAAGTAGAAATTGTTAGTTGTTGCTAGCTTGAACTGAGTTGTTCCTGTTGGTGCTAGGGTTGCCAAGGGAGTTGTAGCGAGATGCTGCTAATGCAGCTATTTCTGATGTCCGGACGATGCAGCGGAAGTGAAAAGAAAAAGATATGATGCTTAGACCGTTCAGACAGGGATGATGGATTTCTAGATATAGGGTTTATTTGAATGTCTGGCCAAATGCTTACTTTCGTTATGCTTGTCCTGCAAAGCTGGATCTATGGTTCGGTTGCTTTGAATGTCTGTTCCGCCTCTGACCCGGCCCTTACCTCTTTCTTGACTCGGTTTTTCGTAGGGGCATCGAATTATTGAAAAAAAGAAACGCCAGTTTCAAAAGGAATGGCACCGAAAGGTGTCAGATGATGATTGAACTGAACTATCTGAATCTGAAACCGCCGACCCGACTCGTGCTTTTTTGGACTCCGCTTTTGCAGGATCCTGTGAGGCATCGAATTCTTTGGCAAGTCTCTTCTTGCTAGTGTTGTACGCGTTTTATTCCTTCGCCCGACATGCTTTCATGATAAAAGAATCATAGCAACATAGCGTGAGGTTCCATAGGTTGATGAGCCTGATTAGTCGTGTAAGCTATTTACTACAGCCGTCTTAGATGGCCCCAGGTATCCTCTTCGGCTTGATCTTTCCTTTGCTTCGATCGCCAACTTGCACTTCCTTATTCCACTATTGCGATATCTTTGTCCTGGACAAAGACCAAGAGCTGGTGCAGGTGAAAGAATAGCTTATGGGGCTGGAGTCAAAGGAGCTTTCATAGACATAGAAATCATAATAGAAAGAGCAGGCCTGCGAGCAGCGAGTTCCCTTTGTAAGTTGCGAGCCTGCCTTACCGCCCCCCCCCCCTTTCTTTTTTGAATTAGAAAGAAGGGGATGAATTAGAAAGAAAGAGATCAGGTTATTTATGATCGGAGAAAAGGAAGGGGCGTGGTTGATGTGTCACTGGGGAACCCGTAGGAAGGGGAGACGACCGGCCTCATTCACATCTGAAATTGCCAACATGAACACAAACGAAATCGTCGAATTTCATATAGAAAGAAAAGGAACCACTTATATTCTCTTAAGTATATGAAAAATTGCTTTTTGGTCCCTTTCGTCCAGAGGTTAGGACATCGTCTTTTCATGTCGAAGACACGGGTTCGATTCCCGTAAGGGATAGGTACTTATTCCTGGCCGGCGGTATCATTGCCGCTCCCCGCCTAATGCGGATCATTGTGCAATGCTTATGTGAAATCTCAATCCAAAACTTATTCGTTTCGTTGGTAGAACCCACGCCAACTCTTTTCTCTAAATAATAGAGAGATCTTTTGATAGAAGTTTGACTTCTATCAATGCAATGAAAGAACTATCCCTTCCTATTTGTTTGTCCTAATGAGACAAAAAAGAGCCTCCTTCTTTACCACTTTAGGGGATGGGGGTGAAGGGGGGTTTACATACAACCGGGGCAAAGTGGTTTATGATTGAATCTCAGAGGCATTCTTATCATTTGGTAGATCCAAGTCCATGGCCTATTTCGGGTTCACTCGGAGCTTTGGCAACCACCGTAGGAGGTGTGATGTACATGCACTCATTTCAAGGGGGTGCAACACTTCTCAGTTTGGGCCTAATATTTCTCCTTTATACCATGTTCATATGGTGGCGGGATGTTCTACGTGAATCCACGTTGGAAGGGCATCATACAAAAACTGTACAATTAGGACCTCGATATGGTTCTATTCTCTTCATAGTCTCGGAGGTTATGTTCCTTTTTGCTTTTTTTTGGGCTTCTTCTCATTCTTCTTTGGCACCTACGGTAGAGATCGGAGGTATTTGGCCCCCAAAAGGGATTGGGGTTTTAGATCCTTGGGAAATCCCTCTTCTTAATACCCCTATTCTCCCTTCATCCGGAGCTGCCGTAACTTGGGCTCATCATGCTATACTCGCGGGGAAGGAAAACGAGCAGTTTACGCTTTAGTAGCAACCGTTTCACTGGCTCTAGTATCCACTGGCTTTCAAGGAATGGAATATTACCAAGCACCCTCCACTATTTCGGATAGTATTTATGGTTCTACCTTTTTCTTAGCAACTGGCTTTCATGGTTTTCATGTGATTATAGGTACTCTTTTCTTGATCGTATGTGGTATTCGCCAATATCTTGGTCATCTGACCAAGAAGCATCACGTTGGCTTTGAAGCAGCTGCATGGTACTGGCATTTTGTAGACGTGGTTCGGTTATTCCCATTTGTCTCTATCTATTGGTGGGGAGGTATATGAAAGAAGGGAACGAATAAGTGGATTGAGGAATAAAAGCTCGAAGACAAAGAGAACTTCTCCGGGTGACAGGACCACCCCGGCAGCGTGGCTTCTCTGCCGAGCAGGACTTCTTTCTAAGCCTCACATAATTTGAATTTCTCTGACATTCCATGTTTCCGAAACGGATCCTATAAAATATTTCACTTTTTCTATGATCATCTCTATTTTAGGTATTCGGGGAATCCTCCTTAATAGACGAAATATTCTTATCCTAACTGTGTTCTATAACACTTTATATATTTATTTTTATTTGTATTTTCCAAGAGTAATTAATACTCTTATCTTTTCGCTATCGTTGTACTTTTTAACGGTAAAGTTATTCCTGCTTCTCTTGGATCCTTTATTTGCGACGGAAGCACTCGTCTTCGCTTCCTCATATAGCAGCTACGAGAGTGCTCCTGCCACTAGTAGTGATAGTGGTCTGAATGTTATGTTATTCGAAGACAATGATTTAGCGCGTGCTGTCGCCCCATTTCTCCCGCGGGGAGGGGGGGCTCCTGTAACTCTTCCCGAGGGACGCCCGCTCACAATGGAAGAATCAGACCGCCTTGCCCTGGTTTTGGACTTTCAAAATAAGATTGGGAATCTTTTAAAGGATCTCGATGTTAGCTCGCTCTTCTGCTATCACTTCGCGGAGGAAAGCGCCACGGATCTCGCGGCGTTGACCCTCCTCCATAAAGAAGGAGACCTCAATGACCCGGACAAGCTTTGGGTTGTGCATGAGGGCCTTCTGCGTGATGGACGCAGCTCTAGGTACTACTTTCGGACGGTAGACTGGGTCAAGACCGAAAGAAAGGTTCGTAGTGGCGAGTTGCCTATCACGTTCATCATCGATGATGATGGTGAAGGATGAAGGTTTTTCCGTACCAGCTCCTTCTACCTATACCGCAGTTGAAGCACCTAAAGGTGAATTTGGTGTCTTTCTTGTCAGTAATGGGAGTAATCGTCCCTACCGTTGTAAAATAAGAGCACCTGGCTTTGCCCATTCACAAGGACTCGATTCAATGTCCAAACATCACATGCCAGCAGATGTAGTCACCATCATAGGTACTCAAGATATTGTGTTTGGAGAGGTAGATAGATAGGACGTAGTCTTGCTCGATCAGGACCCTAGCTTTATTGGGAGCCAAAACTGCCTGAAAGAAGAAAAATGGAAAAGGATGAAAAATGCAATGGGATTCCTGATCCAATAAGAAATCCCAATTCGGAGTTTGTTTGGATCAAATTCCTATGTTATACTATTCCATTCTCGATGATGAATCGATTTGATAGATCAGATATTGTTATTCCAAATATTGATCCGATTCAGTATCATCAGAATGACAAAAGCTGACATAGTTACTAGTGGTTCGAGGAGAAATCCTTTCAATCATCAACGCCCTTTTCTACTAAAACTGCTATTCGTGATACCGGTCAAATCGACTATTCTCATCAACTTTGAGTCTCTTCCCTCTCGTATGACTGTCAAAGTGGAGTTCCTTCTCTATAAGAAGAGCTGGTCTAGAGTGTGATTCGGATCAAAACAAATGGATGAGCCTCGTTTTGCTGAAGCAAGTGTACGCTGCACTAAGGAGTCGAGTCGACTTATCCGAACTTTCCTACCAAGTTCGAGCTCTTGCTCGCTCTATTTCGTGAGCTGAGCTATTTATACCGATATATACGAGTGAGATGGAGAAAGACAATGGTGGTATTCCATAGGGAGATCCTGTGTTGGATGATAAAGAGGGTTTGCCTTTCGAGAAAGGGGCTTGGCTATCTCCATCTCCATGTTATAGGACGTATCAAATATATCTATCGATCTATACCATATGGTGAGCCAACTAACCCCCACTCCAATCCAATACTTGCTAGCGCAGGGAATCGATCATCTGTGGATGTTCAGCCAAAGACTCTAGCCCCGGATTCCGATAACTTCTACGATTCTCTCATTATTCAGTGTCCAGATGGAAGGGATGTTTGTTATTCACTTCGGTCAGAAGAGGAATTGACACTCAAGAGCACGCGTTTTATGTTTGCATTCCTATTTGAGAGTGCCCCTCCCTCCTATTTGGTTGGAAGTTTCCTGCTCAAGTTGAGAAAGCAAGGGCTGACCGGACTGCTGCTCACTCTTGCGCTTCAACGGCAGTATTGTCTCCATCTTTCGCCCACCCAGGGGTTAGGGGTAAGGGTTATCTTTTGAAAGAATCTCTTGTATCAGCAGATACGAGAATCGGTCGTGCATATTATCATATAGAAATGTGAATCGAGATGCATCTGGATGAGAGTTTGGCTTTCTTTTGGCAAAAGCTGGATTGTTTTAAGCAAACTAGCAATCTGTGGAGATGGCTGATCTGTCCCACCTTGATTGATAGCGATATAGCCACTCTCATTTCAATGCGGCACATTGATACCATCATTCCAATCTTCTATCGTCCGTGCTAAATACCATGAAATTAAGTAGCTAAGGTCTAGTGGACCTATTTAAACAAGGATATGCTGATCCTTCTCTGTCGACTTTTCCACTAGAAACCCCCAAAACCCAACTCTGCCTTACGTAAAGGAAATTAGTACGATTCACTTCTGGATTTGAAATCACTGCTTATACCAGGTATTCGGCATACAAGAACATTCTGTAGTATTAGTAAGAGGAGGAAGGGTTAAGTATCTTTGAACTCGGTGTGAGATATCGCATTATTCGAGCTGGATGCAGTCGCAGTAAAGAATCATCAAAAGGGCGTTCTAGTGCGTTGTAGATTCTTATCCAAGACTTGTATCATTTGATGATGCCATGTGAATCAAGCAACAGGAGAAGGACCCAATAACGAAAGTTTCGTAAAGGGACTAGAGCAGACTACCATGAGACAAAAGATCTTCTTTCTAACGAGATTCGATATGGAAATTCTTTCAGAGGTTTTCCCTTGAAGGGAAAGCATTAAAGGAATCCCCTCACTAAGCTGGAAACGGGGGAGTGTGGTTTTGCCAATCTGTGGGCGGATCTCTTTCTGATTTGAGGAGAAGTCCTGGTGGGTTTGGCTTCTTTCTATTCTTCAGCACCAGGAGGGAGAGGTTAACATGACTCGTGATACTATGCAAGAACCTGTGGGCGGTTTGCTAGTAGATAGCCAAGATGAGACAGTAGATGCATCTCAACCAATGGAGTGGCTGTCTACAAGGATCGATCCGCCGGTTATAGGGTCACAGGGACTGCGTTCCATGGTACCAAAAGCACGTTCTAGGTGATATTCTCGGCTCTATTCTATACACCTCTCTTCCTTTGCATGCAGGAGTGCATCCCTCTCGGTCTCAGGGCTTGCTCAATCAACCAGAAAAGAAGGCTGAGGAAAGTTGTTTGATTGACCATTGGTTTAAAAAATGCGTAGATGGTTTGCTATGATGAGGTCCCGGACCAGATACAAAGCTGCATAAAGTAGCTACTTCTTACTAGCCCGACTCGGCTCTGTGAGAAAACGGCTGCAGTCCTTGGTTTCCTAAACGGCGGCTACCTCCCAGAGATCATTAATAGAACTGTTATTGTTTTAATCCCAAAGGTGAGATCCCCGCAGGAAATATCTCAGTTCCGTACAGTACTGGATGAGGTAATTTCACAAACACAGAGTGCTTTTGTTGTACCCGGCCGTTTAATAACGGATAACATTCTGGTGGCTTATTAATGCATTCACTCAATCAAAAATAAGAGGTCAGGGCCGGGGCTTTGTGCAGTAAAGCTGGATATGCATATAAACGTAGACACATTAGGAGAATTGGAACAGGAGAGCAAATTAACATATGGAACGACCCTTGGGTTCCAGGAAGTCCCAATAGTAAAATCACTACGGAAAGGGGAGGTACACTTCTCACAAAGGTAAATGAGTTGATTGACCCTGCTTCGGGTACTTGGGACGAGCAGCTAATCACGTCAATTTTCAATCCAATTGATGCAAGAAGGATCCTGTTAATACCTATGAACTATGATACCTTTGAGCACTTTCTTGCTTGGCACTACTCCAATGAATGAACTTCCATTCGGACTGTGCCGGGACCCCACTGGAGTGAGCACTATTAGAAACCTGCATATTTCTCGGGTCCTGTACACCCGTTAAAGGGAAATCAACATTTCTTGCCACTGTTTTTTCCTGAACCACAACCACGGAAGAAGGTTGAAGTAGTTATAGTGATTGCCTGCGGAGAGGGGAAGAGATGAATAAAACGCGACTATAACAAGCTTTCCTGCTTGGCAGGCTCCCACCAGAGAGAGATCCAATTTAAGTTTTTCTAGAGCAAGCTGGAAGCGTAGACCCATACCTTGTACTCTCATTCTTTCGTTTTAGCTAGCCATAATGGTATGTGCTTTGAAAGGTAGTTCTTTTTACTAGAAAGTACTTACAGAGGGCACTGAGGCGCAGCCTCGAGCTAGGCGAGATTCTCTATTGTTGCTTCTTATTAGCCAGATCCCGCACCAGGTTTTCCAGGCGGAACAGTTCCGGGATCTTATGAATCTGCGACCAGATGTGAATCTGGTTCAGAACCACAGATCGCGGGTTAGCCATCCCGTCGTAAGGCTTCTTTACACGCCATGGTTGCGGAACAGCCACGGCCCTTCTTCCATGAGCTTCTGCCAGTCGCCAAGGCAGAAAACTGGAACAACAAACAGGTTGTCCTCCACCGCTCGGAACGTCACACCTTGTGCCATGTTCCAAGCGAACTGCATCGTTGAGAAAAAGGATTGGCTACTGAAGGGATGCGGCGTGTCCACTTTCGCAAGGGCCATCCACCGACCCTTCTACTATCGGTTTTTAGTATTGGCTACTACTACTATACTAGCTACTCACCTATCGGTCTAATGAGCATACTTGGAGAAAGGAGAACTTCCCGCCTATAATGTTGGGTTGGCAACCTACCCATTCGTTGAAGTACTTCCTTCATACGGCCCAAAGAAAGGCGGCTAAGCCGTCTTAGTTCGTGAACAATGACCCAGGTGCATAAACAGGTGCATAAAAAGGAAATCAAGTTTGGGAAATGGTACCTGGCTAGTATTTATGCCGAAATCTAGTGACATTATTTACTATTACTATAGTCAAGAAGTCAAGAGTAAAGGCTTTGGCCATTGGCAACGCTTACCTAACTTCTCACTTAAATGTTTACTCGCGTTACTGGTATTCAATAAAAGAAGGAAACCATGGTACCTACCTCCCTCCCTTACTTGGTAATCTAAGAACCCTTCAGGGGGGGAGCAAGAGATCTTTTCCATACCAACATTTTGTTCGCCACCCCTGCTTCCTCCTCCACTTGAGCTTGTGCAGCAAATCTACTTTATGCTTAGGCCAGGTCCTGCAAGTAAAGAGAAGTAAATATTGGAAACATGGGTATCTAGTTTATTTTATTCAACGGCTGAGTAATTGAAATTCCTTGCTTCTTCAAGCAGGAGATCCCGAGTACCGGGTGTCGTCAGACTCCCATTCTATTACCTTTGTGCCAAGAGCACGTTAAGCTGCCTGGGCTGTTCCGCTACCGGCGTGTAAAGAAGCTCCGCCTAACGGCTAAACCAATGAATTTCTCTCCTTAAAGGAATCTACTTCCCTGACTGTAAACTACTCGCTTCTTCACCGGTATCACACCCGCGCCAGACTGAACAGCAGAGTTAGAACCCAACCAAATACGATTCTTGTATTATCTTACCGAAATTCGGATCCATTTGGCTCCAAAGGAGCAAGCGCGGGAGTTCTAATAGGACTTTGAGACTAGAAAAATCCTTCGGGCTGCTAAGAACAGAGAGAAGTAGTTGCAGAGAGGTTTGATAGGGTTAGGCAGATGCCCCATTATTCGTAAACAAGAAGAAATCCAGATTAGTTTGATGGAGCTATGGCTTAGCACAAGCATGGTGTCAATGTGGTTCCTCTCGACTAAACACTTAAACAATTGGATACAGTAGGGTTCAATAGAGGTATGGTATCGGCAACCTTTTAGGGAGCGAGATTCTTTTGAATAAGATAGCTGCCCAGAGCTTGCGACGTACCTACCCCCTGGGCGTAGATAGAATTAGGTAAGATAAAAATCGATTGGAAAGTCCTAAATTAGACCAATTCAATTCCGTCTGCTAGAATAAGAAAAAAGTGCTTCCGAATTGATCTCATCCTTTATAATGAGAATTTCTCTTTGTTCAGTAATAACTGAATCTTGCAATAAAACACTCTTGCTTGGAAGGTATGGTAAAGGTAAACTGTTTCTATTTTTTGATATAAAAAAGAGAGTGCTAAAGGAGTCATTCAGAAGTGAGTGAAGGGGCGCAGAAAAAAGCTCATTTCTTTCATTCAGGAATGGACACTGGACCAGAATGAAATGTGGGAATATCGGGATTGGCAGATTTGTTATATTGAAATAAAAAAAAACTCAACACGACTAGTGAATTCAAATTAGAGTCACTTGCGGATTTCTTCAAATTGTTGTAGTGTAGTATTGTGGTTTTTCAGTAAAGACCCCGACCTATAAATATTCACAGCCCGGCTCATACGGGCGGACAATATTCACCCAGAGCCCCGTTGCGACCGCAACGCTGTTCTTGAAGGACCTTACCTTAGAGCAAAAAAAAGGGAATAGAAGTTAGGAAGACTACTGACGTAGGGCGGCGGGTGAGCTCAACCTCGAACCAAACAAGCAACGGATTGAGCAACTAGCGCGAAAGCCGTTGCGCGTTAGCGCATCCGTTTTCTTGCTCCATCGTTATTAGTTTCTATTCTCTCCCTGCACGAACCTCGGTCCAATCAATTTGTTTGGAATTGGGGTTAGGACCGGTTAGAACTCCCATTTCCCGATCGGAGGTTTGAGCTGCTATGGCAAGCTTTTTTTTTCCGAATAGTGGGTATGGGGAACCCACCGTACCAACACGATTGGCTGGTGTTGCTGATACCGGACCCGTTATAACCCCGATTGGAAGGGCAGGCCAGTCTGAGGCTCTGGGGATGCGAGGCCATTGAAAGTGAGTATCCCATATTCTATGACGGAGATAGAGCACTAATTGCAGTTTTCACCCCACCTTAACGACCGAGCGAGGGATGAAATCTTTCGACGACTAGGGAGGCGTCACCCGAGGCCGATTCCAGTGGATCACTATAGAATCTTCTAGAAGCAGGTTCTCCGGGCACTATGGTAGGACGTGGATCGATCATGACGAGAATGGACTTCTCCGTCAGGTAATGGTTTAGAAGAGTCACGGTCCAGTTCCCCGCCGGGCTTTTTCCCTTCTCGACTAGACAAAGGAGATATTCATTCCATTCAGGCAGGTGAGGAAGGGCGGCGTCGGCTTGACCCTGTCTTCTCTCTTGGTCGGGTCGGAGGCTAAGTTTCTCATTCAGTGGTGAGGTGTTCATAGAAAGCAAGGCCTCGCCCAACGAGTGGCGGATTTGGTTTGGATGGGGTCTCGCTTGGACGCTGGGGAGATCCATAGATCTGGATAGAGTCTTTCTCGCTCAGTAAAGAAGAGTACGCGCGCTACGGCTTACGCAGTGGATCTTCGGGCAACCAACCCGGCACATCCAATTCCGATCAACAACTTGGAGTTATGGCTGAGTGGCTTAAGGCATTGGTTTGCTAAATCGACATACAAGAAGATTGTATCATGGGTTCGAATCCCATTTCCTCCGGCACGGAAGTAGAACGGGCGGGCGAAATTACGTGAGAGAAAGAACCTCAGATTGATGGAGTCCACCGTCGGACAGAATAGCTGCTTAGTGACTAGGAGCGGAGCGCCCCTTTCTTGTTCTTGGTGGCGTCTATAGCGAAGAAGACCTTCCCGAACGAGGGCCGTCCAGTCCCTGGCCGGCTCTCGGTTCTTGAGCAAGCTCCTCCACTGCAGGTAGGATGCTCATAGATGAAGAAAAGAGACTTTAGGCAAGTGGTTCTGGTAGCTCAGCTGGTTAGAGCAAAACAAGCAACGGATTGAGCAACTAGCGCGAAAGCCGTTGCGCGTTAGCGCATCCGTTTTCTTGCTGGACTGCAAATCCTTTTTTTCTTGTTTCAGTGGGAAGAGCAAGGGGCATTGCCCTTGAAATCCTTCAGTGGTTCGAATCCACATCTGAGCGTCTTTTTTTCGGTATGCCGCTCCGCAAGCAAGGAGCGCCGCGAGGAGAGCGAGAGAACGAAGTGGGCTTTGGTGATGTCGGAATTTGCACCTATTTGTATCTATTTAGTGATCAGTCCGCTAGTTTCTTTGATTCCACTCGGTGTTCCTTTTCCATTTGCTTCCAATAGTTCGACCTATCCAGAAAAATTGTCGGCCTACGAATGTGGTTCCGATCCCTCCGGTGATGCCAGAAGTCGTTTCGATATACGATTTTATCCGGTTCCTATTTTATTTATTATCCCTGATCCGGAAGTCACCTTTTCTTTTCCTTGGGCAGTACCTCCTAACAAGATTGATCTGTTTGGATCTTGGTCCATGATGGCCTTTTTATTGATTTTGACGATTGGATCTCTCTATGAATGGAAAAGGGGTGCTTCGGATCGGGAGTAACCACTTTTGAAAGGGCAAAGGGGGGAAGGACATAGGAAAGAGGGATGCCTACAAAAAATCAATTGATTCGTCATGGTAGAGAAGAAAAACGGCGCACGGACCGTACTCGAGCTTCGGATCAATGTCCCCAGAAGCAAGGAGTATGCCTGCGTGTTTCGACGAGAACACCGAAAAAACCTAATTCAGCTCTACGTAAGATAGCAAAAGTACGGTTGAGCAATTGATATGATATATTTGCTCACATTCCAGGCGAAGGTCATAATTCGCAGGAACATTCTATAGTCTTAGTCAGAGGAGGTAGAGTGAAAGATTCGCCAGGTGTGAAATCCCATCGTATTCGAGGAGTCAAGGATTTGCTGGGAATTCCGGATCGTAGAAAGGGAAGATCTAAATATGGTGCAGAAAGACCTAAATCGAAATGAATGGAAGATGCCTCTGGAACTTTTTGGTTCTTTTTTGGGGGCGATATGGAAGCAGCTAGCTCCCTTTCCCTTGTTACGTTACCATTTCTCTCCGCTATTCTTCGCTTAGAAGGGCTTGACTTACTTAACTTACCGCTTTCTCGAAACTAGCTAAAAAAGGGTCAGGTATACCTGCCTGATGAGATAGGGTTTTTTCTAAAGCGGGAGCTGCTGTCGGTATGGGCAATTTCTTAAGTTCTTTGATTGATTCCGTCCCCGAGTGCTACCAAAGTTCCTCTAATTCCTCAGCCAGATATTCCCCTTGCCAGACTTTCCCGATAGCGGAATCGATAGATGTTACCACGGAGCGGTACCTAGCAACCTTCATTCCTGCTTTTCCGTCTTGCCTTTGCTACTTGAGAGAATGCCTTTGACCGAGCAGCTCTTCCACTCATTTTATTAGCAATCAAACCTCTTCCCTTCAACTCGTACCGAAGGCTATGTCCCAGTAAGCATTTCCTCTGTTTCCTTGTTTCCCACCTCTGACCTTCCGCTATGACATGACCAGTCCACTAATAAGTCAGGTATCTCTGAAAAGTAAGACCGTCCTCTTCCCTTCGTCAATAGAAGAACTCCAACCATGCTTTCTTGAAATAGCAGTTATTGTCTTCCTGGTCAGCTTTCGACGAGTGACTCTTGGTTGCGGGGCCAGGGGGGGACCTACTATCTACTTAACCGCTAGGCAAAGAGGGAGGAGCCAGGAAGCGGGCGTTTAGTGAGGAAGAGACAAAAAAGCATTTAGTCGATAAAGATGAGTGCTTTCGATCGGCTTGTTGCACTAAAGCTGCGAGGTTCTTTGATCGAATCAGCTCTTTGCGTTTACTTTCATCCCATCCCACTCTCTTTCTTCTTTCGTTTTAAGAAAAAAAGAAGGAATTTAAAAATCCTTCTTATCCTTCTATACAATCATGCAGTCTAGCTCTACTTTACAACGATATATCTAGCTTTTAGTTTTGTTGAACTGCGCTTATCTCAGGAAATGAGGATAACTTAACGGAGCCCAAACTCATTTGAAATAGGTTTTCTAGCCTTTGGCTTAAATAAAAGATCCAGCTAACTTGTGAGATAGAGCTGTCTTCCTGGCTGGAACAGGATGGTACCTTATGACTTCAACTGGAAATGGCTTGCATGGATCCAAAAAAAAAACTCAAACCAACTATTCAACAATTAGTGGGACCTAGAATGAAACTACCATTGTCTTCCCATACTCATCTACATCAACCACCGGCTACAGAGGGAGCTAGCCTGGAAAGAAAAGGAAATGAATGGAGGGTATAAGTATTTCACTGGTAAAATACCTTCATTAAAGACACACTCCAAAATAGTTTGTTTCAAAGAAAAGGAAATACCACTGAAGAAGATCTTACTTTTTTGGCATTAACTGAAAGCCCAGACACTCTGTTAAAATGAGTCATGATACTAGTAAGCTCTTGGATAGAATTCAGATCACCACCGCTGAAAAAAAAAGATCATCTGCAAAGCACAGATGGTTGAGTCTGAGCCTCAACCAGCCTTTGTGAAAAAACTAGATTGCAGCTGATTTTTATGCTTCAAAGCCCTATATTAGAGTTACGACCGTCCACCAATAGAATAGAGACAGCGAAAGAAAGGGACAATATATTGGAATCTAAAGCCAGGGAGCTTCTAAATAGCCGGGGAACTAGCCTGGATGATGATGAAGACATCTCCCGGGCTGCAGATCTTATTTTATATGGGAAAAGGCGCGATCAAGTCAACTATGCGATCCGGGCCTTAAACCGTGTAACCTCCAAAACCTGGAAGGACTTCCTGGATGAATTAAGAAAGTTGAGTCGGCCGTTTAGTTTATATAGATGAAATAGAATATATAAAAAGTTTGATCTATTCTGTTGAAATAGAATACCCTAAAAATGTTTTCTAAACGTGGGCCACCATTTGTATTCCGACGAAATGCTATCATCCAGAAAACAGAGATTGAAAGGATAGTAGAGGAGCTATTGCAAAATGCTGTAATCAGGCCCAGTACAAGCCCCAAAGCAGCTCTGGTGTTGAAGAAAGATGGAACATGGAGAATGTGTTTCGACTATCGAAAACTAAATGCAGCAACTATGTTTTCCAAATACCCCATTCCTATCATAGAAGACCGGCACTTTTGGATGAGGTGTGAACTAAGATAGATTTGAGGGCTGGTTATCACCAAATAAGAATGAAAGGAAGAGGATATCTACAAAACAGCCTGAAGGACCGGCTTTTTGAATTCAAGGTGATGCCCCAGCAACCTTTCAACAACTCATGAATAGTGTTTTTAAAGAGATATGTTGGAAAGGGGTATTGGTCTTTTTCGATGACATTCTAGTGTACAGTTCTTCCATGGTGGAGCATCTCAAGTTGCTAGAGGAAGTGTTCCGGCAGAACAAACTTTTTGTGGGTGAGCCAAATTTCATAAAGGAAATACATTATTTATGAAATTGGGGTATCTACTGATACAAACAAGGTAGAGGGCATGACAGCTTGGCCAGAACCAGCCAATGTCAGAGAACTCCGAGGGTTGCAGGGGTTATTACAGGAGGTTTGTACCGGGGTATGGAGCTATGAGCAGGCCTTTAACTGAGTTGTTAAAGAAAGGTGTGGAGAAGAAGCCAGAAAAGCATTTCTCAAGCTCAAAAGTGCTATGGTATGGTGATGCCTTTGAACGTTGACTGGGAGAGCGGCTCGAAAGAGTTGGGACAGACTAGAAGCTTTGAAGTTTATGTTCTTTAATAAGATAATAGCAATCTTGACTTACATCCGGTCAAGATCCCCGTGAAGGAATGCTGATTGAACATCGAGCTGATAAAGAGGGAGTACCATACCCAAGATACTCCATTAAAGGAAAGGTATGCTTGTTTGGTTTCTTTGGTCCGAGAACACACACCACAAACTCTCGCAGTCGATGAGAAAACGTTAGTAAAACTACATTTCAGTAATCCGTCTGGCCTTAACCTCTACGCAAGGAGATCTTACGTATAGACCCATGATTAGGTAACTACTTCTTCTTTTATTCGGAGGATCCAATGGAAAGTGGGCCTCTATCTACAGGTCATGGATACCTGGGCGCTAGAAAGGTTACCGAACCAGGGTTAAGTGAGGCTGTTCAAACTTCACGGCCTTCACTATCGGATGTATATGAGTAAAATCAGACATGAGTATCACAACCTAGCGTTATCCAGATCTTTCGTTGATCCAGGCGATTTTGGGAAGGACTCAGCATTCTCCCACAAAAGGCCAGGCCTTGAGTTTCTAGCCGACTCATATAAGTCAGGGTGTAAATTTTTTTAGGTGACGTATCTTTCTCTCTGATGTTCTCCGTGGTCTCAAAGGATGATCAGTCGGATAGCGACATTGGTAAATAAAAAGAAGAAGTTTACACGCCGGGTGCATACTTCAGTGCCACTAATTAGCGACTTTTTTTTGCCCTTTACCTACACCATGTAGACCGGAGGATTACACAGAATCCCATTGGCGAGTTTCAGACAGCTAGGTTATTCAAGAAACTTTGAATACCAACTCCAATGCTTGGCTTGCTGAATCAGCATATGGATTACTTCATTGAATTTCTCGGCCCGAGCTCTTGTGATTGGTCCACTTGGCAGGTGGAGTGGATCCTTAGCAGGTTCATGTGTTCCTTGTTTACGTAGCTCTTCTGTTGGATCACGTAGCCCCTCCGTTGGATTACGTTGCTCTGCCCTTGGATTACTTGAGTCATTTCTTGGTTTACTTGGCTGCTCCGCAACATGTTGGTTACTTGATCCTTCGCTTTGTTTACTTGGGAGCCCAATACTTATTGGTTGGGAAAATTACCTTCCAAGGAAAATGATCCTCCCACTGGACCGAAAAACCCATATATTCCCATGGGAATGGGTGGTGCTGAACAAGCAGGCAGGCCCAACGTTGTTTATCTTTACTGCAATCCTGGTTAGGTAAAAGGAATTCCGCAGCAGCGGGTATGGGATTAGTTACAACCAACGGAAAGACTTATTTAAATAATAGGGAATTTCCTCATCCAGTCTACTCCTAGGACTACATCATATGCTCCCAACTCCATGGCCAACAAATCAAACTTCAATCGATATCCTTGCATCTCCCACTCTACACCAGAACACGTCCCATACAATCGGCCCGAAGAGCATCAATGAGCAGGCCTACTAAATAGGCATAGAGATACATTAGCCGAGTTTGCTTACAACAACTGCTATAACTCTAGCATCGGAATGGCACCTTTCGAAGCACTCTACGGGAACCTTTGTCGTACCCCGATTTGTTGGGGTTGGCACGTACCGACCGACGGGGCCACAGAAGATGAAGGAGAGTGCCGAGAAGATTCCACTTATTCTAGATTAAAAGCAGTTCAGGACCAGGTACGCCGACCACGATATTTGGAGTTTGCAGTAGGTGATCATGCTTGACTTCGGCTTGAACCTACAAAGGGTGTGATGCGTTTTTGAGTGAAGGATTAGGTATAGCTGACCGATACATCGGACCTTTCTTGGCCCATATCCCCCTAGCCCTTACTCCCTTGTTTCGGTGGTTGGTCTCTACCTTTTTCTGTCTCTTGGCTAGTTTGTCTTCCTCTTCTTTTTGAGGGTAACGTAGTAAAAATCCTTTATTTCAGGGGATTTCCCTTTTCTTTCCAAATGAATTTATGCTTAGTCTAAAATTGGTAAATACCAAATAATAATATATATATATATTATTATTATTATTAGAAATATGTACCAGTTTCCTGAAACTAACAAATAGAGTTATTGCTTTGATTGACTTACTAGCTTACGGGCACGCTTTGAATCTCAACTTACTTTGAACGAGTGCTTCCCACATAGATTGCTGGAAAGAGGAGTGAGCCGGGGCAGAACTTGAAGCACGGGAGAAGGAAAAAGAAGTATACAAGGGGTGCGTAGTTGGTATATGTACGGTATAGACCTTTCTTTGTGAATAGCTAGTTCAGTTACAAGGGTGTATACAAAGGTCTGCTTATAGGTTGAAAAAGCCTGTAGAGATAGCCTAGATAGCCAAGAAGATATACGTATTTCATAGAGCTAGCTAATAAAGCGTTTGTTAACTTCAAATAGGCTATTGAATGCAACGGCAAATAAAGAAGAAGAAAGTGCCAGAGCTAAGAGCTAATATATTCCCAGTCTATGCATGGATAAAGGAATGATAAGAGCTATGAGCGGTTTATTAAACTACACTACGGCTAATATATATAAGGACAAATCAACTAGAAAAAACCATTGCCAAAGAAACCATTTGTTTAAGCTTATTCGTTCGCGCTAGGCTAAAAAACTAGATAGAAGAACTAGAGGCCGCCAAGGTCTTCAACCATTAGACAAGCAGGTAGGATCCTTTGCTTACTACTTGAAGCAGAAACCTAGAAGAGGAATTCTTTCTATTCCAAAATCCATCTTCTTTCCGGTCCGCTTCATTCATTCCCTTACTAATAAATCCAATTCATCGCTAATGGCGAAACCAGCCTGTATGTACACCGCACAACTAACCGTTGCTTGGTAGGTTCGATCAGCTCTTCTCACCTTTCCGTCGACATCTACTAAGGCTTCAGCTTAAGTGGGTTCAGCCGCCCCAAATCCGACTCGATCCAGGGTTATATATCATAAAGGGCTTCGACAAGGGGTTTGATTCGTTCTTTGAGCAAAAAGATAAGGTCGGAATACCAGAGTTCTTTCTTTGCTTCCAAGAACATAGATTCCTTCTTCAACCCAGGTCATGACCGAGGGCGGGTATCTCACTCGCATATCTAGAGCCCAGCATCTCTCCTGAACGACACCTTCTGCAGACTCTACTGGTGGTATTTCCCGAGGCGAGGGTAAATATGTGCATTCATATCGGTCAGGAAACGACAATGACTCTTCTTCTTTCCGGGAAGGTATGGGCACCTCACAATTCTTATACGACATTAGTGGAAGCGAACATTCGTAGCATTCATTGTCACCGATCATTGACAAAAGAAGAAAAAGAAGCCGTACGACAACTTAAGGAATCTTTAGATTTGGCGGCTATAGACTCAAAGGGCACAGACAGGCTGCTGGTACTTTTTTTTTAGCTAACTAAAGTCCAACTTCCTTTGCCGAAAGAGGATGAAATGGATCAGCCGATTCAACTTAGCATTACCCGACTCGTAACTTCAAGCACAACCATCCATCTCAATCCAAAATCTCCGATCGTCTGTGATCCAAACCCAAACTCTCCTCCGGTTTTGGATATATAGACAGTGCCTGCTCTCAAACCAACCAAGACAGCAGCAAGTTCCTATCGAGAACAAGACGACAGATCAATATGACCAATTTCTATAATATCTCGGGTGAATACGTGAAAAAGTGTTGCTTAGCTCAGTGAAATGGAATAAGGAAGAGAAAGTGTAGTGTGATAAGGGAAGATGCAAGTCAATTTTTAGGTTTTCAAGCAAGGGCTGAGATAGATATACAAACCAGAAGAATTCACATCAGAACCCTTTCCTGCTTCCCCTTTTTACCCATCGGACTCGACTCACATTTTGATCTCCTACGCTTGCTTTCACAGTCCCCCTACGAGCAGCCCGGAATCAATGAAGGAGTTCATTCAGCACCGAGCCGAGCGAGCGTAGATTCAATATGTTGATTGTACCGAACGAAGGATTTGCCTTATCACGAAAGCCACATTCGTTTCGTTTGAGGAAGTCACACGTCCTGTTCCCTATAAATAAGGAGATTCATTCTTTTTTTTCAGAAATCCCCTCTTCTTCCTCCTCAAGCCCCTATCACAAGACCAAGCGGATCTCATCCTGCAGAAGACTCAGAGCGGATCTATCTAATGGCATGGCTGGCTGTCGGATGTGATCTATTCTCGTGTCACATCGCTTTCTTTCTTCTCCCTCCATTTTCTTCACTACTACCGCTTCTACACATAAATCAAAGAAGCATTGTGGAATAGTGGCATTTCGTTAATGGCTAAAATGTTCTTAGTGAAAGGTTTGCCGCAAAACCGGCAAACTCAGAGCGGTCTCTGAAAGTGAATAGGAGCATAGCGGCATCATCCAAGCCAAACACGTCTCCTCAGTCAAGGGTCTTCTCGCGCAAAGAAGATCAAAAACATAACAACTGATTTCGCTTAATGCATGTCACCCGCCCGCTCTCAATACAGCAAGTGACTCTCTCTCACAAGACAGAGAAAGATTACCGATTCATCCAATCCAGTTTGATCAGAAGTGAGTTCATTGTTGTTGTATAGCGAAACCTTTCCTTGACAAAACCATTCTCAGCTAATAGAAGCCGAGCTATCTATCCAGATCAGGGTTGAACGAAGCGAATGGAAAAGCCAAAGAAAACATAAATCCATCGCGATTAGAAACCAGTGACTCTACAGCCAGGGCTCGATGGCGATGTAAGATAGAAAGAATGGGGAGTTAGGGCTTCGGTTTCCTCTGTAGCCAGTTTCAATTCCAAATCATTTGCCGACATGCGAACTCACTTCTCTTTTATGGGATGACTTTTATTATCCAAGTTGTCTATTTACGTGGGTGAATCAAGTACAACAAGTCAGGTCAGAGCTTGTGGTAGAAGATTGGGCTCTGCTACGCAGATCCACTCAACTAGGAAAGAAGTACGCATTGCTAACTGACTGTTTGAACGATCCTAGTTACTAGTAGCTAATCAAGTCAGAGTAGGGTGGCCGAGAAGCTTCTTGCCGGTGCCCCCAAAAGCAAAGCACAGACTCTACTCACCCACGCGTTTTCCACCTACGGAGGGAGAAATCATCGAAATATCCTCATCCCCTGAAAGGGAACCCGAAAACAGGACGAGAGTGGATAGGGTGACTAAGGAGGCCGTAAAAATTAGTAGTGCATTTTTGAAAGATAAGATTACAAAAAGGCGAGAGCAGCATAATTGTTAGTTAGGGGTAAGAGGGGACGGGCCCGTATAGAAAGTCAATCCTTCTTTTTCCGATATGCCGCTCCGCAAGCAAGGAGTGCCACGCACGAGCGGAGCGAAAACTAAGCAAGGGGAATTCCGTCATTCCATGGAAAGCATGCGAAATCCTTTGATTGTTTATAGAATCAAAATAACTATATAGTCTTTCTTGTTCCACTTGCAAGGCAAGGAAAATAAAATGTCAGTTTCGTTATTACAACCTTATTTTTTATGTCAAAGACAAAAAGCTATGCGCAAATTCTCATTGGATCTCGGTTGTTCTTAACAGCGATGGCTATTCATTTAAGTCTTCGGGTAGCACCACCAGATCTTCAACAAGGTGGAAATTCTCGTATTTCGTATGTACATGTTCCTGCGGCTCGGATGAGTATAGTTATTTATATCGTGACATCTATAAACAGTTCCTTGTTCCTATTAACAAAACATCCCCTTTTTCTTCGCTCTTCCGGAACCGGTACAGAAATTGGTGCTTTTTCTACTTTGTTTACGTCAGTGACTGGGGGGTTTCGGGGAAGGCCTATGTGGGGTACCTTTCGGGTGTGGGATGCTCGTTTAACTTCTGTATTCATCTTGTTCCTTATTTACCTGGGTGCACTGCGTTTTCAAAAGCTTCCTGTCGAACCGGCTCCTATTTCAATCCGTGCTGGACCGATCGATATACCAATAATAAAGTCTCCAGTCAACTGGTGGAATACATCGCATCAACCTGGGAGCATTAGCCGATCTGGTACATCAATACATGTTCCTATGCCCATTCCAATCTTGTCTAACTTTGCTAACTTCCCCTTCTCTACCCGTATCTTGTTCGTTCTGGAAACACGTCTTCCTATTCCATCTTTTCCCGAATCTCCCTTAACGGAAGAAATAGAAGCTCGAGAAGGAATACCACTAAAAACCTAGTTCGCTCTCAAATAAAAACCTAGTTCACTCGCTAAAGCATCCATGGCTGAATGGTGAAAGCGCCCACCAACCTAGAAAGGCAAAATGGGTCAAAAAGTAGGTTCGATTCCTGCCGGATGCACTGCCTCTTAAAGACAGAAACAGAGGAGGGAAAGAAGGTAGTATAGGGAACTGGCTTTTGGATTCTTATCGAAAGTGAATCCCTCTAACACTTCTGTTAGTGTTTTATGATAAAATCTTTTATAGACACAACAAGTGTGAAAATCCTTAGTCACTAGGCAAGAAAGCTCGATGGGAACAAAAAGGATACAATTAGTTCAGAATCAAAAAAATGTACAATTTCAAAGGAAAGAAGGAATGGCAAGTTTCCCTCCA